>SJYT01076342.1:62360-98682 GCA_006410635.1 Cephalophus harveyi
GACTGGGGGGGGGGGGCAGCGGGGGAGGGGAGACGTGCAGAGGAGTGAGGCGTCCCTTCCCTTAGTGACGTGGGGTCTAGAGCTGGCTCAAGACCACAGCTCTCCAATGAACATGTAGCATCCCAAGTCACAACTTCGGGTCACTGGGGGCGGGAGGGGACAGTGAACGAATCCTGAGTGCTCCGGGATCTACACCGACGACGGTCCTGCGGCCGGGGAAAAGCTCCTGGACCTCCTGGGTCCGCATCCTCACTAATTCCCACCCCACCCAGGTATCAGCCTCTGCGTCTCTGCTTCCGCTGCTGCCTTCCTAACAGAAATGCTGCTTTCCTCCTCTCTCCAAGTGCAAACCCTATCTTCAAGAAAAATAACCTCCGCTAGGGAGCTTCTAGGGCCTTTCCCAACCAGGAGCCTGGTACTTGAGTTTCTCCATATGACAATCTGGATGGCCACCCGATGTGGGGGACCCATCTCACTCTCTGCTCCTAGGCCAATAGGCAATGATGAGGCTCCAGGAGGGCCCGTGACCCCTGTCATTAAGAAAGTGTGCACCAAGTCCGCAAAAGCATAAAAAGGTTTATTGGAGCATCACAGCTGGTTGGGCGGGTATTGCTGAGTAATGGAATGGGGCCGATCCCGCCGGCCCTTAGGGGCCCCTAAAGTGCACTCTGTGCGGCGGGGATGGGGTTTTGCATAGAGAGTCGGTCCCGCCGCTCCTCCGCCATCCCTGCTTCTCCGCCCAGCTAAGCCAGATCAGCCTCCGGGCCGCCCCGCGCGCGGGGCTCGCCGCTGCTCGGGCTCACGAAAGCCGCGGGCGCAAGCGCCTGTAGCGCCAGCCGGGGCTCTCGGGGCCTACCCACCGGGGCGGCCAGAGCGGCGCTGCCTAGGCGCGTCTGAGCCACTGGGATCTCTTCCAAGGACTCGGCTGACGCCGAGTGATAGGCTCCTGCAGGACTGGCGTCCGCGGAATCCGACGATGAGCTGGAGCGGCGGCCGGGGGTCCGGGGCCCTATTGTGGTTGGAAGAGAACGTAAGACTAGGAGCTGCTATTTACTAACGGCCCTACCTTTCCCTCCCTCGGAGCTCCCCGAGCAGATTCCGGTCAGGAAGCGGCGCTCACCCGGCAGCCTGGGCAACTGGGGCTCTCGGTCTAAGGTCCCAGAGGTCGGTACCTTATACATGCGCCGCTTCCTCTTTTTCTGCAGAGACAGGGGGAAGCCTGAAAAACCCTTCCCCAGACCTCACCTCGCCAAAAGACGCGGAAGAATGGAGAGGGTAGAGGCTTCTTTCCCATCCCCTTCCACCTGGGCAGGAGCCCAGCACAGTGCCCCCTACCTGGGGTCGTATCCGGGGGGGCAGAGCCAGAGTCTCTGAGGAGGAGGGCGGTGGAGGCTCCACTTGGCCGCGGGTGGCAAGGAATCGGGAGGGACTGAAGGGGAAGTGCGAGGGTAAGTGCTGGATGGTGGTGTTCCTTCAAATACCACCCTGTTGGAGGTTCTAAAATAAGCCTCCCTTCCTAGCTGGAAGGAGGCATTGATCTGTCCAAGGCCACATTGGGCTGGACCAAGACCCATGCCTTGGCTTTGGCCTAACTCCTTTCTCCCACCTCATTGCCACGCCAGTTGGAGATGTGAGGTGGCCCTTGCCCAAGTTGCACTCACTTGGCATTCACTGCGGCAGGCCTGGCCTGGCCAGGGGGCTCTGGGCGCACATGGCTGAGGGTCCGCATGTAGAGCTCCATCTCCTGGGGAAGGTGGAGGTGAGGGAGGCTGGGAGGCCAGGTATGGGTCCAGGGCCTCCTGGGTCCTTAGGCCCACTCTGTCTAGGACACACCCCCTTACTGTTCTCTCTAGGAAGTATGGGCAAAGAGGTCTAGGGCTGTTCTCTAGGCTTCCCAGTTATGCTGGGGAAACCCCAATGCAGAATGAGGCTTAAAACACCTGTGTTTGTACCTTACCCCATCCCCATTGTTTTCCTCACTTCAGTCAAATTCCACCTCTTCCGGGAAGCCTCCAGCCTCATGGGTCCAGTGTACCCGGTCTAGGGCTGTTCTGGCCAAGTGGGGGCGGGGCAAAGAGGGACTCAGAGAGGCCTCCTCTTGTTCCTGGCTCCTTCTAGCTCTTTAGTCTCTAAACCAACTTTTTTCCCTGGTTGGGAGACCCGGCACTTCACACATTCGCGTGTGCACCCGCGGCTGCAAGGCTACATGCAGGGATCCATGGCTCCCTGAGAGCTGAGTCCTCAGAGTACCAGACACAATCTCAGCTGCTGGAGGGAAGTGGGGGGATGAGTGGTCTCCCCAACTTCTGTTGGTAAAGGGAAGGCAATAAGTGGTGGAAAAAACAGCGCCACGGTCCCACCTGGGACCAGGCTTATGGGTGAGTTCTCTGTCTTGTTTAGTTGCTGATCCTCGCAGTGACCGTTGGAGCAGCAGACCCAACGCCTGAAAGTGAGGCCGGAGGTAGCAGCAGTGGCCTGGGCTTGCACCCTAGCACGCAGCATGCGCCCCTGCCGCGCCCGAGAGGACTGCAGGTGAGGAAACAAAAGCCAGAAAAGCAGCCAGAGATGGGAACCCAGCGGAGGATGTGGGGCGGAGCCAGGACGACGAGGCCCCGCCCCCATCGGGCTGGGGGCAGGGCACCGGACAGCTGTCGCTGGCTCCACAGTTGTTTCCATGGAGACCCAGGCGTCCTGACTAATGCAGAGAAGACACTGTAACAGCAACGCCGTCTCTAAAACAAGCCTATGTTTGGGGGCAACGGCTCCAGAGTGAGGCCCCTCCCGCATTCCTGCTCAGGGTGGGGGTGGGGAGGCTGCCTGCAGGACAGCCCTAGCAGGTCTGGGGGACGAGCCCAGCCAATCATGGGCTGGCTACACAGATGCGGAGAAGGAGGCCCCAGGCAAGCCGTGTGTGCAACATCTGCTCAGGCTGGCCCTTTGGAGAGGACTGTGGGGGTGCCAGCTTGAGAAGGGGAGCCTTGGGAAAGAGGAAGGTGTCAAAGCCCAGTCACAAGGACTGGGACATCAAGGTAATCCTTCCCCCACACATTTCCTCTGCACCAGTGTGGACTTAGTATCCCTCCAGGGCCCAGGAGAGAGGAGGCAAAGCCTACCCTGGTGCTCCTGGGGTCCAGAAGCGGAGGACTGAGGGCAGCAGTTGTAGAGGATCGTCCCAGAAGTCTGACGGGTCACAATGAGACAGGAGCCAGGCCCTAGCCAGCTGGGGAGGCTTGAAGGTGCCACCAGGGGGTCCCCATTCAAACTCCCCTCCTCGCAGCTGTCCCTACAATCCTCCCTGAGACCTTCAAAACATCCCCATTCCTGAGTGGTATAATACATTGGAGGCAGACGCTTTAACTTCTGAGCCACCAGGGAAGCCCTCACCTAAGTGCCCTGGCTGCTGGCACATCTAGCCTCAAAGCCTAAGCAGGCAGTAACTGCAGAGCCAAGGCCCTGAGCCTTTGAGTCTGGGGATCCCAAGGCCAGCCCAAATGGGCACTACTGTGAAGCTTGAAGTCTCCTGCTTACCTCTCTGAGCTCTCTCCTCTGTGAAGTGGGGTGATGCCCACTCCCAGGATGGCTGCTACTGTGCTTACACGGGTTCAGGGCCCAGCACTAGGGCAGGTACACAGCAGTGTGGCAGGGGTCGGGGGGAGGTTTCTCCACTAACAGCCATCACTCCCCCAGGCCTTCCCAGACCTGGCAGCCTGGCCCAACCCATGGCAATGAGAAGAGGAGAGGTGGGGTCCCAAACCCTTCCTCAATCCACCCACTTGCTTGTGTTTGTGTCCAGTTGCCATGAGGACTTTGGATCCAGAACTCAGCCTTCCCAACAAGGCCTGCCTGGGCCCCCTGCCTTCCCAGTCCCTGGGGGTTCCAAGGACAGGCCCACCCCACCCCCAGCTGTTGACCTCAGGAAGCCAAGGGGCGTGGGAATGGGGATAGGCTGATTAGCAGCTGGGCCGGCCAGGCCCCGAGGCTGGGCTGGAGGATTCCTGCTTCAGAGTTAAGAGACCTTAACTCTTCCTACACCCAGCTTTTTAAATCTTTCTTGGCCTCAATTTGTTCATCTGCAACATGGGGATAGTAGCATGACCTACCTCATGGGCTGTTTCAAGATTTGAATGGGGTAATGGGTATAAAGGCTCAGGGTAACAGGTGGAGAGATCTGATGGCTCCATCCCGGTGACCCAGTCCTTGGTCCATCCCTCTCTCTTCTCCTTCAGCCCCACCCTGCCCACTTCCAGCCTCCCGCTTTCTGCGCCCTCCAGCGCATGCTCGGAGCCTTTCCCCTGGGGTCAGGGAAATGCAGGACTCCCTCTGGCTGTGCCCACACTTGAACAAGCAGGCACATGCTTAGTACACACTTGCCCTTGCCCCTGCTGCCTCCAGCACCCCCTACCAACTGCTATTCCAGGCCTGCTTCCCTTTGCCCTGTCTTATCATTGAGTACTTGCTGCGTAGCCCACCACCCCTCCCACACCCCTTCTCCCACTCCCTCAGCATTCTGGGACACTTCTATACCTGAATGGGCCGCATCTTCGGGGGACATGACTCGAGCTCCCTGTGGGCCCCCTTTGCCTCCTGTGGTGGACGATGCTGCACAATGTACTCATAGGTGGTGAGCTTGTGCCACACTGGGGGGGTGAAGATAGGGCTCAGTGTAATGGAAAAGGAAGGTGAACCTGGGGTTCAGAAGGTGAGGGAGGGTACCCAGACGCAGGCTAAAACCCACTGTGTCCATATACACTAAGCCATAGAGTGAGACGAGTTGCCATTACAGAGCCAGCACCAGGAAGGGGCATGGTTTCAGGGCTCCACAGCCCAAACTGGGTAACTTCCTCCAGCCTAGGGACCCCATCCCCTGCAAGGCAGGTGTGGGTGTGTATGTGGGGTGGGGTGGCACTTACTGAGATAAATGTGGAAGCAGAGCAGGTGGCCGAGCAGGGCTGTGGAGAGCAGGCCCAGAAGGATGAGTAGGGCAGCCAGAGCCAGGATGGCAGGAGCCTGCGTCTCCACAGGGGCGGCAGGCAGGAACACAAACCACACATCTGTGTGATTCTTCAGGACTGCAAGGCACGAGCAGACTGTGCTCAGCCAGGGCTGTGACAAGTGACCAGAACAGGCTAGGGGGTGGGAGTGGGCCTGGAACCCAGACTGACCTTCAAAGTGGCGGTTGGTACGCAGCCGCATGGGGTTGACAAAGAACTCCACAAAGACATAAGTGGCCACCAGCATGAGGAGCAGGACGCCCAGTAAGGCAGATGCCACACTGTGTAGAAAGAGCCTGGGCCCAGCCATGGGCAGCTGTCAGCACCCAGGTGCTCCAGCTGGGCAAGGGCCCAGAGCTCAGAAGGGCCAGTGGTTGGGAGGGGAAGCTGGGCCTCTAACCCCACCGCCCTAACTCCTTAGGAAGCCGAAGGCTTAGGGCAAAGGTGAAGATAGGCAGCCCCCCAATAGGCTCTCCACCTTTCCCTGGGCCAGGAGGAGGAGAAAGATTCCAAACCTACCCTCAGCCCTGTCTGGTGGAAGCCATGGAGAGCCTCACCCTCAGACCAGCGCACAGGTCCCCCAAGTACCTCCCATCCTCTCCTGGCCCCATATGAAGGTTCAAGGGCCCTGGTTCACACACTTCAACACGCATCCCCAGGTACCCCTGTGGTCCGGATCTGGGTCTCACCGGTAGTTCCTCTCGCCCACACAGTTGTTGAGCCACTTGCAGTGGTGGTCAAAGCCGCACACGCATTTGTTGCAGGCGCTGCAGTGCTTGGAACGAGCACTCCTGCGGTGGGAGGGGGCACAGAGCGATCGCGGGCTTACCCCACCCTTTGTTGACCGTCCTGGCCTGGGGGTTGCCGGTTCTGTGCCTGGAGCGGGTCACTCACCCGCGCCTAAGCTGAGAGCAGAGCGCGTCTACAGGGAGCGCGAGCGCCCTCTGGTGACGGGCACGGTGGGGCGGGACACCTAGAGGAGACAGAGCTTCTGAAGGGGTGAGGAGGCGCGGGCGGGAAGGGAGGGGTACCCAGGGGTGAGAGGAGTAGACAGCGTTACACTGTCCCCCTCTAGAACTATGCATATGGGTGATGGTGGTGTGAAATGAAAATGGAGGTTCCTTTCCGAGCAAGGACCCCCTTTGTCCAGTCAGGAGACAATGCAGGTATGGGGCCAGGCAGCAGAAGAGAGCAAGGCTGCTGGACCCATTGCTTGCATTGCTCTTCCTGATATCGCCATGTTTTGGGTTTTTTTTTTTTTTTTTTTTTTTTTTTGAGTCTCTGCTTCTCTGCCAGACTCTGGGAATTGTTCTGGCATTCTTCCAGAAAACTCCAGTCTATCTGGGATAAACCAAAGGAGCCAAAGGGAGCGGGGCAAGCAGACATCTGGGTGAGCAGCAAGCAGTTCACCAAAGGGGATGAGGGGAGGCCAAGTTAGGGATGCAAGTGAATCTCCCTGCCCCAGGGAGGAAACAGGAAAGCCCAAAAGAGAGTGGAAGAATAAGTTTCAGTCCCCTTTCGCAGAACAGAATGGAGCCCTGGAACAGGCAGCAACTGCCAGAGCATCCACTGAGGAACAGAACACTGACTGGCGTCTAGTGAAGGAAAGGATTGTCTGATGCCAAAGTCCTCAGCGTCTTAACACCACTGGCTCTTTCTCTGTCCTATGGACAGAGCTCCTTCAACAAACTTCCTGGGTATTAATATTAAAAGTTGGTGTGGGGTGGGAGGAGCTAGCCTTGAACCATACCCAATCCCAGATCCCCTTCTTAAGGCTGAGAGACTGGGATGCTCCAGGGAAGGGCCTAGGGAGGCAGTCTGGACCAGCCACAGGGTTTGGGCTCTGTACATTCTAACCCCTCAGTGTGACCTGGAGTAAGTCACTTGGCTTCTCTGGGGCTCAGAGTTGTGCATAAACAAGGATAACAGTATATTGTCTGCAGCTCCAGGCAGGCTGGGTTGTGAATCTGGCTCTGCTGCCCAAGAGCCATATGACCAACCTCAGCCTTTCGGAGCACTGGATTCTTCCTCTTCTGTGAGTGAAAAAGATGTTACCCACCCTGCGGGGTGGTTGTTCATAAGCACTTAGCACATGATAAGTACTTGGGTGTTAGCTTCTGTTAGTTCCCCTCCCTGCCCATACCTGGGGATGCTAGTGAGAGAAGGGGGTGGTTACTGGCAGAGTTAGTCATTAGCAATGTTTGTAGCAGTGCCAAATGTTTCCTACTTTAACTGATGGAAATGCTATTCCTCATCTTCTGCTTCCAGGCACCTTCTCCTCACCTTCTCCTTCACCCAGTTCTCTGTTACTCCACCAAGATTCTTGACTGTGTGAAATACGAGGGTTCTGAGGCTTCGGGATGACCATAAAGCCTGGGCATGCCCCTGTCTGCCTTGAGCTCCCGCTGGCAGTTCCCCAGGTGCACTCATCGGCCACACACACCCAGTCCACAGGCACTCACACATCCACGTCGCACAAGTTGCAGTGTAGGTCTTCAATGACGTGTGCATGTTGGCTGCGGTTGAAGATGGGCAGAGGCCCTGCATAGCTCTTGTCCCGCACATTGGCATCTGCTGGATCGATGGAAACAGCAGTCAGGTGCACCACGAGGTGACCAGCAAAGATGGCGCCCATGCACTGGCCCAGCAGGTTAAAGACTCACCACACTGCTGGCTGAGAGCCCACCCCTGCTTCCTGTGGCCAAAGAACTGTTCTCTACCTGTATCCCATTCCCCAGGGCAGAGACTCTGCCTGTGCTGCCTCCTATCTCCAGTCCCCCAAGAGCCTCCTTGTCAGACATCTCTAGCATACCCATGCCCTAGATGGAAGAACAGAGGGCTATCTGGTAATGGAGCTCACAAACCAGCACTGCTGCTGTTGAGAAGACCAACTACAGGGCCCTGGCCTCACCGCCCCAGACGTGGTGCAGACCCTGGCTGGTCTTACCTCAGAATCTGACCTGGTTTCAGATTCTGAATGGTGAAATAAGACTAAAAGAGATCGTCCTCTAAGGTTGAAGGACCCAAAATATAAACTCTAAGCTCATTTATCTTGCTTCTGAGAAGGATGCAAACATACCTTCCCAGAAGCCAGGCCAGCTGGAGAATCACTTGCAGACAGAGCCTCATAGACTCCCTGCCTCCCTAGTCTAGAGTTCAGGTACTCGGAATCCTGGGGCTGAATGTCTGGGATGGCCTGACATGTTTAAGGGCTGGCCAGTGGGCACATGGTCAATTCCTGAAACACAGATCTTCCAGGATCTATCTGCTCAGCAACTGGACCAAAGGCTGGGCACAAGTATGCTGACAACTTACTGCAAAGTGAATGTGTGAAACTTTATAAATAGATTCCACCCAGTCAGCCATCCACCCTCCATCTAGTTATTCATCCATCCATCTGTCCTTTTGCTAGCCAGTCAGATATCTCTCCATCCATCAGCTGTCCAACCTCCTTTTTACTTCCTCCTCCCAGCAGCCAAATTTTCTTACACGTCTGCAGGAGCCAGGCTGCACCCTAACATGCTGTACCAGAGCTGACAGAGACATTCCTGTGGCCCACCACAACCTCTCTATCCCTACAACCCTGGCTCTGGATCAGGCCTTCACCTCTTGTTTGTTGGGCTATTACATAGCCTCTGGACTCTGCTCCTCCTGTCTGGGTCCCCTTGAGTGTACTCTTCATTTGGTCCTGAAGTGAGCTCTGAAAAGCTTAAACTTAAGGCCTTGACTGCTTAAACTCCTGCAGTGGCTTTCAATGGCTCTCAAGCTAAAGTTTACTCTTCAGGTTCAGTGCTCATGGCCCCTTTCATTCTGGCTCCTCTCAAACCTCTTGGTATTACCAACCACTACTCCTCACCATTCCAGCCTCTTTTCAGACACACTGAATGTGGGCAAACATTTAGTTTCCTGCCTGCTTCAACACTTCTCCCACTCCCCACCCCCTGGTTCATTCATTCAACTATTTACTGAGGTCTTTCTCTACATCAGCCACTGGGGCATATGGCAGGAACAAACAGACTTGGTCCCTATCCCCAAGGAGCCCACAGTCTTGCAGGAAACACAGATGTTAATCGAAGAGTAGGTTGATTGTGATAAAGTTCATAGGACTATGTGAGTTTGTAACTGGGTGACCTCCTCTAGTCAAAAGGGATATGGAAAGCTTCCCTGAGGAAGTATTATGTCAGCTGATACTTGGAGTGGCACAGGAACCAGCAGGAAATATAAAGAGGAAAGGGGGCCTGGCTGGGTGCTGGGAGCAAGCAGAGCCCCAAATAACGGGGTGGCTGATGTGTGGTTCCAGCTCAACTTGTTGGTGCTATGCCAGAAAGAGAGCCTATGTCACCAAATTCTGGCTTTTCAAAACCAGAAATCTGGATGTGTATCTGGATATATGAGGCATCTCATTTTTTTAATTTTTAAAATTTTAAAATGCTGACAAGGAAATAAGTAATTTTTAAAATGTACCTGCTGAAGAAGCCCTTCAGATATGTCTTTTTAGTGTGTTCATTATCACTCAATTTAAAAAAATCTATAGGCCAAACTGGCCCATGGACTGCTAGTTCTTGACTTCTGACTTAGCTGGGTATTGGAGTGGAGAGAGGAGCTAAGGGCTTCCACAGAGACCAGTGCTGTCACAACAGAGAGCAACAGAGGAAATAAAATAAGAAGATGATGGGGAAGTGGGCAGAGTCCAGAATGTGGAGAGCCTTGAGGATCTTGAACCTTATGGCAGGAAGAAGCCATTAGAGGGTCTTAATAACTTTATCATTTTTGTATTTTGAAAGGGCACTCTGGCTGCAGAGAGAGACAGACTGGCTGGAGTGAGAGCATGTGCAGGGAGACCTGTTTAGAGACGAAATGGTCATCTAGGTAAGAGAGGCAGCTGGCAGTGGGGAGAAAAGAGGGCAAATACAATACCTTTTGGGAGGCAAAATCAGCAGGACCTGATGACTGACTGGACATAGATGATGAAGGGAGAGGGTGGAGCCAAGAATACCTAGCGAGGGCAGGAGGAAGGAAGGTGGGGAGCTGAGAGCAATAGGAGCGCGTTTGGGCCCCCGGTGATGTTGGTCTACATGGCCCTCCTCCTGCACCCACATTCTGCTGAATGAGTCCCTACCCTCTTACTTACCAAGTGATGATCTCCACACTACTAGGCTTTCCTCCAGTTGGAAGCTGAGCACTGAGAACTGGGGCCCTGTGTTCTCATCCTTGTAACCCCAGGGCCCAGGCCAGTTCTAGACACAAGGTGAGTGCTTGGTACACACAATTACCCTACTTCATTCTTCAGGGGCCCTAAGGGAGCCTGCAGAAGGAAGGTAGCTTTGATGGGAGGACAGAGAACCATTCAGGCCAAGAAATGGGAGTGCCAAAGCAGGTGGTTCTGTGAGCCTCCAGCATTGCCCAAAGCAGTAAATATGGAGAAGACAAAACCCTCAAACCATCCCACTTGCCTCCGAGTCAGGCTGTCTGGGCAGTCCTTTTGGCCTCACTGGATACCAGCTATGTGACCTCAGGAAGTCATTTAATCTCTCTAAGCCCCAGTTTCTTTTTTTTTTAAATTAAAGTCAGGGGAACACCTTCCTTACAGATTATTATGAGGATTGAATGAGATCATCCACGTACACGGTTGGCACAGTGCCTGGCACATATAGGTGCTCAATAAATTCTAGTTACTCATGTTTACTATTATTTGCTCTAATTCTACTCACTCCAAACCATCTGGTTATTAATCAGGTACCTTGATGGCAGAAATCCAGGTAGTCTTGAGTGAGTGGTGTACCCATTCCAGATCATGGGAGGAATGTCCCATGAAGCATTCTACTTAACAGTACTGTGGGTTACCTCAGAGAAAGTCTAGTTTTCAGAGTTGAGGACTAGGTCCTGGGTCCCAGTGAACCAGGAAGCCCCCCTGTGACACTGCTGGCATCTGAGACAAACAACCTTCTCTAGAGTCTTTCTCCACTCACCTGACCTTGTCACCTACTAGCCAAGGGCTCTATGGTTTCCGAAGGGAGCATGCTCACATTCATGGCTCATACGTTCTGGTACTCACACACACATCTGGTGTGCTCCCTGAGAGCAATAGGAGCGCATTTGGGCCCCTATTTGGGCCCCTGGGAAGCAGGCAGGATTCTTCCTGTCAGACAGAGGAGGAGGCTGAGATGTGCGGTTGGCAGAAGCTGTTCAGCCTGGTGCAGCCCTGCAAGGGCTGAGTTGAAGGGTGCTGATTACGCCTGAGACTTTCAAATTCAACCCTGTTAACTCCTTTAGCTCACCCTAGGCTACCTTCTCCCAGAGGCCCAAGGAATCGTCTCCATGAAGCATACACACCAGGGCACATTTTCATGGGCACCCTTTGAACTGGGGCACATAACCACCCGCTGCACCTTAATCCTCTGTTCCTGGGGGTTATGGCCAGGGCAGGGACAGTCACATCACCAAGCTCAGGCAAGTCCGTGTTTGTCACAGTTCCCAGGAGTTTCCAGGGCATCTTTATCCCTCCTCTGGTCAATTCAACCTTCCTTACCCTAAAAGAGTCTGATTTATAAAATCAGTGAGCTCCTAAACAGTCCTGGGTATGGCATAATCATCTCTGTAAATAAAACCATATTTTAAATATACCAGGAACTTAATATATAAAGGAGGCTACCATGATTCTTTCCAAAAAGTGAAAAATTATTTCATAAATGGAACATCTCTTTCATCCTTCGTTGAGCTCTGGATACAATTAGCTTAAAGAGAGCTTTAAGGTTCTCATCTATAACTGCTCTTGTTGTACCTCAGTTGATGAGGTTCCCATCTGTGTGGGGCTTTCAATGCTCCAAGGTTCATTTTAGGTCTTTTCCCTCATCCAGTCAGGCAGAGGGGTCAGATGGGTGTTGGAGGCCAGCAGGTAGGCAGCTGGACTCCGAGGCAGAGATAGGGCCCATTTGCACTGTCTGAGGCTCTGGAACCCAGCTTCAGGCCTTGCCCATGTCCCTCCATCCACTGTCTGCACTCTCCCATGTACCAGCCCCATACTTTCCCAAGGATACAGCATAGCCAGCAGGCACCCAGTGGTGAGGCAGGAGGGGAACTAGGACCCCAAAGCCAATCACAGCAAAGAAGAGGTACAGCAGCCAGGCCACAATCTGGAGCGGGTGCGGGGGCCAGCTCCACCCATTCCGGCGGGACCGCTGGCCCTGCAGCTCCGGGGAGGGTCCGCTGGCCTCTGCAGGTGCGGTCCACACATTCTTCTCAGGGGCTGTCTTGTTAGAGGGCTTGTTGCAGATGTTCATCTCCAGAGGGAGAAAGAGTAGAGACAGCATTAGCCTGAGGAGGCCCAGGCTGGAGCCCAAAGCCCCATGCCTGCAGTCAGGTTTCAGCAGGAGGGGCAGGCTGGAATGTGAAGCTCTCTCCCAGTTATTCTGCAGGGGGATCCAGGACCCTAGCATGGGGAGCCTGATAGTGAAGGGAGGATGGCAGTAGAGTGCTGGCCTCAAAGCCCCAGAGTGAGCTCTGGCCCCAGCCCTAGCCAGGACAAGGTAGGAGGGTCCAGGGTTTATTTAGGACACAGTGTGACTGCCTGTTACTCAAAGTGCTCTGTTTCCACAGCCATCAAAATTAAGCCCAATAAGACATGTTCTCATCTGGTAACAATATCAGGCTGGAGCCAGAGTGATGAGAACACATGCTGATTCTGTTAGGATTAGTCACCTCTGTCCCGAGGCCCAAATGCAAGTGTCAGAGAGGGCCCCCGTACGCTCTGCTAAGGGAAATAGGGAGTGGAAGTACTCAGGAGAGGGATCTGGCCTCTGGTCCTAGCAAACATATACATGCTCTTCAAGGACTGGGGGACCCTGAACCATCTCCCCTGTGCCTCGGATAAGCTGCCCGGGCTTCTTGGCACAGAGAAAGGGGAGGATTCCTCGCTGACCATGTATCTCTAAGTAAACCTGGGCCTAGTGCGGTGAGAACAAAAAAGTGAGCTGACGCCTTTTGACTCACTTGAGGGAGCTCAGGGAAAGACAAGCATTGTCCAGAGCCAAACCACCAGATGGCAGCACTCTTCCACACCCATCCCAACATCCCTCAGCCCAAGCGCTGACCTGGTTGTCAAAGGATACTGCAGAGCAGACAGGTGGGCCTAGTATTACAGGAAAAAGAGCCCAACCCCCAGTATCTTCTGAACCTGAGGTGAAACCAGAGCCTGGGCAGGCAGTGCCCCACTTGGGTGGACAGGCCAGCTCGTAGCTCTTGGTGGGAAGATCAAAAATCCCTGGCAGCTGGACTCTCCTTTCAGGAGCTCATGCCTTTGGCCAGGGAGTCTGACTAAGACAAAGGGTATGGCAGGACCCTTTCCCCCACCAGCACATCTTCCTCACTTCTCAACTCAACAAAATGTGACTTGATCTTCAGAGTCCACTGCAAGCACCACCTCATCCAGGAAGCTTTCCTTGATGCTCCAAGTGAGTCAGGGGGTCTTTGCACTCAGTTTTTATTGGGCAAGTCACTTTGCCGTTTGGTACGCTTTGCCATCTCTATGTCCGCCCCCTTATGCCACCTTCCCCTAAGGGTAGCAATGGTACTGTGATTCATCCACCTCTGTTCCCCTACATCCCTTCCCCCAAACATGCAGAACATACCTTGTACATGGTAGGTGCTCAGTAATGTTTGCTGACTTGAAAACATCTGAAATAAAAGGAAATATGGGCACAGTAAATGATGTGAAATCCTAACCCACTCAAAGCCTCCTGCCCTGTTCTGCCCTGCCTTCAATCTGTATAGTCACCAGGCACCCATACCCCCACCCCATCTCCTCCCGCCCCATGGCTATTACCCTAACTGCCAAACATTCATCCTCAGCCACTCTCCCCTTCATACCACCCAAGGCCCAGGGCCTCCCACAAACCAAACCTGGAGATTCTGAGTAGCCTCATCTCAAAGCTAAATGGAGTGACCCTAGTTTTCTCCCAGGAACTCAACTGGAATCCTTTGGTCATTTGCCTTGTCTTCAGTAAAAACCAGTGAAAGGTGGGAAAAGAACCCCAGCTTTGGAGGAAACAGATCTAGGTTCAACTCCTGGTTCTTTGCTTACTAGCTGAAGGGCTTGAGTTTCTTCATCTGAAAACGGGGGTAGAGATGCCCACCTAGGGCTATGTACAGATCAGTAACACACATTGACACATAAATGTTCCCTAAATAGTAGACATTATGATTACCCTTAAATAGCCCTCGGGGTGGAGAAGGCAATGGCACCCCTCTCCAGTACTCCTGCCTGGAAAATCCCATGGACGGAGGAGCCTGGAAAGCTGCAGTCCACGGGGTCGCTGAGGGTCGGACATGACTGAGCGACTTCACTTTCACTTTTCACTTTCATGCATTGGAGAAGGAAATGGCAACCCACTCCAGTGTTCTTGCCTGGAGAATCCCTAGGGACGGGGGAGTCTGGTGGGCTGCCGTCTATGGGGTCGCACAGAGTCGGACACGACTGAAGTGATTTAGCAGCAGCAGTAGCAGCCCTCTGGGGTATCCTCATCTCTCCAGACTGAGGAGGCTGCTATATCTGATATCCTAAGAGGCTTATGAAGTTTATGCCCAAAGTGATGGGGCTGGTTGAAGTTGCTTTCTTAAGCCAGTAGTCCCAAGGAGCACATTGTCATAAGAGCTGAGCCACTGGGTTGTCTTTCTAAACTTCTCAGCTCTGGTGAAAGATGACAGAGGTGATCAAAAAGCTGGCATCACTTTGTTTGGAAGGTCCCCAGAGGTAGCAAATCTTTGTCCTTGATTTTTGGAAACAAAGGTCATCAGGTCAACCCCAGTGAATACAGTTGAGCTGGGCAGTTCTGCTCAGGAAGACAAATCTTTGTGGCTCCAACACAGGTTCTCTGGTGATCCAGTAGGGCAACTTCTTTGAAGGGAACCCATCAATTAGGGCCCCTAAATCCTGACTTTCTCCTTGCCATCCTCACTCCTGAATAGCCCTACACCTTGAGGTAGTTTAGAAAGAAAGAAGCAGAGGCACATGGCAGGCTGACATGTCCCCACTGCTGGAGTAGGCTGGCAGTGGCCACAGGCACCCCCCAGTGCTGCTGTGTCCCTGATGCCTGAGGCAGGAGAAGTCACCATTTGAGGCCAGGGGCCTACCACCAACAGCTTTAAAGACTGCTCTGATTCCAAACCCCAGTACCCTTGGCCCAGAGAGGTACCACTTGTATGAGACCGTGGAAAGGGGAATGGTGCTATTGGGTCTAAGTCCCCTGCAGAAGTGGCAGCACTCTAGAGTAGACTGAGCTGCCCAGGTGGCATGCCACCTGCATTAAAAGTCTGAGCCAACCCACTCTTAACTGATGACACTTTCCTTTATGGAGTTGGTGGCCACAAATTATTTTGACCCCCCCAAAAATTTATTAAAAAGGCTCTGAGGTAGGAGAGAATAGGAGATAGGGCTTTAAGCATGGATGGGACTAAGCACTGTCATCAGACTCAGGGACTTTTCTGGCTGTCCTTCCCCTCTCAGCACTTCCCTAGGAGATCGACTAAAAGAAGTGTCATCCTGCTCCCAGACATGGCCAGCTTGTGCACTCATGTCTTGGCCCAGCCCCCTTGTGTACTAAAGATGTAAACACATATGAGACCAGGTTTCTGCCCTCAGAGGACTGCTTTCTGCAGCCCAGACAGACCCAGACAGATATCAGGGAAGTGGGTGAATGGGTATTTTGGCAGCCTAATATGACAGGACACAGAGTGGATGGGTTTGGGGTCAGAGAGCAAGATTCACAGAGAGAGAGAGAGAGATGAGCCCTGGGAAGTTGCAGGGTCAGATCCTAGGTTGAAACCAAGTCCCCCTAAAATCAAGTTCCCTTACTGAAACTGTGATTAATCTATCTAAAACTTTGTTCCCTTTTGAGTCTCCTGTAACTTCAATCTTGTGCTAACTGAAAACTAAACAACCAGAGTCTTATGAAATTACTGAAAACACGTACTAAAATGGTTACTATAGATGTCATCATCAACACAGAAAGGGTTTCTCTCCAGTGCAAGATGAACTAACAGATCCCTGTGCCATGGACCACCTGGATAGAAAATCATAAACCAGAGACTAGAATACTCCAAAAACTACAATTAAGGCATGTCACAAAAATGTCACAAGATGATGATTAATCCCAGCCTCTTTGTTCTTTCTCTTTAAAAAAAAAAAAAAAAAAAAGCCCTAACTCAAAGACCACAGTGGAGTGGACCTGAGGCATCTCTCCCACTCCCTCGCTTGGCTCTCACTCCCTTGAGTAAATGCTGTACTTTCCTTCACCACAGCCCGGTGTCAGCGGATTGGTTTTCTGTGTGTTAGGAAAGCAGACCCAACTTCAGTTCCGTAAGAAGGTGATGACAGGAGGCCAGGTAAGCTTAGGTACTACTGAAAGAGCCATGGTGAGTCACAGAAAATTTAAACGGGGAATTGACATAAAGGTGATGGGTGTTTTAGAAAGCTTTCTATTCACAGTGGAAAGGAGGACATGAGCAAGAAGAGAATGGACTTGGGGGAAGTGACACCACAGCAGACTGGCCCAGGGAGAGCAATCGCCCAGCAGCCCAGTGCTTTGGGAGGAGATGGGCGGGAGGTGGGGGGGAAGCCCACAAGTTCCCCACTGCCTGCCTGATGACCCACTGCATCTTTGATGGGCTGACAGGCATGTGGACCTTGATAAAAGATTCTCAAGTACCTTCAGCTGCCATAGAACAAACCACAGAGTTAAGTTGTTGGAGACAGAAAGAAGGCAAGAACAAAGAGGCCCCATGGAGTGTTAACAACCACAGGTAGTCGCTGGCCTGGTAAGCCCAGGGCTCACCTGGCTTCTGAGGTAGGCTGAAAAGGCTATGCAGGTCTCTCCCTGTCCCAACAAGGTGAAGGCCATTGCTGGGATGACAATAATCTATGTTAACCTTCACTTGCTAAAAGCCTAAAATAGCATTTGCAAAATAATATTAGGCTACTTTAACTCATATGCCTAATTTAAGTGAAGAAAAGCTTACCATTTCAAGTTCTCATTATGAACTAGAGAACAGTTACCTGACAGGTTCACTTCCCTCTTGCCCACCTCTGCTCCCACCAAAAAGAAATATTTAGGAATGCTGTTCTGAGATTCATGAATAGTGCTGTCAAAAGAACCAGACTGAGCTGAAAAGTACTAGCCCTGGAGAGGCTGTAGGCATCCCTGCATTTCTGCAAGATGTCTGAGAATTTCAGGAAAGAATCTGCTTCACTACTAAAGAGGGTTTGTTGGCGGAGGCCACAGAATTGGAAGGGTAGAGTGCCGGGATCAGAAGAGAGGTGACAGGGCCAATGTGGAGGCTTGGAGGGCCTGGAGAACTGAGTTACCAACAGGGAGAAACACGGTGGAGCAAGGGAAATGGGTTAGGGCTGGAGACAGAGCCTGCTTCTGGTCCCTGCATAATGCCCACAGATTGAGGAAACTGGCAGGTGAATTTCACAAAGCTGTCACTTTAGATCACTCCTTTATTTTTCAAAAAGTTTAGCTGGAAAGCAATTTGGTAATGTCTACCAAATTTGAGGGGGCTTCACAGGTGTCACTAGGGGTAAAGAACCCGCCTGCTAATGTAGGAGACATAAGAGACTCAGGATCAATCCCTGGGTTGGGAAGATCCCCTGGAGGAGGGCATGGCAACCCACTCAGTGTTCTTGCCTGGAGAATCCCCATGGACAGAGGAGCCCGGTGGGATACAGTCCATGGGGTCACAAAGAGTCGGACACAACTGAAAAGACTTAGCACACACACATACACACACACACATGCACCAAACTTGAGAACACATATACCACCCTTGGGCCCAGACCTTCCATTTCTAGGTATCTGTCTTATACAGATGCTTATAAAGTACACAGAGATTCACTGCAGTCATGTTGGTAATAAGAAAGGACCAAAAAAACCAATATTAAAAAATATATGGTGCATCCACACAATGGAATGCTACATAACATCAAAAATGAGGGATGAAATGACTTTTGATACACAGTTAAGTAGAAGCTGAAACTCCAATACTTTGGCCACCTGATGTGAAAAGCTGACTCATTTGAAAAGACCCTGATGCTGGGAAAGATTGAAGGCAGGAGGAGAAGGGGGCGACAAAGGATGAGATGGTTGGATGGCATCACCGACTCAATGGACATGAGTTTGGGTAAACTCTGGGAGCTGGTGATGGACAGGGAGGCCTGGCTTGTTGTGGTCCATGGGGTTGCAAAGAGTCAGTCACAACTGAGCGACTGAACTGAACTAAGTAGAAAAGCAAGATGTGGGACAGTTGTAAAGTGTGCTTACCAGTAAGTGAAAGCCAAGGTGGATGGATAGATATGTATGTTCCGATATGCACAGGTTCCCTCTGGAAAGAAATGCAAGAAAGCAAACACACAGTAGCCTGTGAGAAGGAAATCTAGTGGCTAGGGATGAGAGAGATCTGTTTTTACTATGTACTCCTTGGTGCTGTTTGGATTTCTTTTTTCACCATGTGCGTGTACTACTTTTGAAACAAAAAGTCAAATAAATAATTGAAGGGTGTCACCTCTTACCCTCCTGGTCCCAATGGACTTCCATGTGGACCAAATGTGCACGTGTGATCTAGAGCATAGTATCGCACCAGACAAACAAGGAAATCCTGCCTAACAACCATGCAACAAAAGAGCACTCAGTTATAGTTCAATGCTTTCTCATTCTCAAAAGCAGTTCTGAGTTGTTCAGCTGAAGAGCTCCCTATGAGCCGTTGGGGATTTTGTCCAAGCTGGAATCAGACAACCAGGCGGCACGACAGAAGAGCAGCCGGGCAGGACCTTGCTCCAGTTTTCGACTGAAGGTCAGCTAAGCTTCCTGTGATTCCAGAACCCAAAGGGAAGGTGCACGCCACAGGAAGGTTTCACTCCCAACAACCTCTTCTTTTGCTAGAGGATTTATGATTGCATGTGTGTGCTTTTCTGTGGATATTTCGAAACAAGTTTTCTGTTTTGTTTTTTACCCCCAGGATCTACTTTTAAACCCATTTTCACTGAGATCTGACCAATGCCCAATTTAACCACCAAAAAGAGAGGCTGAAAAGAAAATGCTGCATGGTTCACATTGTTCTACAGCAAAAAAAAAATGTCATTTATAAAAAAAAACTTTCAAGGGGCAAGTACTTTGTTTATTAGAATTCCCCACAGGTGCCAGAGAAGTCTCTGGCTTTAAAATTCTGGGAAGTGCTTACGTGAATAAGAGACACACATCACAGAAACTCCCAGAAAATAAATTGGAGCTTCAGGCCTTTCTCATAGACCTCTCCAGTCATTGGTCTCAGATGTGGCTGGGCTCCTCACATCAACAACATGCAGAAGTCTGATGCTAGGGCAAGAAAAGCTTGAAACCTTAGTCATTCTGAGTTGACGTGGTCTGCAAACATTTCCTGTGCCATTTTCCTCCTGAAGCAATCACTCCAAACTGTTTGGGCTTCAAGTTAAACCAAGGAAAGAGGACAAGAAGAAGGGAGCAACATGGAGCTGAAATAAGGCCAATGAGCAGAGGCAAGGGTTGTTGGTTTTAACCGGGAAATCAAATCCCATGATTGTGGAAGCAAGCCTTGAGGAACACCCACCAAGAAACAGTCATTTAGAACAAAGTTGTGACAGAACAAAGTAAGAAAAACAAAACAAAACCTGACTAATTAAGTACCAATGTTGCTTTTATTGAATCTCATGGTGATTATCTGTTTATAAACCCGTCTCCCACTGTGAATCACCAGTTTTCCAAAAACAGGGACCACCCCTTATTCATCTCTAAATCCAACTCTCCTTCAAGGGAAGTTAAGCCACTTCTTACCATTTCTGCTGCCATCACTCTATTCCAAGACCCAATCATTGCTCCCCTATAGTGTCTCAACAACAACAATAACCACTGCTAGCCATTTAGACGGAGAAGGCAATGGCACCCCACTCCAGTACGCTTGCCTGGAAAACCCCATGGGCAGAGGAGCCTGGTAGGCTGCAGTCCATGGGGTCGCGAAGAGTCTGACACAACTGAGCGACTTCACTTTCACTTTTCACTTTCACGCATTGGAGAAGGAAATGGCAACCCACTCCAGTGTCCTTGCCTGGAGAATCCCAGGGACGTGGGATCACACACAGTGTGGGGTCACACAGAGTCGGACACGACTGAAGTGACTTAGCAGCAGCAGCAGCAGCAGCAGCCATTTAGAAGGCACTTATTCTGTGCTACCGCTTTAAGTGTTTTGATGGAATCTGCTTATTATCCCTCACAACTCTCTGAAGTAGATCCGATCATTTCAAACTGTTCTCATAGGCCTCTCTAGTCATCGGTCTGAGATGTGGCTAGCCCCTCACTTTCTCTCTCATAAACAACATGCAAAGCAATATGCCCTTTTCACAGATGAGGACACTGAGGCTCAGAGAGACTAAGTAAGTTCTAGGAGGCACAGCTACACTGGCAGAACTAGGATGGCCCTCAACTGACTTTCTGGTATGCCCTGTCACAACCACACTGCCCACAGCAGCCAGAGTGAGGTGAGATTTTCAAAACTTAAAAACACATCAAAACTCCTCAGTGGTTTACCCCTCCTGCTAGGATAAAGTTGAAAGCTCCACCACCTCCTTCAAAGTACCCCTCACCCTTTCTGTTCCTCTGTACCTGCAGCCTCCAGATCTTTGCATTTCCTTTTGCCTCTTCCACAAACACCCTTATCCTGATCACAATGCTGACGCTCAACCTTAGCTCTTGGCTTAAAAGTCACATGAGAGAGGGGATTCTCCCGGACCTCCCTCCATTTCAGCACTAGACCATTTAACCTGACCTGAAATCCCTTTAGTCGTGTATCTGGCGCCTGCTCCCCGCAACCCCCGCCCGACCCCTTCTTAACACTGCCGGTTCTGGAGAACTGCAGCGTCCTCTCTGGAGCCCTTGGTGGCCCGGTGCCTGGCAAAGAGCCTGGCACATAGCAGACGCTCAATGCAGATCTGCGAACCTGATGAATGCTAGAAGGAAGCCGGGCGCCCTGCCCAGGACCTGCAGCCCAGGCCGCGAGCGGGCTCCAGGCGAAAAGCTCGGCCGGGCGGCGTCAGCTCTGCCCCCGTGGCTCAGCTTCGAGGTAAGAACTGCACAGGGGGCTCCTCACCTGCCCGTCGTCGGCCGAGCCAGATCGGCCCTGCCAAGGTCACTCAGCGGCTCAGCCCCAGCGCCCGGCCGTCCACCCACCCCAGAGCGGCCGCGCTTCAGACTCTCGCGGTAGAGACGGTTCCTGGGACCCTGCGGCGGTGCGCCCCGGATCGGAGCCCCATCCCGGGACGCGAGGCGGAGGTTGGGCCCGCAAGTCCTCCGGCTCCGACTCGAGAGGGCTGGCTGTACCACTCGGCCAGGCAGACGCTGGCTGGGCCTCGTCCGGCACTGGGCCCGTTCCCCGGGCAACGGCGTGGGCTACGGCGCCCCACAGCGGCCAAACCGCGCTGCGTCACGTCGCGCTGGCACCCAGGCTCGGGCGGGGCTTACCTGGACCCCCTGGCTCCCCATTCTCCGTTCCTTTTCAACATTCGTCCTCAAAAACACACTTTTCTTTACCCCCAATCCACAGCTTGTCTTCTCGAAATCCTAACTTGTCCCATAAGCGTTCCGCTCCAGGTTCTCCCCTGAGCCCATCACTCTTAGGGAAACCCTCAGCCAACCTGCACACTTTAATGAGAGTATGTGCTGGGCACTGGACGTACCCTAGGGAATACCCACGAGATCCCTCCCCTTCAGAGAGATAACAGGCTAAGAGGAATATATATCTAAAAGCATATAAATATGAAGGTGGGCCATAATATAATGTGTGAAGTGTAAGAGTTCAAAATATCTCCTTTCTGGGACTTCCCTGGGTCCAGTGGTTAGAACTTTGTGCGCTTATTGTCAAGGGCGTGGGTTCAATCCCTGGTCGGGTGCAGTCTCTGGTCGGGGAACTAAGGTCCCACCGATCCATGGTCCCAGTTTTGGCACCATGTGGCCAAAAGAATAAGTTCTCTTTTCTTTATTTCCTTTAAGTCAAGCATAAATCCTACTGGGATTTCCGATATTCCAGGCTGGAGGGAAATTTGGTCTTGGTCTCTACTAGGTTCCTCTTTACCCAGTTTATTCCAAGGATTCAGAACCTCCTGCAGCAGCAAACACTGTGAGAAGCACTCTCTGGTCCTCTCTGATACTAAGGCCACAGTCATTGCCCCAACCCACAAGACTTTCACATTTGGGCTTCATGGGATCATGCCTGCTGCCCTGGGGCTGCTGGGGGACAGGCACCTGCCTCCTCCATTCCAGGGGCTGCAGACTCTCTTCCCTCCCTGCTGAACTTGGTTTCCCTGAATGCGCCCTCTCCCCTCCACTTAGGGACACTCAGAATGGACCCTCTCATGAGCTCAGACTTTCTCAAAAGACAGGAAGAGGCTCTGTCTTCCACCAGCTGCCCTATCCATATTTCTAGGCTGTAGGAAAGTGAGCAGCTGGCTGGCTGCCTGCTCAACATGGGCTGGACAGAAAATACCCCTATCCCTAAAATTATCAGCCACAAGCACGCAATAAAGGCAACATAGCAACTCCTGCTCGGTCATGTGCTGATTCTGGGTCCTATGCAAGTGTCTTTATTTGTCTACCATATAAATGCTTGTTTCCCGGACTGATAAACTATATGGACTAAATATCAATGCTACTTTGGCCTCAAAAGTACAAGACAACTCAACTCTAATCTGGAATTGTAGAATTTAGGGCTGAAGAGAGATGGTGATCCAAAAATCAAGGTGGAGGATGAGCCATTATATGCCCACAGGGAAGGGAGGGACTGGAGAGTCAAGCCACCAAACCCTGGGTCCATCTGCCTCCCAGGCACTGCTCCTAGATATCCTGTGCATGCATGCATGTTAATTCACTTCAATCATGCCTGACTCTGTGACCCTATAGACCATAGCCCACCAGGCTCCCCTGTCCATGGGATTCTCCAGGCAAGAATACTGGAGTGGGTTGCCATGCCCTTCTCCAGGGGATCTTCCCAACCCAGGGATTGAACCCAGGTCTCTTATGTCTACCTGCATTGGCAGGCAGGTTCTTTATCACTAGCGTCACCTGGGAAGTCCCCCCTAGCTGTCCCATGAGTAAATGCAGCACATCCCTTTATGCCCTTTTTGTCCTTGCCAGAAACCTCCTCCTCCCTTTAGGCCCTCCAAAGGGCACCACTACCTACCCACTCTCCTCCTAGTCCTTGCCCATCTAATCCAGACAGTCCCCACAACCAGGCAGTTCCTCCCTTCAAAATATGTCCTATGTCCATTCTTCTCACTCCCTCTGAAATATGTCCTATATCCATGCTCCAACTACCGCACAATTGCACTCATCTCACATGCTAGTGAAGTAATGCTCAAAATCCTCCAAGCCAGGCTTCAGCAATACGTGAACCATGAACTCCCTGATGTTCAAGCTGGCTTTAGAAAAGGCAGAGGAACCAGAGATCAAATTGCCAACATCCGTTGGATCATGGAAAAAGCAAAAGAGTTCCAGAAAAACATCTACTTCTGCTTTATTGACTATGCCAAAGCCTTTGACTGTGTGGATCACAATAAACTGTGGAAAATTCTGAAAGAGATGGGAATACCAGACCACCTAACCTGCCTCTTGAGAAATCTGTACAAATAGGATTAAGTACATGTATATGTAACCAATGAAAGCTGTTTCATTTTTTAAAAAATATTTACTTATTTGGTGGCACCAGGTCTTAGTTGTGTTATGCAGGATCTTCAGTCTTCATACGGCACACGAGATCTTTAGTTGTAGCATGCAAACTTGGTTGTGGTTTCCCTGACCAAGGATCAAACTCATACCCCCTGCATTGGAAGCATGGAGTTGTAGCCACTGGACCACCAGGGAAGTCCCAAAGCTGTTTCATTTGAAACAATGACTGCCCAGGTATCTGAGTGATTCCAGACCAAGCTCTCTGAAAAGACTTCCTCTGTCCAAATCTGAGTTTTAATAGCACAAGCAGTTTGATGGTGTCCTGATTCTGTCATCGTGGTGTGGTCACCAGTCCAGAACCTGACACTGCCCAGGGCATCGCCTACTGAGGAAGGCCACACTTTGCTAACACCACCTCATCAGTCTTCTGTTTAAGTTACCTCCAGGGCTTTCTTTGCCCTTAGGATCAACTGAAATGCCAAAGCTTGGCTTCCAAAGCCCAGCTCAGCTAGCTCCTGTCCACCTCCTCATCCCTGTCCCCTGATCAGTGCATCTCCTGGAACCCAAGGCATTGGCTCCCCCACTCCACCCCCCAGGCCCTTTCCCACGGCATTGCTTTTACTCAAAATGTAGTTAGTCTCAGCTCCTCCTGCCCCACTCTGGCCAGTTTCTATGAAAACATGAGACACATTTTTCTGGGACAGAAGTCATCCCCTAGGGCAGGACTTGTTCTTGTCCAGAGTGGCTGTCCCTGACTAGCAAGGCAGGTCTGTCCATGGTGAACAGCCCAGGCTAGAGAGACAAAAAGACCTACCTGTGGTTTAAAGAACTTGTACACATGTGTGTGAGAAGGTTCCAAGCTCATTATCTGACTCCTAGAATTGCCAGAAGAGACCCCGGGGCAGTTCACCCCAACCTGGGCTAGACCCACAGCCCATCCTTAATTAGAGTCAATGTATCCTCAGGCTTCCTGGGACTTGTTTCTTGTCCCAGGGCATATCAATGGTTACCTGTTTCAATCCCAGCTTTGCCAGTCGCCAGCTGGGTAAATCCCCCAACTTCTCTAAATCCAGTTTGCTGCTGTGTGAAGTAGCAGTAACAACAGATCCTTACTGGATAGGGCCATGATGAAGCCTGAAAATGTGGTCCTGCATATGAAGCACACAGAATGTTCCACTGGTAATGGACACTGGTACATATAATCTAGACCCTACTTGTCTTTCTATCAGGAAATGATGCTCTCCGTTTCATTAACTAATGGAATTAAATTTTAATTATCATATTCACTGGTGGGATGTGGTTAGCCATAGATCTTGTTCTCTTGGTCCATTTTGTCTGAATCACAGTACCCTTTCCCATGGGCCTTGGATGAGTCAGCCCATTTACTTGGCTTGTCCCCATGGCCACAAGCACCTCTTGCCCTGGCAAACATAGAGGCCTCGTGACTGTCACCTCGTGACTGCTCCCCTCCCCATCAATCCATTCTCCTGATAGCTTGGGGCTGTCAAAAAAAAAAAAAGAAAAGAAAAAGGGAAGAGGACCTGCCCTGGTGATCTAGTGGCTAAGAAGACACAGGTTCAATACCTGGTCTGGAAAGATCCCACATGCTGTGGAGCAACAAAGCCTGTGTACCACAACTATTGAGCCTGTGCTCTAGAGCCCATACTCTGCAAACAGAGAAGTCACAGCAATGAGACACCCACGCACTGCAACTAGAGTAGCCCTTGCTTGCCGCAACTGGAGAAAGCCCACACGAAGCAATGAAGACCCAGCACAGCCAAAAATAAAATAAATAAATGAAAGGAAGGAAGGAAGGAAGAAACATAAGGCGAACTGATTATTTTACTTCTTGCTACCACTCTCAGTGACTCTCCCTGCTTCACAGGAAGCAGCCTCTCCATATACCATGAAATTAGAATAAAAACCTCCTCATTCACCACGGCCTCCAAGACCTCCCTTACCCCCTGGCTCCCTCTGACCTCTGCAGCCTCCTGGCTCCCCTCTCCTTGAAGGACCAGGTTCCCTCTTATATTAGGGGTCTTTGCATGCGATATTCTTGCTACCTGGAACACCACTTCCTCCTAGAAAGCTTTTTCCAACCCTCAGAATAGAAGAGGCCTTGAGACTCTGCTTTCTAGTTCCTCCTGTCTGTCGTGGCTGCTGGAATGTGTAGTGATCTGATTAGGGGCTGTCCTCCAGCTACATGCGGAGCCCACAAGGCGGGGAATAGTTATCTAGCTCACCATGGCATTCCCTGAGCATGGAGCCTGAAACACAAATGCACTCAATAGATGTTTGTTGTATGAATGAAGGCGGGAACAAACAAATGAAAAGATAGTGTTACTTAACAGGAATTCTTTTGTGAAGCCTTTTGTAAATAATACCTGTTGAATTAATTTTGGTGTAAAAATGGACTTTCCTATACTACCGTCCCTTCATCATAGTAAATTTGTTATTTCCATGTCCCTTGTAAAGATTTTTTTTTTCCTTCACTACATTGAGTACATTTTCCTCCTATTAATTTTCCCTTCTTGAGTAGCTTTTGTGACCACTTTGTGCTTTAAGAAAGGAGCGCTGTTTGGTGTATACAATATTTTCTCAGCTTCCTTGGTAAGAAGACTCTGGCAGCTTTCTCACTGTTGACACTAACTGGTACAGCTTGGAACACGATGTCATCCCTCCAGAACTCTCGCAGACCTAGATAAAACTTATTCTGTGCCTCCAGTCAGGAACAAGGTGTTTGGAAGCAGCACCTTATGCAACAGAGCTGATGCAGGGCTATCCCTTGGAGGCAAATGACATGAAAATGATGGTGTGTGGAGAATGTGTCCACAGTGTCCTAGGAACTACTGATTTTAAAGCTTCTCTGGCAGTAATTCAGTTTTTATTTTATGTTTCTTAGAAAAATGAAGGCTTGTATTTACTGCATGTGTTATCTAATATGCAGAAAGGCAGATGGGGAAAGGTATCCTGTGCTGATAAGGATTTCCATGGCAGCTCAGTCAAAGCTGCCCTCTTTGCACTGGCCCTGCACGTGCTCCCTGGGAGCAGTTTCGCTTGCTCTTTGGCGTGTCTTTTTGTTTCCATTTCTGTGGGGGAATGGTGCATACATACAAAGTCGTTGACTGTTCTTACTTTATTTCAGAAATGTGCAGGGCTAAGGCACCTGAAGTTTTCCTCAAATACTTTAAAGCAAATTATGTGGCGGAACCTCTCATGCCTGCTCCCAGAGGAATTTCCTTTGAGTGCTCCCTCATATCTCAAAAGCTTATGTAACCTGACACAATTATCGAAAAAGCCTTGGAATCCAAAAGAACAGAGATCTGAGCTAGGAATGAAGGTCGGAGCTGGGAAAGACATGTTCTCCCCTGCCTAGGGACTGGGTCATACTTCACTAGGACAATGTTCAATTCAACTTCCAAAGAAAAATCTTAACCCCTTGACCAGCACTTGTACTTTCTTATTTCTCGAAACAAGGAATCTCTTGACAAGGTGCTCAAGGGGCATTACAAAGCCTCAGACCTGGCTGGCGGTTAAAAATATTTCTATAACCATCTTGAGCAGCTAGTCTTCCCAAGATGAAAGCAAGAGTGGCTTGGACCCCATCCAGAGGATAACTGACTCAAAGATCGACCCATCCTGAGAGTCAGGCTCTCCTGCCAGCAGTTAGTGCTGCAAAGTGGGTGGGGGTCTGGAATCCATATTTTCACCAAGTAGTTAGTCCAGGTGATTCTGATTCAAGCCCAGCTCAGTTCCCAACTGAAGAGAGAGAGAAGGAGAGGAAGACACAGACTGTAAGTGCAGACCTGAAATTGAGGCACCACGAGATGACCCCGCTGTGTACCCAACAGCCCTTGGGCCAAGAAACTTCTCTTTCTCCTTTTTGTTTTCACTTTTATAAATCCCAGTCCTGCTTGCTATTTGCATGCCAGCGGTGAGGGACCTCCAAAGAGAATAGGCACCACTCATAGATGGTTGGCTTTTCAAAGAATTTGCTGGAGAAAATTGTAGGCAAGGCAGTGAACAAAACTCTCCTCCATCTGGTTTCAGTTTATTTAAAAAAACAACACACATAGGCCTCCTACCAGCAATCAGAAAACAGCCACAACTCCCCAAGTAGGGTATTAGCCACGAGGGGTGGGACTGAATTATGTATATGCAAATGAATTAAACCAGACAGCCAACAGCAACTAATTTTTGTATCTTTTGCAGTTATTCTGCCAAGAAAAGGCCTGAATCAGGGTGATGGAAGCTGTAAGGAAGCAAGTTTTGGAATTAGTTTTTAACAACTTGCCTTAATTCTACTATTGGGAGACATGTTTCTAATCCAGAGGCAAATTTTATTTTATTTTTGTTTTTTTTTATTTTTTTGGAACAGAGAAGGGCTTATTGTAGGGCCAAGCAAGGAAAATGGGTGGCTCGTGCTCAGAAACCCTGAACTCCCATAAGCAAGTTTTAAAAGGTTGACAGTCTTTTGCCTGGGTATTGCCCACTGGATAATGCCGACCTCCTTGGCTGACAGGGGCAGTGCTGCCTGATGGCAGGGGAGCAGAGCATCTGGATGGCTGAGTAATCACTGAACTTCTTATATATAGAATTGTGGTACCTGCTTCATTTGGATGATGTGAGGATAGTACATAAAAGTATGAGGAAGTCGAATACAAGGACTGGCAAGCATGCAGTAACTGTGGCAGAGGATTAGGAATAACTCAGAGCTGCACTGCAGGACTCAAAATGACCAGTTTCACCTGAAGTCAGCCAAGCTCGCCCAATAAGTGTTCTCAGCTGGGACTTGCCTTTCCCCTGGGACTGGTCCAGAAAACCCTTGAGAGCAAATTCTCTTAGTGTTTCCCAAGCTCAAGGGCCCTAATCCCCAAATATCTGCCTTCATTCCTGGAAGCAGAGAAGTTCAGGGGAGGGTGCTGGACACAGTTTGAAAATACAAGTGATACTTCTGGCTTCCTGCATGTCCCCATTCCTTCTGCCCAGTAAGTGAAGCACCTGGCCTCCAGGTGCACAGCTAGAGGAGATGGATGGGGCACTCGTTCCTGCCTGGTGAGTTGACAGTCTCCCAGGCTCTTGTACCACATGAGTGGTGTGCTGGGGACCACAGGCACCCAGCTGCCTCTGGGCTCAACCCTCACATGTCCACGAGCACTTCAGGCTCAGTTTGTCCGAAACAGACTGCTGTCCCTCGCAGGGATGCACCAACAGGACGCCCAGCCTCCTCTTGTGCCTTGTCCCCAAACCCATTTCCTAGCCAACCAGGACAGGGTCTTATTTGCTCAAGACCTTTCCCAGCTCTCCTTTGCCCTCAGAATGAAGTCAGAGGTGGTGAAACATTGTTGTTTAGTAGCTAAGTCATGTTCAACTCTTTGGGGACCACATAGCCTGTAGCCCACCAGGCTCCTCTCTCTGTCCACGGGATTTCTCAGGCAAGAATACTGGAGTAGGTTGCCATTTCCTTCTCTAGGGGATCTTCCTGACCCATGGATTGACCTTGCATCTCCTGCATTTGCAGGTGGATTCTTTACCATTGAGCCACCAGGGAAGTGCATGGCAAACGTAGCTCTGTGATAACACGGTTCTCGGTCTTCGAGCTTTGGTATATCTGAGTTTGAATCTTGAACAATTTTCTTAGCCTCCGGAAGCCTCAGTTATATTTTATATTCCTTGAATTTATATTTATATTCCTTGAATACAAAATAGTAATAATGACACCTACTACAAAGGGCTATTGTGAGGCCTCTGCACCCAACCCAAGGCTTGGGACAGAGCAAGAAGTTTGGAGGCCAGTGCATGGAATGAAGATTGAGGATGAGCTGGGAAGGGTGTGGCTGCCAGAACTAGAGAAGATGATGAGACCAGTTTTGGACATGCTGAGTGTAAGGGGCCTATGGGTGTCCAGGGGAGGCATCCAGGGGCAGCTGGACATGTGGGCCTGGAATTAAGAGTCTTGGCTGGAAAGGAGCATGGGAGTCACCAAGATGCAAGTAGGAAGATGAGCTCATGGCGGGGGAGGGACCGAGCATGAGCCCTCCACAGCCAGAGGTTCACCCACAGGGAAGAGAAGCTTATGAAGGAGGCCGGGAGGGAAAGCTGGACAGGTAGGAGGGAACCCAGTAGCAGTGGCTTTGCAGGTGCCAAAGGGAGAAAGGGTCCAGGGTACAGAAGGGTTAACTGAAAGCAGAGATGTGTCCTTGGTATTTGAAGACTAGCTTGTCATTCACTGGTGACCTCTGGCGCAGCCAGGAGCCGGAGCTGACTCAGAGCTAGAGTGGGAGAGAGGAGTGTGAACATGGTGACTGGAGACAGTTTTCGAGAAATGCAGCTGAGAAAGGGGGCGGGTGTCGTGGGGAGGAGAGCATGAGAACAATGCTTGGGGAAAGGGATACAGGATTGAGTGAGAAGTTCTTTATGGTGGTTCCCAGGGGGAGAGGGCAGAGCCAAACTGGGGTGCATATTGCCAGAAAGGAGCCAGTGGTTAGTTGTTATAGCCACAGTCCCCAGCACAGGGCCTGGCACACAGTAGGAACGCAATACAAGTTTGCTGTCTTTGAGGACGGGGAGAGATGGGGTGTGGAACTTGGGCAAGGGGGTGGCCATCGGCAGGAAGAGGCTCCCTTCTGCCATGGGTGAGCAGAGAACAGGGCCTCCTTGGGATTCCGCTGCCTCTGAAGCTGACCACAGAGGAAGAAAGGGGTGATAGGGAGTGCTTGGCTCCAGAGATACAGTATGGTAAGAGAACAGAAAGTGAGCTCTTAGAGACTGCCACTTGGCAGGCCCCATCCTGGATTTCCCTTCCTCCCATCCTCACATCCAACAGTCACCTTCACTTTATCCCCTCCAGAGCCGTGCCCTCCCCCAAAGGCCAGCAGGTGGTGCCAGTGAGCTGTTGAACTCAGCTGGAGCAGACAGGAGCCAGACTGCCAGCCCCCAACCCACCTCATGGCCCTCCAGAGCCTGGGGCATGCTGGAGGTTTGGCTCACCGAGTTTCTGAGGAGTCGGGTGGGTGGTGAGGACAGGGTGAGACTAAGGGAGACTGTGGGTTGAGGGCTTAGGGGTGAGGTGGCTCAGGGGCTCCGCTCCTTCTGGTTGCCCTTCATTCCTCTGCCCCTGCCAACCCTGTCTCATCTGCTGGGGCTCCTGCCCTCTGCTCCCCCTTCTCCCTGGAGGGCCCTGCCAGCCCAGACTCCTGGTTCTGGCAGAGGCTGGTTCTCTGCCCTTGGGCAGGCACAGCCTGGCACCAAGCCTCAGACAGGGCTGGGCCAGCCCCTCCCAGCCGTGACTGCCTAAACCACCTTCTTTCTACTTTCAGAATGTCTCCACCTGATGAAAGGTAAGGAGTCAGCTGCTCAGGTGCCCACAGTGGGCTGGAGTATAGATCCTGGGAGGAAGGCCTGGCCTAGGAAGTAGGATGAATTTCTGGGAGAGAGGGGTGTTAAATATAAATGTGGCAGATCATCCACGAGACCCAAACCACAAAAGATAATATTTCTGTCTAAGGTGGCGCAGTGTCCCAGCAGCTGAACTGGAAACATGCCCCACCCATCCTAGCATCCTACACTCCACAACCAAAGACAATTCCCTAAATTCCCCTCTCAGCAAGTCTCTCTCCCCATCCCACGCTTCCCAGTGGGTCAGGGCCCTTCATGGTTCCTTCCCAGGAGTGTAGGATCTTGTTTCTCAGACTGTCCTCACCGTGCTTTCCAACTTCCACCTCCCTACCCTTTTTTTTTAAATTTATGTATTTTGGCTTTGCTGGGTCTTTGTCGCTGCGCACAGGCTTTCTCTGTTCTGGCGAGCAGGCTTTGTTGTGGTGTGGAGGCTTCTCATTGTGGTGGCTTCTCTTGTGGAGCACAGGCTCTAGAGCGCAGGCTCAGTAATTGCTGCACACATGTTTTGTTGCCCAGTAGCATGTGGAATCTTTCCAGACCAGGGATCAAACCTGTATCCCCTACACTGGCAGATGGATCCTCAACCACTGGACCACCAGGGAAGTCCTCCAACTCCCTGCACTGTGACTCCTACTCTGGCAAGCTCTGGTGCTACCTGTGTGGCCTTAACCTTGAAGGCTGCCTGAGACACCCCCCACCCCAACCTCATCCTTTCCTCTACATCCCCTCCACAGTCCCAAGGGACTTAATGGTCTGAAGCAGCAGAAACCACACTCAGACTCTCAGTAGGGTGACTAAAGCTGGGAGGGTGTGGGTCCCACAACCCAGAGTCTACAGCTCATACTGGGATGCCAGGTCAAGGTTGCTGTGTCCACCTGTGAAACTGGGCCATAGGTTCAGAACAATAGGAGTCAGCACATTTTGGAAAATGAATGTTTCCCTGAGTTTCCGAAGAATGACGCAGACCAAGGGAGTCACCAAAAACACACACATACACAAATGTACTTACATGCATATACAGGGTCATGGCACAGGGAGAGGCATGTCATTTGTGTATGGACAAGCTATGGAGTCCATGGGCAGAGTGTACACAAATATAGGCATACACAGGTACACAAGGTCATGTACCTAGGGTCAGACACACATACCCTCCCCAGCCCTGCCTCCCAGGGCCATGCCTAACTTGTCATCCATACTTACAGTAGGAAGAGGAAGAAGCAGAAGCTCAGAAGTGGTTCTGGAAAGGACCTCTTAAGTGAGTCTGTCTCCCTGCTCCTCCTTGAGATGCCCCTGGCTCACCAGGGGGCCATGCTTGGGTGGCAGAGAAGGCTTTGAGGAGGCATTGCCTTGAAGCCCTGGCACAGAACCTGAGCATCTAAGACAGAGAATGGACAACATTATTGGGAGGGGTCCATGACCCCTCCAGGACCTAGTGTGGGCATAGATGAGGCACTGGGCAAGGGTTCAGAAGAAGCAGGGACCCCCTGTACCATGGGGTGACCTATTGACCTCAGCACAGGGCCTGGCAGTGAGGTACTGGCACCACTTCCCTGTGCTGGCAGAGCCTGCCATGGATGCCAAGCACAGGGTGCCAGACATGGGGGTGGGCAGAGTGGGGGCCCATAGGGCCACACACAGACACAGACCTTCATACACACAGGCAGGGAAATGCACCCACACTCACTCACTTTATACCCTGGGGGATCCTGGGAGCAGGGCAGGGATCACCCTGTCCTAGAGGCTGCCCTCACTGACTCCCCAGGTGTCCCCATTGGCCTGGCTCTTGGGGTCCCTGGGGTTGGAGAGTGGGCTGGAGTTAATGGGAGGCCTAGATGCTTCCTCAGAACCCCCCCACACACACACCCGAGCCCACACACGTACACTTGTGTGGCAGGAGCACGGGGGCGGTGGGGGGGAGGGACTGTGTGTGGGGGTAGATTGTGGGGAGGGGGTTTGCTGCGAACCCAGAGCTGGAAAGTGAAAGGAGGCGGGGAGATTGCGGGGCAGGGACGCCCAAGAATCTGGTCTGTCACCCTGCTCCACCCAGCCCCCAGCCCCAAATCGGTCGGCGGCCGCAGGTAGCTTAGGTGTGAGCGTGTGTGCTAGGCACCTGCGGCCGCTCAAGGTGTGGTGCTTACGCCGGCGCTGGCCTAGGCTGCCGGGTGAGGGCGGGCTGGTTCCCCGAGGTGTTCTGGCAGGCACTGCTGGCCGCGGAGGTGCGGTCAATTTGAGGATGGAGGTTGCGTGTGTCCTCAGGTGTCCCGAGCAAGTGTGAGCTGTGGATGTGCTCACCTGGCAGTCGTGGCTCAGCGGACCAGCGCAGGAGTGAGCGCATGCGGGGCACTAGGGCTAGACCTACCGCAGCTCTCCTGGGCACGGCCAGCGGCGAGTTGAGCGGTTGAGCAGCAACTTTGGGACTTGGTTCCGGCTTCTTCGAAAGCGGATCTGACCGCGGGGGCGGGGCAGAGGGCGGGAGGTAGAGGTGGGGGCACCTGCCCAGCAAGGGGTGCGGGCAGAGAAGTAAAGGAAAGCCCCGCCCCTTCCCCGCCTCCGTTCCGCCCTCGCCCCCGCCCCCGGGTCTCTTTAAAAGCTCGGCCCGAGGGCGAACAGAGAAAGCGAGTATCCCCTCCCGCCCCTGGCTGGTGTCCTGCTGCACCCCGCGTCCCAGCCCCGAGTCCCAGTCCCTGCTCTCCAGCCCGGTCCCTGCCCCGCCCCGGCCCGGCCGCCATGGAAAGCTGGCCCTGGCCGTCGGGCGGCGCCTGGCTGCTCGTGGCGGCCCGTGCGCTGCTGCAGCTGCTGCGCGCAGACCTGCGTCTGGGCCGCCCGCTGCTGGCGGCGCTGGCGCTGCTGGCCGCGCTCGACTGGCTGTGCCAGCGCCTGCTACCCCCGCTGGCCGCACTTGCCGTGTTGGCCGCCACCGGCTGGATCGTGTTGTCCCGCCTGGCGCGCCCGCAGCGCCTGCCCGTGGCGACTCGCGCGGTGCTCATCACCGGTGAGTGCGCGGGGCGCGGAGCGCGGCGACTCCCGGTTCGAGGGCGGGGCCGGACACCCAGAGGGCTCCCTGTGGGCATGCCAAGGCAACGCGGGACCCCCAGCCGAGAAGTGGGGAAGCCCCTCTCCCCTGGGTTCAGGGAGCCAGCCAAGTAGGAAGCGCAGGGCACCTCTCCAAGTCCGGGTTGACTCCCTACGGCTTTGGGGAGTGTTGAAGGGAAAAGGAGTCAGGGAGTGGGCAGGTGTGCACGGGAGACTGCTAAAGGAGCCTCCTGGAGCTTGCGGTTTATGCTATGTCCCTCTCCAAGACAGCAGTCTTCCAACAGAGGACACTGCTCTGAGGGACTTCAGAGAATCCTCACCCCTTGAACTCTGCCTAACATCCCCACGTGGGAGGTCCTGTCTCTTCCCTGGGACCAGGAGGAATAGGCTTAAATGGAGAGTTGGGACCCCCTTCTCCCAATTGGCTGGGCTCCTTGGAGTTCAGAAAAGCTTGGAGTCATCATGAGGGACAGCTGGACATTCAGCCACCTCTCAGATCCCACCACCCAGACCCAAACTGTGAAGGAGTTGTCTGGAGTCTGCACTCATTACACCACCACCATTCCTCCTGGTCCTCTGTGCCTGGGAAGGAGGTGAGGTCTTAGAGAGCTGGGCTCAAGTGCCTCTGGCCACCTTGTCGAGCTCTCTTTGTCTGGAACAAGGAATAAATCTATCACCAGAGGGAGCGAAGGAGGAGCTGAGACCCAGAGTGGAGAGGGAGAAAAAGTGGGCACTACTGTATAGAACACTACTGGTTCTAGTGTCGGGGAGGGGGAGCCTGGGCTCTCCCCTAACCCCCATGGCTTTGGACAGGTGCTCGGGGTTCTGCTCTCTTGCACTGGTGAGTGGCTTCTCAGAGACCTCGGTCCAGTAGGGGGCCCTGCATGATCAGACGAAGCTGGGAAAACTTCCCAGAAGAGGCCATCCTTGAGCTGGGCCTCAGAAGATAGGTGGAGATAGGTAAGAGTGTGGAAGGTGTTTTGGATTAGACAAAGGGTGTGGGACAGAGGGTTGAGGCAGGAATGAGCATGGCCTGAGGGGGAGGGGGCCAGCCAGTAAGCAGTCTGGCTGCTGAGATGTGGTGAGACAAGCATTTGTTTCCTTGGAAGGGGCCTTGAATGCCCAGCAAGAAGTCAGAATGTACTGAGGTGAAGGTAGCAGGAGGGTTTGAGCTTCAGTAAAGATGGTGGAGACAGGATGGCTCAGGTTGGGTGGAAGAGATGTGAGTTCAGGGTAGAGTGAGAAGTTTCAAGGGTCCCCAGTTTTAGTGGTTTGAGGAAGGAGAGATGACAAACCTCCTAGTACAAAAGCAAAGAGCTTCTGCCCCCAAGGACCGGGCAGCTCCCTTCCTGCCTTCTAATTAGTGAGTTCTGCCTCCTCAGGACCCAGGTCATCTTCAGCTATTAGTGACCCAGGCAGTCTTTCCTGGGATCTCACCGCAGGTCCTTGTGCTACTACTGTTAGATCTCCTAGCCTTGAGCTTGAGAGTGAGCTAAGAATGAGTCTTCCCTCAGTTCTGGTTGCAAAGTCTCACAATGGAGGAGGGGAAGCAGACTGCCCAACGCACCCCATCTAAACGTTGAGAGTTGACCTCCAAGCTTCCCAGTGCCCCTAAACTTTGGGGTTTCTTCACTTACTACTGACTGCAGTACAAGTAGGTGACCAGGCCCTGCCTCACTTGCTAGGAACACTGTGCCTTGAGCCTGCCAGAGCTGCCACACACCCCTCCCTGGGAATGCTCCTGAGAACCCCTAGCCGAGGCTACTTGGGAAGCTCAGCCCTGGGGTCAGGGTTTGGGTGGAGTGACTGGGTGCTTTGTGTGCACATCTGTGCACTGCTGGGCAGTACGGGTCTCATGGGAGTGAGCCATTGTTGTTCACGCCTCTCTGCAGGTAGGTTGGAGGTATGCATAGGTTTCTGAGTGTGTACAGGTGAGCAAGAGGGTATGAAAGGTGTGGGTGATTGTGTTGGGACCTCAGAGCTGAGGTTCTGGGAGGCCTTAGTTTCCCCTTGAAGGGATTGTCTGCTCTGGAAGGGAGCTTAGGCAAGTGGGGACACACACACACACACACACACCTCCTCCAGCCACACACACACACACACACACACACACACACCCACCCCTCCTCCAGCCACATACACACACACACACACACACCCCTCCTCCAGCCACACACACAC
>SJYT01076342.1:98766-169374 GCA_006410635.1 Cephalophus harveyi
CACACACACACACACACACACACCCCTCCTCCAGACAGACAGACACACACACCCCTCCTCCAGACACACACACACACACACACACACACCTCCTCCAGACACACACACACACACACACACACCCCTCCTCCAGACACACACACACACACACACACCCCTCCTCCAGACACACACACACACACACCCCCACCCCTCCTCCAGCCAGACTTGCCCAGGAAGTACCCCTCAGCTTGGGCTGGCTAGTGGGCTCCCAGCTACACAAAGCCCAGCTTGCAGTCCCCCAGCTTTGTTTTCTCCCTCAACAGAGAGAAGTGAGGAGCTGGTTGCGCAGAACCACTTTGTAACCTCTGATCAGCAGGACCACCATGGGGGCAGGCTCTAAAGAGCTTCCTTCCTCACTGGTCACCCCCCTCCCCACAACCCCTCTTGCTGACCACCCAAGGAGCTGGAATGGAATGGGAACAATCAAAGGAGCCGGGGTTTATTAGACCCCTTCACTGGCTCTGCCTCGTGGTTTATCTCTCTGCATACCAAAACCAGGAAATTAAGCCTCCAAGAGTGGTAACTGACCTCAGATCACATTTGATGGATGTGGGAAGGGATTCTAATGCAGATCTGTTCTTGTCTTCATCCACTGTGACCCTGTCCTGGGGGCAAGTTATTTGAGGCTCAGAGAATGTCCCAGTGTTGCCATTCACTGGAATTCCAAGGGTCAAGCATAAGGTGGGGAGCTTGCCTGGAGTCTGGAATAGTAGAGGGTGCTGAACTGGAAAGGAAGGTGGAGCTCAGGTGGTACAGGGCCTAGATGATGGGGACAGAGCACGTTGGCTTTATCCTAAGGGCTGTGGGGAGCCTTGGAGAAGTTTCCAGAAGCAGAGGGTATTATCATTTTGGGAAGGATCCCTTGGGCTACTTAGGCAGAGAATGGATTCAAGGAGACAAGGTGGGACAGAACGAAAAAAGGGGGCTGCTTCAGTGTCCAGGTAAGAGGAAGAATGCTGGGCAAGGGCAGTGAGAAAGGAAGGGAGGCTAGGGAGTAATATCTGCACATGCGAGCTGAGGCCTGATCTCAAGCAGACAGAAGGACATCAGGGCTGGGGCTGGGTCTCAGCTGGGACTGGCTGACCTATCAACAGGGTCCTGACCTTACTGTGTGCCAGCTGAGTGACTTTGGGGGAAGCAACTTAGCATTACTAGGTCTCAGTTTCCTCATCTGTAAAGTGGGGATCATAAGCCACGTTTGATAGGGTCGCTATGAGGGGTCAGGGAGATGACAGCTGTGAAAGAGTTGGTCCTCAGGAGCTCAGCCAGAGGGTCCAAGCCTCCCAGAGATGGGCCTAGGAAGGGAGGGCTGCTGAAGTCGGGAGTCAGGAGCCTGGATCCCATCCAGGCCATGGTGACCCTGGGTTGTCTCAGGCTGAACTGGGCCATGGTGGTGTTCACTGGCTGTCCATCCTTCCCTGACCAGGCTGTGACTCTGGTTTTGGCAACGCGACGGCCAAGAAGCTTGACGCCATGGGCTTCACAGTGTTGGCCACAGTGTTGGATCTGAATAGCCCTGGCGCCCTAGAGCTGCGTGCCTGCTGCTCTTCTCGTCTGAAGCTGCTGCAGATGGACCTGACCAAGCCAGCAGACATCAGCCGTGTGCTGGAGTTCACCAAGGTCCACACCGCCAGCACTGGTCAGTAGGCTCAACTTCGCCAGGAAAGGGCATGCCTGGGCAGATGTGAGGGGGCCAGGACTGGAGGTGTGCTGCGGGACTGACCCGCAGCTTCCCTCCTGGCTCCATGCCCTCAGGTCTGTGGGGCCTGGTCAACAACGCGGGCCAGAACATCTTCGTGGCGGATGCAGAGCTGTGTCCGGTGGCCACGTTCCGCACCTGCATGGAGGTGAACTTCTTTGGTGCACTAGAGATGACCAAAGGCCTCTTGCCATTGCTGCGTCGTTCGAGTGGTCGCATTGTGACTGTGAGCAGCCCAGCAGGTGAGGGTCCTCCTGCACTGGAGCAGAAAAGATGCCTCTGCTGGGCAGGGAGAGATACTGGAGTCCCCGGCCCAGGCTGAGGCATCCCCCACTCCCAATCCATCCCCAGGAGACATGCCGTTTCCATGCTTGGCTGCCTATGGGACCTCCAAAGCGGCCTTGGCGTTGCTCATGGGCAATTTTAGCTGTGAACTTCTGCCCTGGGGTGTCAAGGTCAGCATCATCCAGCCTGCCTGCTTCAAGACAGGTGAGGCTCAGGGATTTGGGGGTGGAGCCTGTGGGGGGAGAGGAGGAAGGCAGGGTGGGTGTGGTCTTCTCTGGAGTGGAATTGGGTCTGAGGAACGGGCCTGACTTGGGCTGGGGGTGGGTCTCAGGTTGCGAGTTAGGTCTGGGTTTGGCTTCCCTCACTGACCCCACTCTGGCCTTGGCACTCCTTCCGCAGAGTCAGTGAAGGACGTGCACCAGTGGGAAGAGCGCAAGCAGCAGCTGCTGGCCACCCTGCCGCAAGAGCTGCTGCAGGCCTATGGTGAGGACTACATCGAGCACTTGAATGGGCAGTTCCTGCACTCTCTGAGCCAGGCCCTGCCAGACCTCAGCCCGGTGGTAGATGCCATCACCGATGCGCTGCTGGCGGCCCAGCCACGCCGCCGCTATTACCCAGGTCATGGCCTGGGGCTCATATACTTCATCCACTACTACCTGCCTGAGGGCCTGCGGCAGCGTTTCCTGCAGTCCTTCTTCATCAGTCCCTATGTGCCGAGAGCACTACAGGCTGGCCAGCCTGGCCTTACCTCTGCCCGGGAAATAGCCCAGGACCAAGGCCCTTGACCGGACCCCTCTCCCACTGCTGAGTGAGTAGGGCACACGTAGAGCAGCTCCAGCAGAGGGGGTTCCTTGTGCCCTTGCTCCTCCTCCAGGTATTCTGACCCCCAAGGTCTGCCCTAGAGCCGGGCCCAAAGGACCCCAACCCCATGCACTGCCGATGCCACAGGCCAGGCCTGGTGAGGTGAAGGCTTTCCAGTGAACCTCTGGGCCTCTCCTGCTTCATGAGCCCAAACAGACCCTCCTGGGCACAAGGCTCCACCATGCAGCTTGCAGAACCCAGCTGGATGGGGAGTTTAGTTCAAGGCTTAACTAGAGCCTTAGCTAGGATCCTACAGACAGTGCCTCTGCAAACTAAGGCGAGATTAGGTAGGTTGGGGACCCCCTCAGGATTATTTCTTGGCACCAGTGCCTCAGTGCTGTGATTTGAAGGGTGAATCCTGTTTCTTGACTGGCTCAAGGATTAGGGCCCTGACCACCCACCCCAAGCCCCCCAAGCCACAGGGAGGCTACATACTCACCTGATTGCCACTTTTTGAATAAAGACAAATTTTTATTTCTCCTAGAATGGGGGAAATGCTCTGTTTGTCTAGGTGACAGGCTGTGGCCGTGTGATAGACTGGAAACTGCCTGGGCAACCCCCAGGGCTCAGCATGGGGGCCTGGGCACAGGACCTGGTTTACATCCAACCCCCTTCAGTGACCTTGGGCAGATCACGTATCCATAGGTTTCCTCAGCGTGAAACGGGGGTAATGACCCCAGCCCAGGGAGTTATGGTGCTCAGTGAAGCAAACAGGGAGCCCTGGGGGCCCTCTAGAGTCAGAAGCCCACTCCACGGGCCTGTTAGAGCCTCCAGCAGAGAAAGGGGCCATCTGCCACTGACTTCCCGCCCCCTGAGGAGCCTGGCTGCACAGGGACAAGGCCAGCCGAGGGCTGCCACCCGAGGAAGGGAGGTAGAAGGCTTAGGTGGGGGTGGGCTCAGGAGGTCTGAGGCAAGTTGGGGATCTGGGAGAGGGGCCAGGGCCCAAAGGAGACAGAAGACAGCTGGGCTTAGAGAAGTTTTTATTATCTTGGAAGGGCAGAGCTACTCCCCCATTTCCCAAGAACACACATACTTTATCCTGGCCATGGCTCTGGGGGGCCCACTGAGGGAAGAGAAGGTTCACACTCCCCCCAGGGGTTCTTGGGTTAGGGAGGGACACAGAAGTGACCAACCACATGCTTCTCAGACACGTCAGCGGCTGTAAACACAGGGCTGAGGGGGCCTCCTTGCTCTGGAGGTGGGGGCTTGGTCCATCCTTGGTGTGGGAGCAGGTGCCCAGCCCCCCTGCAGGCCCAAGAACAGTCTCGGAGAGGGTCAGGGAGGCGGGGCAGCCACGGGGACAGCATGCTCCCCCAGGGCAGGTGGGTGAGCCATGAGCTTTGTCACAGCACACGGACACACGTGTACACACGCAATGGGGAGCCTTGGTCCAGGGTGCTAGAAGATAGGGATGTAGTTGTCAATCTTGGCCCGATGGCGTTGGGCGATGCACTCGGCAATCCACACAATGTTGCGACATTCCTGCTCCTTGAGCTTCACAAAGGCGTAGAAAACACCAAAGTGGAACTGGTTCAGAAAGGCCAACTTGTTCAGTTTCACCTGCAGACACAGGAAGGAGTGGTGTGCAAGGGGCTGGGACCGGAGTCAGGCCTGGGCCACCAACCCCTCCCTTCGACAAGCAGGCCCAGCACTCACCTCGTGCTCGAAGAATCGGTCCTCCAGGGTCTTGTCTCCAGGGTTGCTGCCCGCACCTTCGAAAAGCAGCTTGTACTCCTGACCCAGGAGAGCGGGGTTGGGGCATGGGGGGAAGGGAAGCATGAGGGCGCTGTTGGGTGCGGGGTGGGGATGTGGGTGCCAACAGGCCTGCCCCCCGTTCCACAGTCAGGGCACTCACCGGGTAGTAGTCGGCCACGTTCTTGACCTGCTCATAGTCGTCGGCTCGAGCCAGCTGGGCCAGGCCCTCCGGGTAGAGCCGTCCACAGTGCGGGAAGAGCTTGGCACGGTCCTCCTTGGACAGCTCTGTGCCAAAGGAGTTAATGGTGATGATGAAAGCGCGGCGGTCTGCTTCAAACTGTGGGGTGCCGGAGAGAGAGAATGGGAGGGAGGCAGTAGCCAGTTATCAGGGCTTCCCCACACCAGGCCCAGGGCACCAGCAGGCAGGATGGGGGCAAGCACTCACCTCCAGGATGGGGCACATGGCGTCGGCCGTGGTCCCACCCAGCAGGGTGCAGAACTTGTAGAAGGACTCCAGATAGGCCTGTGCAGGGCATGGGGCTCAATCAGCCTAGGCAGGGAGACTCGAGGTGGGCCTGCCAGGCTTCCCCCTCACAGTTCCTTTCTTCCCTCCCCAGCTCTTTTCATGGTTAATCCAAGTATCATACCCATGGACTGGTCAGGGCAGCCCTCATGTCAGAGCCCCCCAAACAGCCACAGATTTTCACTGTGCATCAGCCAAGCAGCAGTAGCCTGCTGCCTCCCCCACCCAGCAGCGACAGAGCAATTTCTGACCCACTGTCTGCCTCGTGGTGCGGTGCCCCTCACACCTGCATCCCACAGAGATCGGGCTCAGAGAGGGGCCCTGTCGTGCCCGGGCTTCTCTGTCTGTCTTTTCTCCAAACCTCCCCTCAGCCTCAGAAAATCATGTGTTGATGGGCTAGTGAAGCATGGCGACTCCTGAGAGTTCATGGAGATGGCCGGGACTGGGTGCCCCAGTCCCTCTCAGCACCCCACCTTAAAGAGCACCTCCTCCTCTTCCCATCCCCTAGGCAGTCACACAGCAGGAACCAGATTGTCAACCCAGCTCCTGGTGAGGGATGGTTATTGCCTGCATGGACGTCAGCCCCGCAGTGCGATGGCTGGACACTTGGGCTGCCAGCGGGAACAAGCACTTGCTGCCCAGGCAAATTGGATCTGCCGGGCGTAAGGAGAAGCCAGGTCAGCCCAGGCCTCAGGTCCCTCCAAGGACTAGCTCCTGAGACCAGCCAGGCCCAGGCTTCCTTCCCTGAATCTCTTCATGTCAAGGAAGAGGGGCAGAGTCTCATGACCTCTGGGGAGCTTCCTCTACTCAGATCCTCCGGGGTCCCAGCTGGTGGCACAGCCACAGGGACACTGGCTCCACAGGCTTCTGAGCTGGGGGTGAGAGCTGGGGAGGCAGGGGAAGCTTTCTTTGTGGAGGTCTGCCCTCCAAGCTGCAGAGAACATTCCGCCCACTGTGTGATGTGGGCACAGGTTCTACTGGTCTAAGAGAGGATGTGAGATGAGACCCAGGATTCCACGAGCCCAGGCCAAGCCTGGCCAGCAGCACCAGGCAAGCTGGGCTCAGGGGAACACCCAAGGGGACCACTGAGTCACAGGAAACAAGTCTAGAACCAGTCAGGGAGTAAGCAGCTTGGGAAGGGAGAGTGGACCCCAGCATAGCAGAGGACTTGGGTGATAGAAACAGCTGCCAATCCTACCATGGGTTAGTGGCACTAGTTTCCCCTGGGACCGTCCCCAGCCATCTCCTTTCCTATGACCAGCCAACTTGCGTGTGTCCAAATCTCAGGCCTGTCCCAGAGGGGACTGCAGTTCCTCCCTGTGGGGGAAGCCACCAGCTTTTGCCGAGCTGGGCTGACCCTGAAAAGACTGACCCCAGGGTGGTGGAGGCTGGTGGAATAGGCCGAGACTTTCTTCTGGAGGCTGAGCAGCTGAAGAAACTGGCAAGACCCCAAAGGCCCAAGTACCAAGGTCACCTTCCCACCCCCACCCTGTCCCCTGGCGTCTACCAGCCCATGTCTGCTGCACCAGCTGCCTACGGTTCCCACCCGCTACTGGGGGTCCGCCTAATCTCCCATCTGTGGCTACTGGGCTGGGACATGGCCTGACGGGCGGGCCTGGCATGGCGCCCACAGCATTGGGTTGGTGTTTACAAGCTGGTGCCCAGGCAGCCCTCGCCAGTGACTCCAGCTAGAACCAGTCAGGCCCGGTGAAGGCATGGGTGAGGCCGAGGGGACAGCCTCACCCGCCCCTCAGCCTGCCTCAGGGCAGGGAACCCGGCAAGGAGCCAGGAGCACTGCAGGGGGGGTGGGTTGTGAACACTAACACACAAGAGCCAGCTCTCACTGCCTGCCCCCACCACCCCCCTTGCCCCATGCTCCCCATCTCTCTGTTAGCAGAGGAGAGCACTTGCTTTGCAGACAGGCTGAGCCAGGTGCAATGCGCAAGTGCTGCCCACGGTCTAGCAAGTGGCTGTGGCTTCAGGCAGCCCACTCCACTTTTCTGAGCCCTCAGTCTCTTCTTACAACTGGCATACTGATGCCTACCTAGCTCCCAGAGCAGTCCCAAGGAGTACAGAAGCCTCTCATCTCATCCCCTCTAGTCTGTCCGCCAAACTCTGATATCAGATACTCTGCCCAGCTGAAAATCCTCGCTGGCTGACCCTGCCCTACAGGGTAAAAGTCAAACTTCTGGCCTGGCACTCAAGGCCCTGGGGCACCTGATCCTGTGCCTGACTTGATCCTTTCTTTCCAGGTCTATCTCCCACTGTCCAGCCGGAACCGGCACTTCCACAGCGAACTGCCTGCCACTTGGCTCGTGTTCCACAATGACTTCTGCATGTGTTGGCCTCGTGCCTCCACTACTACAACCTCCAGGTGGGCCCTTCACCCACCTGCACACCCGCCCTGCCCTCTGGCCCAGACCCCTGCAGTAAGACTGGAGGGCGTGGGCTCAGGCCGCCACTGTCTTGGCCACCTAGTTCCAAGTAGGGAAGGAGAAGGGCTCATTGAAAAGATCTAAGAGACAGATGTTCTCAGGGTTAGGTCAGCAGGGCTGTGAGCAAGTGTTATCTATCTTCCGGGCCTGCCCCCTGCTGACCCATCAGAGGTCCTCACTATGGGCAGAGCCCAGTCTGCCCCAAACCATCCTCACTGGTCCCTGGCCAGCACCCTTCCCTGGCTCCCAAGCCTGCTCCTAACCTCTTTGAGCCGGGGCAGTGCTGACCCAGGAATCCCAAGCCCACTCTGTTTTCAGGGGTCATCAGCTAGTGCACAGCCTGATGGGAAGCAGAAGGTGGGTAGGGTTGAAGATGGTGGCACGTGGCACCAGCCCTAGACCCGGGAAACTGAGAGGGACACAGGGACCTGGCCACACCTGGCTGGGTCCCTCTCCCACCGTGCTCAGGTGCTCCTTGCTGCCAACAGTCCAGGTGGGGTGAGCCTGAGAGTTATGCCCTGGGTGGTGGCCACTGACCCTCCTGGATGCAGGGGGAGTGGCAATCCAGGAGCCCTAGCCATTCCTGCTGATTTTATCTGGGCCCAAGGGATGGAAAACCTGTTCCATGCAGTCTCACTCCAGTCACGGGAGCCAGAAAGTGAGCAGATAAGCCCCTGGGAAAGGAGCCCATGTAACTGCATCCTGTTCCAGCACCCGAATAAATCACCAGCCCACGATGCCCACGGCCCCACCAACCTACTTCACCACCAACATCGGGCCTGGGGGCACTACCTTGTAGAGCGTGTTGCGGATGATCTCGATGTTCATCTCATCGAGGTCCTGCTCTGAGATGCAGTCCTGGAAAAAAGCCGCTGAGGAGGAAAGACATGGTATGAGGGGTGGGCTAGCGGACTCTCAGCCTAGGAAAGAATCCTGCTGATGTTCAACTCCCCCTGCAGGGCACAAAGGACCCCTGCCACAAGGCCCATCTGGCTGGTAAGTGGGGGGTGGGGGGGGCACCAACCTGGCCTAGACTATTGCCTTAGAAGTGACCGAAGCCATACTCCAGGCCGTGTATACTGACCTGAGCTTCTCTTGCCTTCTTGCTACTAAAATTGATTTATAAAGGAGGCGGCCAGCCATAACATGATCTAATCGCCTCTGGGGCAGACCCAAGCTCAGATCATGCCAAAGACAGGCTTGCATAAGAGGCTGTGACATCCTCCCTTCTCCAGGGGCAGCTGTGGATTCAGGGCCTGGCGCCCACTTCTCTGCATCTCCCAGGAGGGCCTGGGGCCCACATGTGGAAAACTCCTTTTCCTCAGAACAAGGCCTGAGTATGACAGCTGGGTGAGCAGGGACCAGGGACCCAGGGAACCATTTTAGGGCTGGCATTAGAGGCCAAAGCAGAAGAGAGCCCTTTGATCCCTAGGGAGCTCATGGACTCACTGGTCTGTTTCTTCTTTAGAGATGGAGAACCTGAAGAAGCCACCAACAGCCTAGAACTAGCTCAGAATTATCATGAAAGGTAAGATGTGTAGATAAGGCCAAGCAGGTAAGGCCTATGCCTCTTAGTGCAGGATCAAGTGCAGCTTTGGGCCCAGTTGTACAATCCTGGCAGCTTCCTGGAGGTGGTGTCCTGGGGACTAGCATGCTGGCTATGAAGACACTAGTTGGCGACAGCCTTAGGGCCTCTCTCCAGCCCCCCTCCAAGGCAGGCAGGGGCCAATGCTGCCTAGGCGGGGCCCTGTAGGAAGCTCCCGGTTCCTTTCCTTCCTTGGCTTCTGACATGAACTCTGCATCCTGCTAGACACTGCCTGACTTGGCCCCTGGGACCTGCTTGGTGGAGCAAGTGAAGCTGTTTGTGTCCCTCCTCTGCCTCATGGGCAGCAAGTCACTACAGCCTAGCTTAGGGCCACGGTCTGTCAGAGCTCCCAAGACTCTGAGGAACCCAGGTCCCCTGAGGTCAGCCTTCCTCTGCATTCTGAGGAATCAGCCAGATTCACAAAGTTAGATCGTCTGAGTCAGGTCCTGAGGGTAGTCTGCCTGGCCCAGTGAAAGCAGTAGGAAGGGAGCAGAAGGCAGGACGAAGAGAAGAGAATGGGAGGCGAATCGGACTGGAAGAAAAAGGTAAGCAGCCATGGGTGGGCCTCACCTTCTGGCTCCGGGCTGCCCCCAGGGTCCAAAAAACCCCACCTGGAGGCACTGACATTGATGCCACTGCCCGCCTCTCCCTCCTCCGCCAGGGCCGCTCACCCAGGGGTGTGTCCACCAGAATAGCATTGTAGAGCTCGGCAGGTGTCTGTGCGATGTTCACGGCCTCCATCTGCTCGAAACTGCCGAGCGGGTGGCACTTAGGCACAAGCTCGGCGATAGAGCGCTGGTGCAGCGTGCCCGTGATGAGCAGGATTACGTTGTCGATCATGTAGCTGTAACTGTGGGAGGCACACAACAGCACGGCGCCCTTGAAGTCTGGGCACAATGCCGTGCCCCATCCCCCACTTGGGCAGGCCGTCAACCCCTCAACGGCAAGCACCGCCTCAGGCTCCTCTCCCCGTCCAAGGGTGCCCCCTCCTTCAGCACCAGAAGCACAGGACAGACATGGCCCCTCCCTGAGGGATGTGTGTGTGGGATACTTCATGCCCTATGAGTGAGCAAGTGACGGGGAAGCAGGTCACTAACTACCCCCAGGGTTTTAACCAGTGTTTTGGCAGGATGTGGGAAGCATGGGTGGATGGAGGTGGGACACACAGGCCAGCTTGGGGGATGAAAGAACCGAGAGATGAAAGCATGTTCTAGGAAGAGGGAACAGTGTGTGCAAAGACCTGGAGGCATTTGCTGAGTGGCAGATGCATTCGAGGAACTGAACTCTGTCAGGGCTGGCAGAGGGAGGGGAACCAGGGCAGTGCTGCCAGCGCCTGGAGCCTGGAGGCGGGTCCCACAGGCCGGGCTGAGGGTCCTGACTTCATCTGGAGCGTGAGGGGTCATGAGCAGGATGCAAGCAAGAGCAGCACAGTCACTCTGGCTGCTGTGGGAGATGGGGGTGGGGCGGCGGGGGGAGATGGCCAGAAGAGGGGAAGGTTGGGGAGTTGGGTAGGAAGAGGCGTGTCTAGGGAAAATCAGAGACAGTGGGAGGCTCCCTCTAGAGTAAGGCCGCAGGTCAGACCGAGACGGACAGGAGCTGCCCTGTGCAGCCCACTGGGAGAACAGGGCGCTGCTTCCTCCTTTAGGGCCTGAGGCCAGCGCGAGGCATCCACCCAGATGGCCTGGAGGGGGCCCAGAGACCTGGAAGGAGCTGGGGCTCAGGTCAGTGCCCTCTGGCCCAGAAGGCTGGCTCTGGACAGCGCACGGGCAGCAGAGGGGGCTGGAGAGCTGGGGCCTCCCGGTTCAGACTTGGCAAGGGGCTCTGCCTCCGCCCATTAAGACGAGGCCACAAAGGGGCCATGGCCCAGAGCTCTATGTAGTCACCTGCATGAGGAATGGGGTGAAGTGGAACAGAGGGCCCCAGTCAGGCTGCAGGAGCCACAACACTTCTATGGCCTGTCACCAGTGATGAGCTCAGGGCATGAGGGGGGACCGCTCCAAGGCCAGAGAGGGGCTCCCACTGAAGGGTGGGAGTTGGCCTAGAGGCTGCTGCCCTGAACACTGAGCACAGACCCCACCTAGCTGTCAGGTGGGCCACCAGCTGTCCCGTGACAGTACCTTGAGCACCCAGTGTTGAGACTGTCCAAGGTAGGAAGTGCCCCCAATTCCAAGGGAAGAAAAGGAGGAAGGTGGTGGCCTAGGCTGCAGCTCAGGGCTGGCTTCTGGGGGAGCTCCCACAGGGCCTGCCAGGAAGGCGGCAGGAGGAGAAAACCACAGTTCCTGTCCCGACCTGACCCCCACACCCCTGCTTGCTACACACTCCCCCAGCTCCCACCCAGCCCAGCGCCCTGCTATGACCTCTGCTCTCCTGGGCTTGGGGCCAGGCAGCTGCCCTCTCTCCACCCCAACCCGGCTGGGTCAGCTGCAGGATGTGTGCTGAGAAGACACAGGCCTGCCTCCTCAAACCGGGGGCAGCAGACAGAGGCTATTCGAAGCCACAAGGCCCAAACGGCCAGCCTTTTGTCCCTGACCTGACCCAGCTGGCAGCATGGAGGGACTTCGAAGAGAACCCACTAGGGTTCTGTGCTGTGGTCTCCAGTGCCAATCCGCATCGTCCCCTACCCTGCACAGCACACCTATCCTGCCCCTGCTGCCTCCAGAATCGCATGCACCCCAGGACCCACAACACTCCACTTGTGACCCATCCAGCCCCACTATGTTCCCTAAGAGAGCCACAGAGACCCCATGCCGAACCTGAAGATGCTCTTTCATGCTCTCACCAGATTTTGGACAGGCAGGCGGGGAACACTGTACCTCTTCGAGCTGTACTATCCAACCGATCCCACACCACCAGCATCAGCAGCCCCACTGTCAGAGGATGTAAGGTGCAGAGACTGCAGGCCCCAGGCCCTGTCACCCCACGAAGCGGATGAGCACGATGTCCCTTGGCCAGTGTCTACATACCTCCACCCATGTCTAGGTCCCCATGCCCTGACTCTACACTCCCCATCTTACCGTGTCTTCTTAGAGGACTCTCCACAAGTCAGTTTCCTTTCTCTAAACCTCCCCACTCCTTGCACCACAGGATATTCATGTATGGTGAGCAAGGGACCGGCATCAGGGCCCTCCTGACCTGGCTTGGAGGTGAGCCCCGTGGGAAGACTCCACTGTCTGGCTTTGCGGCTGTCCCTCCAGTGATGTGGAACAGGCCAACTATGATTCACCGACAGCAGATGTGGGGGCTGGTGATAGCCCACCGCCGGCTGCCCACAAACTCCTGCTAGAAGCCCTGGCTGGGCACCAAGGGAAATGCTAAGCCAAGTAAAGCCCCCTACTTCCTTCCAAAGCCCCCCTTCTATCTAGGTTAGGCCAGCCTTGGATGACCCTGCTCCAGGCCCAGCAACTCCCTCCCCTAGGTCAATGACAAAGTTGCTATGGCAGCAGCCCCTGCTTCTCTCCCCTGCCCAAGGAGCCAGGATCTCCTTTTCTGGGATGAAAGGAGGCAGGGCAAGGCAGAGATGCTGCTGGCCCAGCTGTCCACTCTTTCCCCAAGGTGAAGGCTTTCAGCAGGCAGGGAAATCCTCCTCCTTGTCGTAGTCTGGCTTCAGCAGCTGCCTCCCTGCCCCCAGAAAGTCACTCCCCCAGCCCTCCCCTTACTCGGCCTTAATAGGAGTGAGTGAGGTTCCAGCTGGTCAGCGTCTCCCTCCAGAGAAAGACAGCTGGGGAGTGGACAGGCGTCTGCCCGCCAGGCCAAAGAGGCCCTCTTGGGGTGGGAGTGGGGCAGTCTGTATTCTTCTGCCCAGAGGCCTTCCTTCACCCTGTGCCTTCAAAGAGTCAGCCTGGGCTGACAGAAGTCTTGGGAAGGAGTTCAGAAAGCCACTTCCTCCAAGAAGTCTTCAGAGCCCCCAGCCAAGCCCTGTCCCTCTGCTGTGCCCTCTGGCGCCACCTGCTGGAGCATGATGGCTTACTCCCATGGTCTCATCACCTTGGCCCTGGGGGCCAGGTCTGACTCGGGTGAGGAGGCCATGATGACTATGCACGCCAGCCAGCTCAGCCAGTTGGCCCATCTACAGCTCCGAACAGAGGCTGATAGTATTCGTACTTGTGCTCAATCACATCTGGGTCCTATCAAGCCCTGCCCCAGTGGAAAGTGAAGCGATATCAAGCTATGGCTTCAGGCTTGGAAAGAAGACAGGCCTTACCTGTCAGGCCTGTTTCCCCTCTGCAATCAGGATGACTGTAATACAGCCCCCAGCAGAGTTGGTGAGACCCTGACCCTCACCTTATTAAAATCCTGCCCTCTCCCGAGGTCCACTTGGGTCCTCCCACTCAACCTGAGCCTCTGGGCATCACAGAGCACTTGTACCCTCTCCATCAGGCTCAGGAGAACAGTGTCAGTACTAGCTGTTGCTCAGGGCAGGGGCGAGGCCTAGTCCAGCACCCCAGCCTACAGAGACCCTGCCGCCAACTCAGAGGTGGCAGCTGTGGACAGTGAAGGCTGGGGGGCCAGAACTGGGAAGCCTAAGGATACCTGATGCCTGCTGTGACCCAGCAGAGCCCAAGGCTTGAGCAATGTGACCTGGGGAGAGTGGCACGTGTGTAGACAGGCACACTGGGCATCTGAGGTCACAGTTCTGAGACAAAACTTCTTTCCAGCTGCCCACACCTGGCTGGTGACACTGAAGCCCCTGGCACACCAGAATATGAGACCTCTCCTCCCCAAGATGGTGCGGGTCACCTAGGCTCTGCCAGTGGGTGCCCTGGGCTGTAGGCAAGTGCTACCCACTGGGGATAGCCCCCTCCAGGGAGGCTCAGTTATCTAAGGTCAGAGAACTTTGAGGCCACCTGCAGCTCCCCAGAGACCAGACCCCTCCCACAAGCCCCTCTCCTAGCTCCCCTTCTGGGGCCTACTCTCCTCTGGGAAGCCATCATCAGATGGCCCAGATTAAGGTCCCCTCCAAAACTAAGAAGCCCTAATTGAGGCTCTGTCCCATGTCAGACATGCAAGTGAATGGCTGGGCCTGGAAGGAGCTGTTGGTGCAGTATCACATGTTTTCACCATGAAATTGAGCTGAATCATCTCAAAACCACACGACTGGTTATGGCATGCTTCAGTGGGATGTCTCTCACTCAGGGCCTTTCCACTGAGCATGAGGCAGCCGCCCCCACGCTGGCCACCCACTCTCTGAATGGCCTCTCGAACCCCATCTGTCCCTGGAGTCCTCTCAGTGAGGAAGCCTCCTGTGACCCCTAGTTCCATCTGTGGCAGCTGCCCACAAGCATCCCCAGAAGCTATCTGCACCACCATGGGCACCCATCCCATTGCATCCATGTATCTCCCTCCTTCCTGGCACTGGCCCAGAGCTCACACTGGTCATGTGTGCTGGCTGAAGGCTGGCTGGGGTCTACAAAAGCAATGAATACTGTCTCTCATTATGGGAGGACAGAGGAAGCCTTGCCCAGCTTCTGCCTGCACATCCTCAATGACAAGGAACTCACCTGCAGAAGCCTGCCCACCATCCTGGGGCAGCTCCAAAGGCAACTAAAAGACTCTGAAGGCTGGAGTGAAGACCAACCTCTGTGCAGGTCCCAACCTCCACCCTAGCAGGGCCAGCTTTGTCTGTGGACAGCAGTGGCGTTGCTCCTGCAAGCCTCTACACCCATGATGAGGTATCTAGCTGATTCTCCCTTTTCTGGACATGTCTAGGGTATCCTTTTCCTAGAAGGTAACAGAGCCAGGGGCTTCAGGCTCTAGCTGCTCGGGATGTGTATGGTTCCCTCAGCCTCCCCTCAATTCTTCTTTCAATTGCCCTTCACCTCAGCCAAACAGCCATCTCCTCAGGGAAGCCAGTGGTGAGTCCCCAGGGTGGGGGAAGGTCCCCTGGATAGGGGAAGGCTTCTCTATCGAAGGCTTTACCCCTTTCCGCAACACTCCTTACTCCTGGGGTGACTCAGAGTAGAGGAGGTTAAGAAGGTGGAAAGGAGGAAGTGGAGGTGAAGCAGCCAGGCAGGCAGGAGTTAAATCAAAGAGACACCGCGAGAGGAAGGAGACTGCTGGAAGAAGGTAAGGCGGATGTGGCTCCTAATTAAGCCTGGAGACCTTGGCCACATGAAGGTCAGTGGTGACCTTAGCCAGGGCCTTGTGGTGGAATGATGGGATGGCTGGAAGCAGGCTGGAGGCTCAGGATGGAGGAGGTGAGAGAACAGAGAGTGAATGTAAAAATTTAGGCTACATGAGATGGGCTTTTAATGGTGTGAGAGATCTGAGCTTGTTTTAGATGCTGTTGGGAAAAATTTGGACGTGAAGAGGTGGGCCGTCTACCCAGAGAGAAGGCTGGAGGCAGGGGATAGATGGTGTTTAAGATGGGGAGGTGGTCGCCCCACCTTGAGGGAAGCTTGGGGAGCTACAGGGTGCTGAGTGGGGAGAGCAAGCAGCCAGCTGGGCAGGGACAGGCCAGGCCAGCTGAACTGGTGAGCGTGCCTGTCTGGCAGCAGGGAAAATCCACCAACACTGGCTTCCCCGGCTCTGCTCCCGGCAGCGGAGGTAGGGGCGGGCGCCTGCAGGCTGGAGGCTGCTGGGCTTCCTCCAGGGCTGGGGAGCTGCCAGCCGGGCGGGACTATGAGCTGGGCGGCCAAGAGAGCTGCGGATGTTGGCAGAAGAGCGCTCAAATGATGGATCAGGGAACCTCAGCTGGGGAGCGAGGACAACCAAGACAGAAGGGGTGGCGGGGAAGGAAGCGAGGTCCAGACCCTGCTGAGTCTGGAACCCGTATCCCACAAGGGACTGAGAGTGGGCCGGAGGGCCTGAAGGCCGTGGGTAGAGAGGGGGGTGCCTGACTCAGCGGTTTCAGGGGTGGAGCGGTTCCAGGTGGTGACATGGTCTTGGGCAGCCATCGCGGGGGTGGCTGAAATGCAGACCAGAGGAGTGGGTCACTGGAGATGACGAGGTCATGGAGCGAGCAGCCACAGGCTCAGAGGGGCTGACACGTGGCTGCTGAGTCCTTCCGGGGAGAGAGCAGGAGTGAGGGGATGGTACGCTGTGAGCCACAATCACCTACGAATGGAAGGGGTGGGGAAGTGATGGTCTGCCCCAGGACAGTGCTTGGCCACTTTAAGCAAGCTCGGTGCCTGCAGCCAACCTCCAGCAAAGAGCTGGCGGCCGTGAGGCCTCTGTCACGCTCAGAGTTGTCTCCAGTTTCACGGCATGGCAGGCTGAGATCAAGTCTCTGAGGGCACCAAGACAAGCCAGGCAGCACAGGCAGGGGGCCAAGCCGGCAGCAAGATGGATGACATGTGCCCTCCGACCGCTGGCAGGAGGTCAGCCTCCTCTGGCCGGCCTAGCTGGCAAGGCCAGAACTTCACCAGGAAGCTGAGGGAGCCCTGTGCAAACAAGGCGAAGGCTGGGCTCTGGTAATAAACGCACTGCTTCCTGGTATGTCCTTTGGCCCTGGCCTTGGGGTGAAGGCCACACAGGCCCAAGCTAGGGGCTGACTGACAGACAGGCACTGCAGTATAAGCCCCAATGCAGCAGCATGAGATCCACCCCTTCTCTGGCCTTCTGCCCAGTAGGACCATGTTGGCTGTACACCGACAGAGGCAAGGGCAGTGTGATCACAGACCCAGGCAGGACAGCAGGGCGGATCCTCGGAAGGAGGCCGGAGGCCAGGAGAGAGTCTGAGCTCGGGTGTCCCAGGCTGTGACCCCTACGCCAGGACAGGGCCCTTTCGGCTACAGCCCCTACGTGAGCAACGCATCTTGAGTAAACGGCTACTCCTGGCTGGGGGTGAGCAGCAGGCTTCCAGCCCTGTTCCTGCAAATGTAGGTGTGGCAGATGTGCAGATCCACGGGTCTGGGGCCACCACCATAAGGGAATGGTTAAAACTAGGCAGTACACAGAAGAGTACCTGAAAGGCTTCCCACAACACAAGCATATACTCCAACGACGTGGAGTGCGCTCCTGGATGCCAGCCCCCCACGCCTCTGTCCACCACCTGCGCTGGGCAACCACCTGGTGGCTGGGCCACCTCTTTGTCCACCAGGCCCTGGCTCCTGGGCCATCCTGGCAGAGGGGCCTCTCTACCTCCCTGTTCCCACAGGCGCATCTGGCAAGCAGAGGCTGCCTCATCCAAGGCCTCCCCAGCCTGGAGGACCCAGGGTCCTTTCCTGTCAGCTTCTCCAGGAGCTTTGTGGATGCAGGCCTGCACCCAAGGGTTAGACCACAGGAAATCTTGGCAGCCAAGAAACATCAGGACAGGGGCCTGGGCCAGAGCTCAGAAAGGCGGCCAGGTGCTCAGCAACCCCCTCACCCTGCCCCCTGCTCCCTGAAACCCAGGGCCATGGGCAGAGACAACAGATGAGCCACAGCCCAGACAGGGTCACAGGGCATAAACGGTCCCTCCTCAAAACCTGACTCTTCAGAGCTCTGCCCATTCCCTGACCCTATCCTGGGGGGTGGGAGGTGGGACCTGTGAATGTTCAAGGTGAATGAGAGAAAGGGCTCCTGTCGCCCCTTGTCTCCATGACACCAGGGGTGCAGGGAAAACAGCTTCACCCAGCGCGACCACAGGGGACACTTGTGCCACCTGACTCCCAGACAGCAGGAAATGGCTGGTGACCTATTTTATAGGTGATGGCCTGGGCCTGGGGCTGTTGAACGACCAGCCTGGCCACTCAACCCAGGAGGACCCTGCAGGCAGAGGAAAGGCACTACAGAGGATGCTCACGTAATGAAGTCCAGGAAGCTGGCGAGCGGCTCATACGCATGGTTCCTCATGTGACGGAACTCCACCACCATCTTCTCCTTGAGCCGGTCATCGATGACAGACACTGTTAGCGGCGAAGCCTCGTTGGCCAGGAAGTTGCCATAGTCAGTGCTCTGCAGGTGCAGCTTCAGGTCTGAAACCCAAGGGTGGAGGGTAAAAGCTGGCCGTCCTGAGCCTCCCCAGGATTCCAAGTCCTCGTCCTCACCCCAACTCTGGGCCCCAGCCCCTCCCCTGCTGTTGCGTCCTGCTGCTACCCTGAGCTCCCATCCCCACCTCCACTTCCCTGTTGGCTCAGAGCCTACTCCAGGGCAGTCAGGCCAAGGCCCTGAGATGCTCCAGACCCTTGGGCCCCAAGCCAGTACACTGGGGCCCAGAGTCCAAGCACAAGTAGAAGCATTGTTCCTCCAAACGACAAGAAGCCCTGGGAAACCCCAACCCAAGGTGCCATTCACAACCTGCAGCCTTTGAGGCTCTCCTGCCTGGTGGGCTCCAGAGGGCCTAATTTAGTGCAGAATGAGACATGGGCCCTACCCTCCAAAGCCTCAGAGAAGCAAGCCAACATACCCTGTGGCAGAAACGATGCATACGAAATTAAGGACATGCCCCATGCCATGGGTAAAGTGGAGAGGGAACCAAGACAGGGCAGAGGATGAGGGAGCACTCCAGGCTGGGCCAGGTAAAATGCAGGGACAGGAAAATGCAAAGGTAACAGCTGCAGGATGGCATGAGCAAGGAGTGGCCTGGAGGGCAAATGAGGGGTGTGAGCAGGAGGCGAGCTGGGAAGACAGACCGGCCGTGCCAGAGAAGCAGCTGGAGGCAGGTAGCCAAGCCCACAGGCTCTCCTGAGTTCTTCTGAACAGAGGTGAGGGAACAGGGACAAAGGTGAGAAGACAGGGCAGAAGGGCCCTGGGGAAGCAGACAGGTGAGTCCCGGGGGACTGTGGCAACAACCAGTCTCCCAGCTTCTGCTCGTGCCTCCCACACTGTAGTCTCTTCATCCCACAGCCAGAGTGCTCTTAAAACACCAGGCAGAACCCCCTTCCGCACCTGCACACCCTGATCTCAGGGCCTCTCCCTGTCCCCCTGCTGGAAAGTGATGAGCTCTCTTCCAGTGCCCCTGTCCAGAAGCCACTCCTGCAGCCCTACCACTCTATTCCTTCACTTGGGCCACTTTTGTTAACACATCACATCCCACCCGGCACGGGGTACACAAACCACGATTGCAGGGACTCTGGGTCACTGCAGTATCCTAGAGCCAAGAACTGAGTCTGTTCTGGTGCATTTTCCTGTTCAGTAAATTACTGTGGAACAAACAGAAGACTGGGAAGAACAGTGGTGAAGACAGCAGGAGGGTTTGCCCCTGAACACGCAGATGCAGGACACTGCGGTGGCCGTGGCAGCACCAAGGACAGTGGCTGTGTGGGCACGCGCAGGGGAGTGTGCATTAAGGCTGGACAGCAGAGGCTGGCTCCTGCACGCTTTCTGTCCGCTGAGGAGGCTGCCCAGAGGCATGAGAGGAAGGGCCGCACCTGGGAACACGTCCACAAGCGCCCCTGCCATGGGTCCGGGGGCCTACAGGGCCGTGCTATCCTGGGACGCTTAGCGAGGAAGGGTGACATCATCATCACTCCACAGACTGAGGGGACCCCATCGGGAGAAGAATGCTCCCAGCCCGGAGGCAGGTGTATCAGAGGAGATGGAAGAATGCCTACGAGGGAGGTGTGGAGGGAGGGGTGCTCGCCACTGGGGTGGACTCTTGACACCTGCATCTCTCAGTGGCCCCTGGGTGACATGCAGCACTCGTGTTCCTTTGTGGTTCCTGGGCGCGCAGAGTGAACTTTAACCTCGTGAGGCCTGCAGGGGGCCTTCCTCTGCTGCTTTTACCACTGCTTTACTACTCACACTTTTTTCCCATGCCACCCAAAAGGGGGACAGAACTGAGGACAAGTCAGGGCAGGGAGAAGCCACCAGTCTCTGCTCTGCCCCCAAGGACCCCACACCCCTCCGTCCTCGCCCCAGGCCATCTGCCTTGGCTCCACTCTTCCCGCTCCTCACTAGTCTGGCCAAGGCCCACCTATGCCTGAAAAAGGCACGGGTGAGAAGATGCTTCGCTCAGTAACACTTGACTTGTTGAGGATTAACTATCTGACTGTTACAGAAAAACTCTTAACTGAGGAGTTTCACTGTATTAGCAAAAGCCTGTATTTCTATCTCTAGTAATAGGTTTTGTATGCTAGATTTCAATATGCTTGGCTCTGGATAAGTGTAGAACTTTTTTTTTAAAGAAACATGGTTTACTTGCACAAAATTGGTTGGTTTTAAGAGCCTGTTAATACTCACCAACTAGTTTTGGTTGTTGTGAAACAAATGGTGAGTATGAACTGGTCCCTCTTACTTTCATACTGAAATGAACTCTATTTAACTTATCAGGTCATATGTCATACACCCTGCTTTTATATACTTTTATCTCTCAGTAAATACTGTGATACTTGAAAAAACTAGTGGGCAGGGATTTCTGGCCCAAGCCCAGCAGGTGCTCCAGTCCCCAGTTGGGGAAGCCACAGCGTGGAGAGCGGCTGGAAGCCCAGTCCAGCATATGGTGTTCTGGGTCAGACGGTCTGGCACGGCAGCTGGCGGCTAAACCTGTCCATTTATCCATGTTTATCCATCCAGCCACGGCAGCCAGCAAAGTCCTTCTTGGACGGTGAGCCTCCTGCCTCTCCAGGTCCCAGCCAGGACTTGGAAGTCAGACCAGATGCACAGGGCAGAAACCTGGGTTAGGGCCCCTCATGCCAGTGGCCCCACTGTTCTCTGGGACAGTGAGTTTCGGTGCTGGAACCCAGCCCAGTCTCCTGATTCCTACCCTCCACAGCTCCCAGGGCCTAGGCCTCCCACCCACACCCCCACCTGCCCCTGGGATCCCTGCTGCTGGAAGGCTTCCCCACGTGCTGCGCTGCCCCTCCACGAGAGCCGCGCAAGCTCTCTAGCAGCCTGAAACCTCTCTGCTCCAGCCTCAACTCTGCGGGGCTGCTCTGCTCCCCTACCAAGCACCCTCTCTCCTCTCCAGCTCCCACCAACTCCATTTAACGACTGGCACTGATCAGGGGGGAGGCAGTACCCCAACCCAAAGTGGGAAACAAGACCCCACCTGGAAACAGATGGGGCCCTGCTGAGTACTCAGCCCCAGGCCAGCAGCAACCTGTGTGCTGGATCTCCCAGCCATGCCATTTCACTGTTTCGGAAAAATGCAATCAGAGGGAATGTGACAGGTGTCCAGAATCCCACAGTCTAGTGGGGCGGGGGACTGGGATCAGGCCTGCTGGGTTCTCTCCACCTTCAACTCCAGTCTCCATTCCTTCCCCAACCCTTACATTTTTTACCCTTCTACCATGGCCCTTGGCCCAGATGGGCCTTTCAGATATGGACCCAGCTGCTCAGGCAGACCTTCGTTCCAGAAGAGCTGGGAGCCTTCAACCCTTACATTTTTGACCCTTCTGCAACCCACTCCAGTACTCTTGCCTGGAAAATCCCATGGACGGAGGAGCCTGGTAAGCTACAGTCCATGGAATCACGAAGAGTCACACATGACTGAGCAACTTCACTTCCCATTGGGAAGTGGCCCAGGATGGGCCTTTCGGATATGGACCCAGTCACTCAGGCAGACTTTTGTTCCAGAAGAGCTGGCAGGTGACAGAGAGGTGAGAGGAGCCTGGGCACACCCCTGCAGAATCTCGGAGGCCACCTGGACACTCACTGCCCACCTGACAGAGGCCCTGCACTGGCATGACTCAAGGACAACCCCTCTGACATCACCTGTGGTGCTGGTGGTTCCCAGAGAAGACAGTACATGTAAGAGGGCCAAGCTGACAGTGGGCTCTCCTCTGCATGCCTCCCGCCCCCGGGGCTTCCCATGGTCGTTAAAGCAAACATCCTTGTGCCTTGGCTGCTGCGTTTTGCTGACACTGCACCTAGGAACTTGGCTGCCGGAAAGCAGACGGCCGGGTGGTTTCTGCTGGTGTTTGTCAGATGAGAGCAAACCCGGGAGATTCTACTGAGACTCCTGCCCGAGGCCTGTAGAATCTTCCTTACCAGGAAACTCATGTTTAAAAGCCCCCAGTGACGCTGTCAAAGGGCCACTCCAGACCACTTTCACCGGCCAAGCCCCACTTTTCCCTGTGATCCAGGGTAAGGGGACAGCCCATCAGCCAAGGCGGCGACTTGGAGGCTGCCAGCCTAGCTGATCTTTCAGCTTGGACCACACAGGGCCCTTGAACCAGCTCTAACCCTGCTGGAGAAACCTGGCACCCAGGCCTAATGGCTGGCAGCCCCAAGCCCTTTACTCAGTCCTCAGGGCTGAGACAAGCCCATTAGAAACCATCCCCCTTGGCCCTCCGGCTTCCTGCTTTCTCTGAGGGATGTGGAGGAGGTATGACGGGGGTGGGATCAGAGCACAGGAGGAGAGGCCTGGAACTTGTTGAGAGCTTCGTGGGAGACTCGGCCACCCAGCCCTGGCCCAGCCCCCAAGGGCAGACAAGGACGCCAGGGGCTCTGGGAAGGCCGGGGCTAACTCTGCTCTGCGCCCTGAGCTCCACAGCCTGAAAGCCTCGGTGACAGGCCCTGAGAGCCCCAGACATGCCTGGGCTGAGGCTAGAGCAGTGTTCTGGTTAGCACAGACTCAGGGGACCACTCTGGTCTACCCACAAGCCCAGCTGTCTACCCCAAATCCTCCCATCCGTGGCCCAGAACCAGGAATGTCTGGCCAGCTTGGGATCTCTCACAGCAAAAGACTTTCTCAGAGGCTGAGTTCTCATGTCCAAGATGCTGCTGCTGCTGCTGCTGTCAGGAAGTTCTCTCTGAAGTCTGACTTGAAGCCCTCCTGAGATCCCATCCGTGGCCCAGAACCAGGAATGTCTGGCCAGCTTGGGATCTCTCACAGCAAAAGACTTTCTCAGAGGCTGAGTTCTCATGTCCAAGATGCTGCTGCTGCTGCTGCTGTCAGGAAGTTCTCTCTGAAGTCTGACTTGAAGCCCTCCTGAGAGGAGGCTGATCAGCTCGGTTTCCCAGTGCCTTCAGTCTCCTCTGAAGGTCTGGGACTTGCTCCTCAGGACCCCTCAAACCCACCCAAGACCCCCCAGACCTCCTCTGCTTCCCAGTGTTGCTGTCCCGATGTTCTGTGACTGTTCTTCCAACTCTGCCTCCTGGGGCCACCAAGGCCTCCTCACTGCTACAGGGCTCTCTTGCTGGCCTCCTGTTACACATCTTCACTCCCTGTTCCCAAGCCCTCTCTCCACACCATCACTGGAGGGCAGTCTTCCAACTCCAACGTGTCACTGTCACCTCTGTGAGCAGCCTCCGTGGCCCCCGAGTCTGACCTCCTCCCCCAGCCTGTGAGGCCAGGCCCCACAGCTCCGGCCCAGCACTGCCTCTGCCTCCAGCGCTGTTCTTCAGTGAGGGTGACCCGCCTGTGAGCTCTGCTCCAAGGAAGTGCTCCCGGGAAGCGCACAGGGTAGCCGAGGGAAGCCCTGAAGTGCGGGAAACAGGGCCGCTTCCTCGGGCCCAGAGGGAGAGGCTGGGCTGGGAGGGCACACCCCCAGCATGCCGAGTTGAGAGTCCTGCCCTCCCTCCTCCACAGGGCTCCCCATTCTCCCTGAGGTTGCCTGTGTCAAAGATCACTGTCCTTGCTCCAGCAGGGTCAGCCAAGCTCTCAGAAGGTGCCCAGGCGGGCTGTAGCCCAACACCTACCTGGTGTGGCGGTTCCTCCCAGGGCCCTGCCAGACTCCTGGAGGCCCCACAGCCGCCACCTGTCCCTCCACTTCCTGCCTATTCCAACCCAGGTCCTCCAGGCCAGGACCCCTCAGAGCAGAGCCCTGGCCCCAGCTAGTACCTCTGATTACCACTCTCATCCTGATTAGCAGGAGAGCATGGGGACCCCTAGCCTGTCCAAGGCTCTCTTCTCTCTGAAGGACCAAGCACGGGTTTGGCAGCCAGCTCCAGCCAGGCCTTGAAAGGTGGCAGCTGGGCAGCCCTGCCTCCCACCCGCTTCCTGAAATCTCTCCTAGATCCTGCCAGCCCTGAAAGTCATCTTTTGGCCTCACCATGGCTTCCAGGCGTGGGCAGTACATGGTGTCTCCAGCCCCTAATCTCTGCAGCTTCTCCCCACGAGCCTCAGAGAGGCAGAAAGGGAGGCTCTTGGCCCAGGCCGGTGGTTGGTCTCAGGCTGCCCCAGGGGCCCAGCAGGCACAGAGGCGGCCCTGGCACAGTCCACAAGGCGGGGCAGCCCCCGACTCTCGACTCACCCATGGCCTCATGGCCCGTGAAGGGGCCCTGCTGGCCAGCTGGCCACGGCTGAGTGTGAGAGGACAGTGTGTTCCCAGACTTCACTTCTGCTTTTCCAGAGGTCACTCAACGATGCTCTCCTGGGGAGCTCAGGGGTTTTCAGGAATTGAGGCCCACTGAGTGAAACCAGATGTACAAATACACTCCCTAGAGCCCAGTGTGCCCATCCTGCCACTCCCTGCAAGAGTGGCGGAGCCCTGGAGCCTGTTCCACCACTTCCCTGGGCCCAGGTGAAGTGGCTGTTTTGAAGGAACTGGCTCTGGGCTCTTCCTCCAGTGCTCATTTGGCCCTATGAGCTCACTAATGCTGCAACTTCCAGGAGCTCAAAGCAGTGAAACTCAGACAGAAGGACAGATGTGGACAGATGGCCAGGCTGGTGGCTCAACAGAACTATAACTCCCCCTCAGCAAATGGACTGTGTTTGGGTCTCCTCTCCAGGCTCTGGGTGTGGGGGGAGGGGGGGGGGACCTCTCTTCTTCGCATCAGCTCCAAAGCAGATGTATGCACTGGCTGGCTGGTTGTGCAGGGTCAGAGTGCCACATCTGGTACTCCCAGTGTGGGAGCCACAGCACACAAACCGTTAACCCTGCGTTTACCTGCAGCGCAGACTAAGCATCCTCTCATGCCCAGGCTCTGCCAGGGCCCATCGCAGGTTCCCTGCCAACCTCATGTAAGTGACCAGCCCTGCATCCCAACTGTTCCTATCAAAGGCCACCTTTCCCCCCTCCTCCCTCAGATGTCAACTGGCATTCCCTATCCAGAGCCTTGGCATTGCTCCCACCCCAAAGTGAGGTGCCCATGGCCTCTTGCTGGCCCAGGAAAAGGTCCATAGACAACTACAGCCCCACTTCGCCAGGTCACTGGTTTCAGGACATAGTTCCTTAGGTGCCTCAGTGGGATGACGGGGAGAGACCCCAGGCTTTCAGGCCACAGTGACCTGAGTTTAAATCTTGCCCCACAGCTTGTCCCTGAGCAGCTGGTAGAATCTCTGGACCCAGGCTCCTGGCTGTCACCTGGTGAAAGGTCCTGTAGTGCCAGCTTCCCAGGGTAGCCACAGAAATGGTGGCCCAGAAATGGTGTTGCCCAGAGTAAACCGAGCCCTGCACAGCAGTCTCTCTCCTGGCGGAGGTTCTCACCCAGGGCTCCCCAACTGACAGGCCTGGCCCCAATCAGGTGGTCTGTGTTCTGACTCTGGGCCATTGCTCAAGCTGTCCCCCTTGGCATTCCACAGGGTACCCCTGCCCTTCCTTCCCATGGCCCTGACCTTTCCTGGGGGCTCTGGTGTGTCCTCTCCCCGGGGGTCCTTGGGTAATGCGGGCATGCACACACACAGGCCCCTCTCTGCTCTCTCCTGGGGAAGGACGAACAGAGTGGGCTCAAAATCTGGGACTCCAGTCCCTAAGCCCACGTCCCACCTCATCTATGAGTAGGATCACACAGAGCTTTGGGCAGCCCAGCCCCAGGCACCTGGACAGAGGCTAGGACCCAGGTCTGCACCCCCGACAATATGGTGAGCTACTGCCCTGCTGCCCTCGGGAGCTGGTGCAGCCAAGGACAGCTCTTGCTCCATGGGAAGCCCCTGGGCTGGCGTGCCAGCAGTCTTGGGAAGAACCTGGAGACTACTGCTGGCATGGTCACATGCAAGTTACTGGGTTTCAGCTGGCATGAGGCAAAGACCCCGCAGGAAAAGGACAGTGAGTTACTCTGGGCTCTTCCTCCAGTGCTCATTTGGCCCTATGAGCTCACTAATGCTGCAACTTCCAGGAGCTCAAAGCAGTGAAACTCAGACAGAAGGACAGATGTGGACAGATGGCCAGGCTGGTGGCTCAACAGAACTATAACTCCCCCTCAGCAAATGGACTGTGTTTGGGTCTCCTCTCCAGGCTCTGGGTGTGGGGGGAGGGGGGGGGGGACCTCTCTTCTTCGCATCAGCTCCAAAGCAGATGTATGCACTGGCTGGCTGGTTGTGCAGGGTCAGAGTGCCACATCTGGTACTCCCAGTGTGGGAGCCACAGCACACAAACCGTTAACCCTGCGTTTACCTGCAGCGCAGACTAAGCATCCTCTCATGCCCAGGCTCTGCCAGGGCCCATCGCAGGTTCCCTGCCAACCTCATGTAAGTGACCAGCCCTGCATCCCAACTGTTCCTATCAAAGGCCACCTTTCCCCCCTCCTCCCTCAGATGTCAACTGGCATTCCCTATCCAGAGCCTTGGCATTGCTCCCACCCCAAAGTGAGGTGCCCATGGCCTCTTGCTGGCCCAGGAAAAGGTCCATAGACAACTACAGCCCCACTTCGCCAGGTCACTGGTTTCAGGACATAGTTCCTTAGGTGCCTCAGTGGGATGACGGGGAGAGACCCCAGGCTTTCAGGCCACAGTGACCTGAGTTTAAATCTTGCCCCACAGCTTGTCCCTGAGCAGCTGGTAGAATCTCTGGACCCAGGCTCCTGGCTGTCACCTGGTGAAAGGTCCTGTAGTGCCAGCTTCCCAGGGTAGCCACAGAAATGGTGGCCCAGAAATGGTGTTGCCCAGAGTAAACCGAGCCCTGCACAGCAGTCTCTCTCCTGGCGGAGGTTCTCACCCAGGGCTCCCCAACTGACAGGCCTGGCCCCAATCAGGTGGTCTGTGTTCTGACTCTGGGCCATTGCTCAAGCTGTCCCCCTTGGCATTCCACAGGGTACCCCTGCCCTTCCTTCCCATGGCCCTGACCTTTCCTGGGGGCTCTGGTGTGTCCTCTCCCCGGGGGTCCTTGGGTAATGCGGGCATGCACACACACAGGCCCCTCTCTGCTCTCTCCTGGGGAAGGACGAACAGAGTGGGCTCAAAATCTGGGACTCCAGTCCCTAAGCCCACGTCCCACCTCATCTATGAGTAGGATCACACAGAGCTTTGGGCAGCCCAGCCCCAGGCACCTGGACAGAGGCTAGGACCCAGGTCTGCACCCCCGACAATATGGTGAGCTACTGCCCTGCTGCCCTCGGGAGCTGGTGCAGCCAAGGACAGCTCTTGCTCCATGGGAAGCCCCTGGGCTGGCGTGCCAGCAGTCTTGGGAAGAACCTGGAGACTACTGCTGGCATGGTCACATGCAAGTTACTGGGTTTCAGCTGGCATGAGGCAAAGACCCCGCAGGAAAAGGACAGTGAGTTCTCCTTCCCAGGTCCCTAGACTAGCATTTTGTCTCATCCTTGGAGGCCTTTCAGTGAGGTGCAGCATTCCCAGAGGGGGGATGGCACTGAGCTGTAGCCATGGCCCAGCTGACTCCAGGGTTGGTGACACCACCCACCCGCATATCAGATACAGGGATCTGATAATCAGGAGTGTCACTCCCTGGTCTAGGAGGCAGCAGGATGTCTGACTCGGGTTCACCACCCTTCTCCTTGCTCCGAGACAGGTGGCAGGTGCTGGCAGAGCACATTTAATTACCCTCGTGCTCTCAGGAACACCTCGTCCCTGCGGCTGGGAGAATGAAAGCATCACTCACAACCCATGAGGAAGTCAACCCATCCGACAGTCAGGAGGGTGCCAGGCGGGCGACGGTCCCACGTGCCAAAGGGAGGGGCAGAACTGGTTACGGCTGCACCCAGGGCAAGTTCCAAGAAGCTCTCCGCTGACTGAGTGGAGATCAGCCTGGACAGCCCCTCACCAGGACATCCCCACCCAGGGCTCCCTGGAACTGGCATGTCCCAGGAGACACAGGGCTTGGAGGGTGGCTTCCCCTGTTGCCCTCCCCTGAGAATTAGCCAGCCCGCCTCACCCTGGGAGGCAGGGGCCACACCTCTGCTGCTGCCTGTACTTTGACCCTGAGCAGGCTCTTTTTTTTCCAGGCTCACCACCTCAGTTACAGAGCCTACAGGCTGGAGTGGACCTGGGGCTTCTTGGCAACAGCTTCTTTGCACTTTCCCAAAAATGTAAGTCTGCCTGTGTGTTGAATGAGAAGAGGGATAGAGGTCCGGTGTGGCCAGGTGCCAGGCAGCCCAGGAAAGGCCAGCTGTGACAGGGAGCTTCTCAAAAGCTGGCCTGTGCCCATGACAGGCTCCTGGGTCCACTGGTCCACACCACCTGAGCAATCCTCTCTGCCCTTAGTGCTTGGCTTCTGTTCCACATGCACTGTTTTCTAGAAGAAGGACCCAAAGAAAACTGGAGCTCACTTCAACTAGGGAAAAGCAGTTTTAAGACCCCCAGGGGCTGCTGTTCCCAGTAAAATTTAAGCCAAGTCAGGCTGGATCCTGGAGGAGCATCTTGCCAGCTCCATGGTACTTAAGAGTCCAAGTTATGGAAATACTCATGGTGCTGAGACCTAGGCCCTATGGATGGGCTCACAGGATCAGGCCTCATCTGGGGCTGTGAGCCAGGCAGCTCTCAGCATAAAGTCTCATTCCCTGAAGCTCACAGAAACAAGACCAAGCAACCTGGGCCAGAAGCAGAGTTGACCCACTCCATACCCACATCCAGCTGAGTCAAGAGGCCTGGGCCAGGCACAAAGTGGCAGGAAGTAGCATCCACGCTGGTCCTGTCCTGCACCACGGACTCCTCACACACATGGCTCTAGGGGGTGACAGGACACACGCAGGAGAAACAGTAAGACACCAGACTGAGCCTGATCAGTATTCAGGCCCTGAGAGAGAGGCAATTGCCCACTCAGGGAATCTCATAGCAGAAGTTAGGTTTAAATGATGGAAGTCGGTGGAGGAGTGGGGGTGACAGGGAGGCATGGAGCCCGGGCCAGGCCTGAGGGATAACACTCCAGGACCCTCATTTTGCCTAGGCTTTGCCACATGGCATCTGGCTTAGAGGTTAAAGTATTGAGGGTGGGGAGAAATGAGTGAGCTACAACCCATGACCAGCAGCCTTGGGCCCTGTGTGTCAGGTCATAGGTTATAGCTCACCTGTATTCCTCAAATCCCAAACCTTAATTTCCACACTGGATACCACGTGGTAAGACACATGGTGGGATGGAAAGCACCCCAGAATCAGGGTCTTTCTCACCTGACCACCCCTTCCCAAGTTGGAGGCTAGGCACCAAGAGGCACAGTACAGGTAGCCTTCAGTGAATAAGTGAAAAACTATCAAAAAATCTAGAGAGATGGGACTGGAGGAGCCAAGATAGATGTCAGGAGACCATAAGCAAGGCCTTGAGCCTCACCTGGACCCAGTTTCCCTGGGAAGCTATGAGGGTTGGATAAGGTTACTTGCAGGGCCCTAGTCAGCTCTGATACTCTACTCTGATCAAGCCTGGATCTCACTGACTCTCTGCAACTCCAGTCCCTGAGGGCCACGCAGGAGCTCAGAGTGAGCCCAGTGGCCTGGCTATCCCTGAAACAGCCCTTGCAGAGCTTACAATAGGTGCGGGGAAGGCCCGGGGCTGTGAAGCAGCGGCAGACAGGAGAGGCCAAGCTGAAGCAGCAAAGATACCACAGATGACTCCTTGGAGGGGAAAGCCCCATCTATCAGCCAAACACGAAGCCTCAGCTGAAGTCAAAGCCTAAAAACCATTGCCTGAGCGGCCAAAGGCAGGGACAAGCCTGGTCTAGGGCCAGGCCGGGGTTGGCCAGGAAAGTAGGGCCTGGTCCTCAGTGGGGGCTGTTCCTCCACACATCCCTTTACCTGCCTTAAGTCTGCCCCACCCCCCCAGGACCACCCACACTCACATTATGGTGGGGGGAGGGTGGGCAGCCGCACCCTAGGCCCTGGAGCTGCAGGGTGAGCTACAGGGTGCTGGGTGCAGATAGGCAGAGCAGGCGCCAGGCCCAGCCCACGTGGCCCTTCAGGGCCTTGATTTTCCTGCCTCTAAAAGAGGAGGAAGGCCATTATTCCCATGAAGAGTAGATAAAAAAAAAAAAAAAATCATCTAAGGAGTGGGTGTTGGCTGAGGCAGAAGCCACAGAGGCCAATGGAAAGACTACTCCAAATTGGGGTACAAGGTGGAGAGTTGTCAATCACCTGATAACCTGACTGTGTGTACCTATACCCTGTAGAGCCTGGGGTGTCTGATTTGGTCTCTCCCAGAGTCACCCTACACACATGTCCCTGAATGTAGCACATGCACCCCTACATGCCCCCCCAGGCATGTAGTGCTGAAGAAGGCTGGGAGGAGAGGAGTCTGTCCTGAGGATGTATTTTCCATCTCCTGGAGGGATGAGAGTAGCAGAACCAGAGTGGAGGCCACCCAAGGAAGGATGATGCTTCTGGGAGCCTGGGGATCATGGCCTTGACTCCTGGCAAGCTCAAGCTCCTACCTGGTGCCCCCAAGACCCTTGGTTCATAGCTGGCACACTGCACTGAAGCTGCTGCTCCAACTCTGAGGACTGCCAGTGTGACCCAGGTGGAGGTAAATGAAGACAACTTGGAGATCAAGCCTGCAGCAGTCTGCACTGGGCACTATGGTAAACAGCATCCCAGGAGAATTCCCTGGCCTTCCTCTTCCTTACCCAGGAAGCAGGGGCACAGGGAGGTGAGGTGGGAAGAGATGGACAGACAGGACACACTGAGCCACAAGCCCTATATAACCTGGGAAGGCTGACTGGGAACTTGGGTGAGGGAAGTAGGGCCCAGGGCAGAGTCCCAAGGGACAGTGGCTTAAGGCAGATGCTGCACAGAGAAGCAGAGGAGATGCACCAGTGGGTCCAGCCACACCCACTTCCCCGGCCCTCAGACAGCTCAATGGTCCTGGTGCACCCCCTTGTGGCCAAAGGGAGGATGGCACTGCCAGCAGTCCAGAGCTCGGCTCTGGCTCCCTGAATTATAACAGCCTTGGACTGGGGGGAAAAGGCTGCAGGCACCTGAAGAGCCAAAGGGAACAAGAATAGGACTGGGCTGGACGTAAGTCAAGAAAGCCAGAATGGAGACAAAGGGAGCCTGAATCTGGTCATGAGGGACTAGTCTGTCTTGCATCAGTGAAATAAGTGACCTTCTGAGGGGTAAGAGTGGAGAGGGTGCAGAGGAAGCCTGGGCATGTTCAGCCCTCTACACTCTTGTCCTCCAGTTCCCCTAGACCCTCGCAAGGCTCCAAATCCCTAGACCCTCCCAAGGCTCCAGATCCCTTAATTCAGCTCTCTGCTCCCTGTCTCTAATGCCTAATAATATATCCTTTTTTAGAAAGTGCTTAATAACACAGAAGCAGAACAATCTACAACATGGTGCGCTCCTCCCCCATACCTCACATCCTAGCCCCCTGCCAAAACCAATAAAGAGTGGTCTCTCATCCAACCACACAAATACCTACTGAGCACTCACGCTGGCTAGGCACTGTGCTGTCGAGAACTAACAACATGCAAGTGATTCGTTTCATGTTACAGATGAGCAAACCAGCTTCAAGGCATTAAATCACAATGGACAGCGTCACATGGTTGGCCAGAAAGGGAGCCAGTCTCCTGTTGCCTGGCCTCACACACAACTTAGGAAAGGTCCTGATGACCCAGAGAGGGCCTAGGGTCCTAACCCTGAGCAGGCACAGGTGATTTACAAGAGTGACCATTACATCATGTGCTCACACCTGTTCATTCTTGATGTCAACCCTCCTAACAAGTTGGAGCGTGTCTGAAAGCTGAGCCCAAAGCACAAGAACAGCTACAAGTAGGAAAAGATGTCTAGTGTGCTGTAGTCTACACCGCTGACCACATGGGGCCAGGGGCAGACCACTGGAGGCAGACTTGGGCCCTCAGAAACTGTGGCTTGGTCCCATTTCATTTAACGTCTAATGGCCCTAATTTGAGAGAAGCTCTGCTATGTTCAGTGTAGGCTGCTATGAAAGCAAGAAAGCAAGACTAATACATTCCAGAAGGGGGTTATGCAAGATGTTTAAAATCTGGATCTTTCCTTCTCTGCCATCCAGAAACCCTGGTCACCGTGGAAGTCTCATCTTCAAGGGTCCTGAATGGCTGACATTTGCCTGTGCTGAGGTCACTTCAAAAGGCCCTGAGGTTCAGATACTGGCTCCACCTCAGAAACCAGGCCCAAGAAATCAGTGAGAAAACTGAGGGACAAGAGTGTTATCACCCACCAGAGCAAGTTCTGACATGAACTCCCAGGGCAGGGCTTCTGAAACAAAGGTTATCAGTTCCAGTGTGGACTGTCCTGACCAAAAACAGCTTCCCAGACAAAATCAAGCTACAGTATACACCAGTGCAAGGTGTAATCAGTGAAGAGAAAACAAGAAGTGTATTGTTGGGGGGTTGGGGGAAGGTGACAAGGGGAAAAGAGAAAAATGGACAGTGAGAGGTGAGCTGAATATGGACGGGGCTCTAAGGCTCTGTTCTGAGTGACATGAGGGCCTGGGCCTCATGCATCCCTTGGACTCTGAGTCTTCTTGTGTAAAGAGAAGGGAAGGGGCTTGATGGGGGCTCCCTAAGAGTCAGACCAGCCCTACAACGCCGTAAACAAAAATCTGGAAGAATGCCCTAGGGTCACCAGCAGGGGTCTCGGCTTGGATGGCTGATGGGTTAAGCGCCTTCTCTTTGTTCACCTATACATTCAAATTTCTCTTATTTTAGATATCTTTAGCGGGTATTTCAAAAGATAAAACGTTTGTTCACTACAACACATCTGAATGATGGAAGAGTACTTAAAATTAGAGACTGACATATTTCCCCTCCCAGTCCCTCCAACCCTTCCTCTGCAGAGGCTGCCACTCCAGGTTGGTTGTCTACGCTTCCAAACACGTTTTCATGTGCACATTACCTGGTATTCTACTAAAATGGGACTATGTTACACACAACACTTTGCAACTTCTCACTTAACAAGATATTTCTAAATCAATCTTCATGGAACATCACACTTTTGAGCACCTGAATAGTATTCCACTGTGAGCACAGACCATGGTTTATTTAACCATTTCCCTGTCAACAGCAATCCCTCTGGTTCTAACAGGTTGCTGTTAGTTACCTACAAGGCTGGTGTGGACACCTCTGTGCATGCCATCCTGTGCTCACCTATGGGATGCGACCCTGTAGATGGGTGTGCAGGGTCACACAGTACCTGCATATGCAGTATTTAAACAAGGCAGTAAAAGCTTGTTCCTCGAGGATCTATACCAAGTTACCCTTCCGCCAACTCCCCTTTTGGAATTTTTTAAAAAAAATTATGTTTAGGACTTCCCCGGCAGTCAATGGTTAAGAACCCATGCTGGTATGATCATCACTGGTATAATCTCTGGTCAGCAGGAGAAACTGAGATCCCACATGCCACGAGGTACAGCCAAAAATAAATAAGTAAAAATTATGTTTAGTTAAAAAGAAGATCAAAAAAGGAAAACAGAAGGGACTTCCGTGGCAGTCCAGTGGTTGAGACTCTCGGCTTCCACCGTTGGGGGCATGGGTTCGATCCTTGGTCAGGGAACTAGGATCCCACTAGTCGTGTAGCAAGGCCAAAATTAATTAACTTTTTTTTAAAGACACCTACATTAAAAAAAAGTAAGAAAAGAAAGAAATCACCCTGCCTAGTCATGCAGGAAGGAGGCACGGCAGGGGTGTGAAGGGGAACCCCTGGCTGTGACTCTCTGCTCTCCAGAGCAAACAGTCACCAAATTAGGCTCCATGCCAGGTATGCTCCTCAGGGCAAGCTTGTGTCCCCTTGGCCCTCTGTGAAGGCTGCTCTCCAGCCTCCTGGCAGGACTTATGGGCAGGACGAGGCTTCTAAAGAAGTTTGCCCTGGTGGCAGGCCAACAGATGGCGTAGGCTGAGCTGCCACCGGCCAACATGCTGATGACTTCCAGACTGGAATCTTCAGTGCTGCTTCCCTGGAGCTCCAGATCCACACAGCCACCTCCCTCAGACTCGCAGACTGAGTGCTTCTGAGACAGAGCACCTCCTCCACCACCTGTCCATGCCCCAGACCTTCTCCTCTCCTTGGTGGGCCCCGTCTCAGAAGCAATTCCAGCACCCACCCAGACATCTGAGGTCAAAATCCTGATCTCTAACCCCTCTCACCTCAATACCTAAAGCAAACTGGCCCAATCTGGAGGGTCTCCTGCCCTAAGCTGGTCTCTGACCCAGTTCTTCTTCTGCCCGCGTGCCACTCCTGCCCAAGTTCAGCACCATTCTCTCACCTAGAGAGCTAGGATAGCTTATCCTCTAACCTGGCTCCTCCTAAACCAAACCTCAAGAACCCCGTATCCCATTTCTAATTATATCATATCACCAACCCTCATGCCCTTCACAGTCCTTCCCTCCTCCATGTACTGAGGGATCAAGTCCAAGCTGGCTCATGGCAGCAAGACCTCCCTCCTGGCCACCCCTGGCCTCCGTCTCTGCTCTGGGGCCTCATCCTCTTGCAGCAGCAATCAGCTGGAGAGGAACAGTCTAGTCGCCACCACGGATCTGTGCCAGCTCATCAGTCATTGGGCATGGGGGGAAGGGGTCTCTTCACACAGCAATGCCACTGGCCAGGGCAGCTGGGACAACACAGGCCATCAAACACTGAGGGGAAAACTTCAGGCGCGTGTGGGGAGCCCTCACAACTCAGGAGACTCGATGTAGCTGTGGCTTTGGTCCATGTGCTAACCCTCTCCATGTGTACACCCTTCCCCTGAGGGCCCCCCCTCCCAGAGCTGCTCCCTCGTGCTTGTGGTCATCAGGTTGCCAGAACTGTGTCCTCTCTCCCTCTGGATCACATCTGGCTCTGAGGAGTTCTGGGCTGAGCTAAGTTTGTCTTGCTGTCTAAGCCATGGTCACCCAATTTCATCAAACCAATATATTCTCCTCTGACAAACAAAATGGAACATACAAAATGTTTCCAGGCAAGAAAATAAACAGAAACTCTTGAGCAAGACACTTCCCACACACTGACCCTGACCTAAGTGAAGGATCTCCCTCTTGCTCTCTCTATCACAACTTTCATCCCTCCTAAGCCACATATCTTCCCAAGGCACCCGAGGCCTTTGATGAACCAGCCCGAGGCAACTATCCACCCTCAGCCCTGCATACCCCTGACACGTGCTCTATTCTCTTCCTGGTTCCCAGTTTCTCCTGATCTTCTACGCGGTTTGATGTTTCTGAAACTGCAAATGCCTTCTTCCCACCTCCCCAACCTGGCTACTTTTTTGTGTGACAGTTTTACTGAGATATAGTTCATATGCCATACAATTTTCCCATTTAAAATGTACAATTCAATGGCTTTTAGTATATTCAGAGTTGCAGAACGATCACAATTAATTTTACAACATTTTCATTGCCCCAAAAAGAAGCCCTGTAAGCTGTTACTCCTCACATGCTCCCACTGTCCCAAGGTATGCCTCATGCCTACTGGACATTTGGCACTATCTTTTTTAAAAGTCTCTACTGAATTTTTTATAATATTGCTTCTTTTGTTTATGTTCTGTTGTTTTGGGCCATGAGCCATGTGGGATCTTAAGCTTCCTGACCAGGGATCAAACCCGCACCCTATGCACTGGAAGGTGAAGTCTTAACAACTGGACCACCAGGAAAGCCCTCAATTCTGTTTTGATCTCTGCCAGTCTGTCCATTAGGTGCACATGCCCCCCAGGCAAGGCCTGTGTGATATGTTTTCATTGCCCACTTGGGGCCCAGCATGGCACCCACCTCCCAGGAGTGACGAGAAGGAATGACCACAGTGGGAGCAGCTGGCTTCCCTGATTGCTCACTCGGCACCAGGCCCTGTACTTACACGCCATTAACATCTCAGAGCGGTTCTATTAATGCTCTCATTGTGCAGCTGAGGATAAACCACTTGCCCAGGGTCACAAAGCCAGTAAGAGGCTGAGCTGAGACTCCTCAGTGAGCCGAGTTCATCTGTGAGCTCCGCTCTGTCCATCCACTGTTTCTGTCCATCCACTCTGTGCCTGGCTGTCAGTTTCCAGCCCTGCTCTTCTCTTCTCATCAAGGTCACCGACGACCTCTGAACAGCAAACCAAATGGAGAGCTGTCTGACTTTATTTCAATATCCAGGACACCTCTGTCAGTCACCACCCGTTTCTTTCTCTCCTACCCACCTCTCAGGGGATGCCTTTGGCCTTTCTGGCAGGACCGTCTTTTGCCCCATTCTTGCTTAATGGAAGCTCTTCCTGGGGGAAGGTCTCACCATCTAGGGTGTCTACTCTTCTGACTCAATTCTCTCCTGAGGTCAGTGGCCACACTTCTACCCTGATTCCCCAAGCTCACACCTGAGCTGCAAAAATAGCCTCCACCTCTTCACTCAAATGGCTCACAGATCCCTCAATCCCATCTTCTTGCTCTTTCTCCAAACTGTTCCTTCCACATTCTTCTGTCATTTCACCGGCCACCTATATAGGTGCCTAAGCCAGGGTGGAGACATCAGTCTTGACTCTTCATTCTTCCTCAGCCTCCGTATCCAACCCTCATATCCTATTAATTCCTCTCCCTATAAATTCCCCCACAATGCTCCCTGCCAATGCCTGAAGACATCTTCTCTGCCCCGGGTTACTTCTAAGACCCTGCAGACTGTTCTTCCCACCTCCAGTGTGGCCCCAACCCCTTGGAAACACACTTTTCAGACTGCAGGTACATTCTACAATACAAAGCAAGTAGTCTTACCCTCCCATCTCCTGCGTTCAGGACAAAGCCCTTCCTGTGGTTTTTGCAGTTCTTCAAAGTTAATCTCTTGGGACTTCCCTGGTGGCCACTAGCTAAGACTCCATGCTTGTACTGCAGGGGGTGTGGGTTCAGTCCCTTGTCAGGAAACTAAGATCCTGCATGCCACAAGGTACGGCCAAAAATTTTCAAAAAGCAGCAACAACAAAGATAAACTCTTTCCAGCCACATTCCTGGCCACATCACAATTAGTGCTGAATACCTAACTGTGCCACTAATAACTCATTAGTGCCACTCCTGGAGACACCATCTATGTTTGCATCTGCAGTTTGATGTGGCCAAGACCAGCCTGGAGTCTCACTTTCCTCTTCCTATAGAAGACTGCCTCTTGTGAAATAATGTTGAAATGCAGAAGAAAATGCTGTAATGAACAGAAGGCAAGTGACTCATGACAGAGAGGGATAAAGTGCTCTGGAAGACAACCAGCAAATCAAGCATGTGAGCTCTTCAACCATGATCCCTGAGCATCTAATTCACTGGCTGAGGAAAACCATCCTTGGGACCACCGAGCTCACCTGGAAGCTGAGAAAATCACAGAGCTCCTCCTCCTGAATATTAATATATTTCTTTACAACAGGAAGGAGATGCGCTGAATGGTCCAAGTGTCAGGGAGAGCCCCCCTTCCAAATTAGGAACTCACATCTGGTACCCATCAGCTGAGTTACAGCTGCATAATCCAGCAAGTCACACGCTTTTTCAGTATTTTCCAAGTTTCTGAGTAAGAGGAGAGCTAATTCATTGCAAAATCCTAAAAATAATGACCAACTCAGCAACAATGAGAAAACCCTGGACTCAGATTATGGTCCCTAAATATCTTTCTTCCTATAAAAAGAACCAGGTTGCCTAAGAGAAATGATGATTCTAGGTCTGGATCAAAAAAACGTACAAGATAACATTAGAATATACAGTCATCTCAGCAGTAAAGAAGATTACAGGGTTATGTCAAAAAGCTTATACAATAGGCAGCATACTGTATCAGCTCCCATTGGCCAAAGGACAATTTGAGCGTCGATAAAGTTAAAAGATTGAAGCATAGCAAATATATTAAAAGCCTAAGTGTGTTATGATACTAAACAAACAAAAAGAAGAGTAAACAAACCTCATTAGTCATCTTTGGAGGATGTTGGAAAACCAACTCATTATTTTGGAAGCTAATAAATAAGGAGAAGAATCTATTTATCTTGCCTCTCCTATGCAGATGGTATGTCAAGGTAATCAAGTACTAGATTCAAAGTACTAGAGGGTTCAAAGTACTAGAACTTTCTAGCTTTAGAAGGACTTCTGCTAGCAATTCCAGAAGGAAAGATAAAATTAAAATATCACCCTTTTGCAACCCCTAATGAAATCACGGTTCTAGGCAATAAACATCAATGATTCCTTTGTCATAAAAAGAGAAACAACTAAACAGAAACAACTCTCAGTAGAAGCACAAACATTACCTATCAAATACTGCTTTTAACAAATAACCAGATTCTAATTAGGTTTCTTGATCTAACTACCAGTTAACAAGGGACACATTAAACTATACAGCAGAGAAAAAACCAGCAAAACTGAGATGAAGGAAAATCTATAGGGTGGTGGGAGGGGGGTTCAGGATGGGGAACAGACGTACACCCATGGCTGATTCATGTCAATGTATGGCAAAAACCACTGTAACATTGTAAAGTAACTAGCCTCCAATTAAATTAATTTTAAAAAAGGAAAGTCTATAAATGACCCAGCCTTTTCAACAAATAAAAGGAAAAGTGAAAGAGAAAACGTATATACTAAAAGACTTGTGACAGCATTAATTGCTTGATTGATGGATCATAACTGGACTCCAAGTGAAACAAATTGTATTAAAAAATCATTTGAGACAATCAGACAAATTTAAACCCTAAGTGGATATTTGATGACACCCAAAACTAATGTTTCTTTTAAAGGAGGAATAATAGGGTTGTGGTTATGTTAACAAAAAAAGTCATGATCTTTTTTCAGAAACACCAAAATATTTATAGCTGAAGATACACTGTCTGGGATTGACTTCAAAATAATTGGAGTGGGGTGATAAATGCAGCTATTATCAACACAAGATTGATAAAGGTAACAAGAACTGAACAAGTTGTGATTAGGTGTCTATTACTCACAGGTTCATTATATTATTCCCTCCAATTTATATATGTTTAATGATTTCCGTAATAAATCAAAGTGAATAATAAACAGTTTTTTAAAGGAAAGGGGAGATTTTGGAGGGCACAGCCAGAGCCTCACTCATACTTGTATTCCTAGCAGCCAGTCAAACTAATAGCAATGCTTTTAGGCTGAAACCAAGGTCAAAGCTGAGGGTTCAAGCTCAGAACTGTTACTACCTGGAACACCTATTTGGCTCTTTTATTTGGCCCAGAAGCTTGCACAGAGTAAGCCTTCAGGAAGTGTGTTTTTGAATGAACAAATGAAGATTTGAACATCAAAATAGCACTACACATATTCCTCACGATCTGAAATATGTTCACTTAGTCACATACAACCATCTCGAATTCAGCCAGCCTCTGCAGAAGGTGGTGCCCCAAGCCACCACTCTCTCTGCCCCCACGTCCAGTGCTGAGGGGCCAGGGGCTTCCTCTCCTGAGAGAGAGAGAGAGAGAGAGAGAGAGAGAGGTCGCTCAGTCGTGTCCGACTCTTTGCGACCCCATGGACTGTAGCCTACCAGGCTCCTCTGTCCATGGGATTTTCCAGGCAATAGTCCTGGAGTGGATTGCCATTTCCTTCTCCAGGGGATCTTCCCAACCCAGGGATTGAACCCGGGTCTCCCGCATTGTAGACAGACGCTTTACCGTCTGAGCCACCAGGGAAGTCCTGGGCTCACCTCAATTAAAAAAAATTTTTTATTTTATTCATTGGCTGCAACAGGTATTAGTTGCAGCATAAAGGCTTCCATAGTTGTGTTGTGGAGGCTTAGCTGCTCCAAGGCACGTGGGATCTTAGTTCCCTGATCAGGGATTGAACCCACGTCCCCTGCACTGTACAGCAGATTCTTAACCACTGGACTACCAAGAAAGTCCCTCACCCCAATTATTTTAATCAAAGGGTCTGAATTCCCAGATTTGTGCTCTCATGCCCCAAACCCTACCAGTCAGGACTCCTTTTGGTCCCGCTGAAGGCCCAACTATTTCTCCCCAACATGCTGGTCTCTCTGCCTGAAATGCTCCCGCCCGGTGCACTCTACCTCACACCCACCCCAGCTCTTGCTCAGCTGGCTCCTCATGGTTCACACTTCAGCTGGAAAATCCTTTTCTCAGCAGGGCCTTAACCAGCCCTCTTTAAAAAGAGTTCACCTCTGATTCTCTATCACTTCTCCACTGTCCTTTTCACACGCATCACCTTAATATTCCTTTGCTTTACCATAACAGTAATAGCAGTTAACAACACACTGAGTACTTACCACGTGCCAAGTTCATGCCAAGTGTTTTACAGGGGTTATCTTTTTTTTTTCCCCTAAACAGTTCTCTTTATTCATTTGGCCGCACTGTGAGGCATGTGGGATCTTAGCTCCCCATCAGGGATCAAACCCATACCCCCTGCATTGGAATGCAGAGTCTTAACCACCAGGCTGCCAGGGAAGTCCCTAAAAGAATTATTTTGTTTAGCCTTCACAATCGCTCCATCAGTAAATATATATATATATATAAAGTTTTATTTATTATTATTACCCTTCTGCAAATGATGAAGCTCAAGACAGAGCAGTTACACGGCCACAGAGCCATGAAATAGTAAGCCCACATTTGTAACCACTATGCTACACTGATTGCTTAATGTCTTTTCCTGGCCCCTTATAGTCTCCACCCTCAGACTTTAAGGAAACAAGAGAACATTATTCAACAAAGTATCTCAAACCCTACCATAGTGCCTGGCATAAAACAGGTGCTCCCTAAGTATACGTGGAATGGATGAAAGCATTCAAAGTAAGACTGTGTTAAAAGGGGGGAAAAAAGTAACACTATGTGATTTCTCTTTCTCTATCTTTGACCCACCTCCTCTTCCCCACAAGTCCCTAGGCTTCCAGGAGGTATTGAGCACATGCAGAAATACTTAGAGCTGGGAAGAGCTTTTGTGACCACCCAGCTCTGTCCCCTCAGTTCACCAAGAGGTAGGACTTTCTCCTACCTCTGAGAAGAGACAAGCAAGGTGGACAATGGAGGATGCATGGACTTCAGAGGTCCTGAGAGACCGAGTTCTAGCAAAACAGGCCAGTGCAGATGCTCTGACGAAGTGGAATGCAGGAAGGAGGGCAAGGGTGTGTGGAGGATCAAGAAGTACTGGCCCTACCTCGCAGAACAAACACCCACTCACCACCCAAGGCCCCAAGCCTTCTGGAAACTGTCCCATTTCTAAACATATTCTTTGGAAGCCTCATCTTCCCAAGATACACCTACAGATCTCACCAGGGACCACAGGCTTCCTTGGTTTCTCCTTCCCACCTTCCTCCCACTGTTTGCCTTTTCCCTGGAGATAAGGAGGCAAAAGCATCCAGCAACAAAGGGCTGGAGGCCAGGCCTCTGATGTGACCTTCAGAAGGCCTTCTTGTAGAGGACAAGAGGAGTTTCTGGGCACTTCTTCCTGCCTCTGGTTATCTCCAGACCCTGAAATTCCTGAGCATTTCCAACAGAGTCCCAAGAATCTCAAACTCTATGTTAAGTGATTTCTAGGAAAGCAGCACAGACACCACAAGAGCTGCAACTGGATGGAGGGGACCAAAATTCTAGCCTAGCGTGGCCACAAAGGGGTTCTCAGATGGTATGGTACAGGGTCTGGGCCTTAAAGAGTAAGAATCACTGGGCTTCACCAGGATAAGAAACAGAAGAAGTGGCGTACGCAAATAATCCTGAAAGGAGCTAACATTTATCTATCTCAGTGGTTGGTGCTGAGCTAAGTGTTTTACACATAATAACTTGTTGTTATCTAAGGATTTGGTGAGACACGCACTGTTAATGTGTCAGATGAAGGATCCAAGGCCTAGAGGTGTTGAATAACTTGGTTAAATTAGGTGATTCAGTAACTGGTGGGGCTGGGATTCAGTCAGATTTGAAAATCCAAAGTCCACCACAAAATGTGCACCAAAAGTTGGGAGTGGCTTACACGAGGGAAAGGAACATATGTGAAAGAGTGAGGGAATCGCTGAATGTCATACTGAAGGACTGGATGGTGATCCACAAGGAGGACCATGTGTGAATAATGCTGTAGGAAGAATGACCTAATGTGTTTATGGAGGATGATGAAAGATCTTCTGGGTACTCTGTGCGCCCAGAAACCCTATAGGGGTGGGGCAGGAGGGCAGCAGCAGGAGTGAGGAAAGCCTAAAAAAAAAAATTTACCAAATGCCAGTTGGTAATCTATGCTGTCCACATTCAGATTTAAGCAAATAAAGATCTTCCTCCAGTCCCAGTCAGTCCACAAAATTCCCATTAAATACCACTGTGTGCCAAGCCCTGCCCTGTGCAGCCTCCCTGTTTCTCCTGTTTGCCACAGTGAGGACAATGAGGCTGCTGGCAAGTTCCTACAACCCAGCACAACCACTCTCATCAGGGAGGTGAAAGACATTTTTTGCACTTTTACGTTAAAACCATAATGCCTACAATTGTATTTGAACTTCAGTAAGTTTTAAGATTTTAAAGGATTTATTTTCACATCACTGGCCTAGTTTGCAAGGTCCATAATAACTGTTTTTTTTTTTAATTGGGCTCACTTTTAACCTCAGTAAATTTATAATGAGAAAATTTTCTCCTGAAGGTGAACATCCAGCCATCTTCCAGCTCCAGCTACCAACCAGAAGGCTAGCAGTACCTCTGTTTAAGGCATATCACTTGGAGGTCAGGGATGGGAGCTCACAGCCCAGCCATTGTGCCCTTCACTACCACCTAGGGGGCAGGGGTGGGAAGGGAGAGGAACAAGAAAGAGAAGGCTGGACTCAGGGAAGTCGCTACCTCAGTAAATCTGATGCTTGCCTCAGGGAGTCAATCCCACTTCGGAGCTGTGCGTCTTGAGAAGAAAGGGAAACTCCACTTCTCACCATTCCTGTGTTAAGCAACCCTATCTGAACACGCATCCTCATGGTGGGAATTATTGCCAGATACACGTGTATGAACTTCCAGACTTTCAGGGCTCTCCCAAATACTGCCTTCAGGAGTGAAGTGCCTTCAGGATCCCCAGCCAGTGGATCGGCGACGGAAGGAAACTAGCTAAGCTGGCCCAGCAATTCTCCCGAAAGGCTCACTCCGCAGGAAAACACAATGATGTCAAAGGCCTTGGTGTACGTGTTGGGAGGGAAAGCAGGGGACTTTTCCGATTAGCTTCCCTAAGCGCTGCCAGGAGAGAGCTCTCTCGCTACGTCAGGGTAAAGAGACTTGTAAGAGCACATCTCGCAGCAACTAACCACACCCAAGAGGCCCTCTCTTCCAAACTACACGTCCGGCAAAATCCCAGCAGAGGCGAACCACTGCGATTCTTAATTAAAGCTTCGTTTGCGTTTGGGCCTTCACGGCGCTGCAACTGGAGGTACATTCCCTTCCGGCGCACCCATCAGCTCCCGGAATCCCAGCAGGCCTTTCAGGCCCAGATCCGGCTCCCCGACCTCTCAGGCCCTTCGAGCACCCCCAGATTCCCCTCCCAGACCTCAGAACTTTCAGGCACGGTTCGATCTCCTTGCCGGCCTTTCGAGGCCCAGCAGCCCGGCCCCGCGGCTCACCCTCGAGCGTCTCGCACTGCACCAGGTTGAGGTAGTCCGCCTGGCTGAGCACCCCAGCCTTCAAGCCGCGCACCAGTCCCTCCAAGTAGCCATTGTCCACGTTGAAGTAAAGCTCCGGGAAGAACGACATGGCTGCGGCGGGTCGGCTGGACCGTAAGGCCCGGACCGGCCGGCACGCAGCACAACTCTTAAGATCAGCTGACGCGTCGCCCGCAGCGGGCTGTCAGGCGCGTCAGGTGACGCGCAAGCGGCTCACGTGACCACGACGGGGCGGGGCTCCGCTTCCAGACGATTTCGGCGCAGAACGCTTGCGCAGGTGTAGGCTGGGGCCTGCCCTCTGGGCCTGCGCGCTGAGGGGACCGGGGGCGGCCCTCCTGCTCCCTGGAGGGAGAGGCTTGAAATGTTGCAGGCCAGCCGTTTGGTGGCGCCCGTGAAGCGAGGGATTCGATTGGGTCTTCGCTCTAGATTTCCCGAGTCTGGTACACCCTGGTGCTGTGGCCGCCCCAGAAGTAAAGATGGGAGTGGGCGGCCCCTCTTGTGCTTGGAAATATTCCAGACTGTTGAGCCATCCTTCGTCTGAGAGAGACAGGTCCGGTGAGGGCCAGGCTTCGCTAGAGGTCACGCGTCGAGTTAGTCGCAAGCAGGCCCTGGAGCCTGAGACTTTTAGCATGCTGGGAGGTACAACCCCTCTGCCGCCCTGTGCCCCCCTTTCCCGCATTTATCATCAAAGATTCTCAAGAGCAGGAGCGCGGCCCTCTGTTTCTCCCAGCGGTGCCTGGCGCTCTAAAAGCTCGCATGTAAGTGACTCGTGATGGGATAACGCAGGCCCTGAAGTAAGGGGGGGTGCGTGTGGTGTCGTGGCTTAGAGGAATCTTCGCCCCTGCCGTGGCCTCCCCCACCTCCGACGGCGGTCACGTTCGAAATAACGCCACAACCCTGGGGTTGGTTCCATCCTTTTATTGGTGCCCCCCAGCCCCGACCCTGACGTCGACCAGCTAGGTGCGGCTGCAGGGGTTCGTGGTGGTACCCAGCTTGCGGCAGTAGCAGAAGGCGTTGAAGAAACGGCAATAGCACGTGGCGCACGGGTCGCAGCAGGGTACCTGGTGTCCCAGACAGGATTCGTGCAGCCTTACGCAGCGACGTGGGGAGCGTGGCTTGCGTCCTTCCGAATCTAGCACCTGCAGGGTTTGGGGAACATGGGCCTCCAAAGGCAGGTTCAGGGACCTGCCCTGATCAAGTTAGGGGATTAGTGGAGCATGGGGAGGGATGGTCTGCAGTGTTGCCCCAGGTGAGAGGGTCAAGTAGAGCTAGAGGTTGACGCCCCCCTTTTAAAGACTGTGGCCACACCCCTTGCCCTGAGCAGTTACCTCTGCTAAGGCCTTGGCCTCTGCCTCCTGCAGCAGCGCCTCTTCGGCCTGTTCCTCCGTTATCCGCTTCAGCGACGGCTGCAGGCTTAGGCCTGGGACAGGTAATGTGAGGGCAGAAACCCCCCATGCACAAGACACTGCCTCCCAGGCCTGGGATTGGGGAGGGGGAAAGAGGCTAATACAAGGCAGAACAATTTGTGAACAGAGGGTGTCCAGGCCCTACCCAGCCCCATCACTGCCCACACTGACCTTGGAGCTCTAGGAATAAGGCTTCGTCAGACCTTCCGGTGCCTTCTAGGGGAGCAGGGCCCATTTGGGCCCCCTGCATGGTGGGCATTGCCAGCAGCAGGGCACAGCTCAGCAGTACTGCGGTCAGCATGGCCTGTCTCTGCGGGAAAACCCACCACTTAGTCCCTCTTCATCCCTGGAACACCCTCTAGGTGCCCTATCCCAGACCTCTAGAGAGTAGGAGTCTCAGCCCAACCTGAGGACTTACCTCTGCTTGCTGGATCCTCGCCCCAGGAGTTGCTGACCATTCCATGTCCCCTGCTTATATGGCAGGATCTAATGAAGGGCCCACACGTGACTGCTTCCTGCAGCCAGGGTATGAGGGGTCCTCCCCAGAAGGTGGGAGCACAATTTAGGCCTCTCTCACTGGAACCAGGGCTCTACAAGAGGGGTGCCCATCTCCAATTTGGAGTGAGGTTTCTGGGAGCCCATCAAAATTTAGGAATAAGATAGGGTGCCCAGGGCCCCCAAATTTCTGCAGGACAGGGACCTGGGGGATGGGTAGGCTGGAGTCATTAGCAGTAACAAGGAAGGCAGCCCTGAACGCTTAATTTAATTTGTGGCCCCGGAGATGGTCATTCAGACCCTACGCATGGCATGTTTCCTTTGCTTCCAGGAACTTGGGTCAAGGGCATTGAAAGGGGGGGGTAATGGGCCAGTGGCCAAAGCCGGGTGGGGTTGGGGTGCAGACCCAGACCCTGGGTTTTGGAGAGGAGTAAGGAGGGGAAAAGACCACTTAGCCGAAAGCAGGCCCTCTACCTCCCTCTCTGGATCTATCTCTGCTCCCCCTTCTTCCTCCAGGCTGCTCCAGGATCCCACCCCTGCCCCTACCCCCACACCATTTTCTGCCTGTGGTTCCTGGAAACCAAGGTGACTGAACGGACTGTTCCCTCCCCAGGTGGGCGAGCAGCTTCAAAGTAAAAAGCTTTCAGACCGCCTGCTTCATTAGTGCTAATGGCTGCTCCTTTCCGCCCTGTGTTGTCAGACTTTTGCCCACGCCTGGTCACATCAGCACGAGATGAGTGTGAGGCCTGCCCTTTCATAGAGATGGTGGGACACACAGGACTTCCTGCCTCAGCCTCCCCTCACCACCACCTCCCCAAAGGGCACTTTATCACACACTTGCCAATTGGGGAAAGGGATGCAGGCTGAATCAGCTTCCAGGACTTGATGTACAACCTGAGCTGACCTAAGACAGCTGTTGGGGCTTGCAGCCCAGGTTCACATGGGCTATTTTGACTAGGGCGAGGCCTAAGGAAGTCCTTGTAGAAAGTGGTTGAAAACCATAGGTTATCATCTGGAGCTCAGTGGCTGTCTTCACTAGGGTATGTGGACACAGGGTATTGGCCTCAGGGACTGCCCAGGTCCCTGGTTAGGTCCGATAGGGAAGACCATCAAGAAAAACAACCATCAAAACATAGTGGAGGGACTTCCCTGGTGGTCCAGTGGTTAAGACTCCATGCTCCCACTGCAGGGGACTTGGGTTTGATCTCTGGTCAGGGAACTAAGATACCACATGCCACACAGCATGAGAGTGAAAGTGAATTGGCTCAGTCACGTCTGACTCTTTGCTTCCCAATGGGCTGTAGTCTACCAGGTTCCTCCGTCCAGGGGATTTTCCAGGGAAGAGTACTGGAGTGGGTTGCCATTTCCTTCTCTAGGGGGTCTTCACAACCCAAGGATCGAACCCAGGTCTCCCGCATTCCAGGCAGACGCTTTACCGTCTGAGCCACGAGGGAAGCCATACCACACAGCATCTCCCCCCACCAAAAAAACATACAAAAACAGAATGCCCAGAGAAATATAAACATTGGATATTTAAAGATATTAAAGAATAATTGTTAACTTTTTTACTTGTGATGATGGTACTCTACTCATTTTTAAAGCATTGTTCTCTTTTAAAGAAAAATAATGTATTTAATGATAAAATGATATGAAATATGAGGTTTGCTTCAAAATAATCTGAGGTGGGGGAATAGCAGGAGGTGATATAGATGAAACAAAATTTTTAGTGGAGTTGGTAATTGTTGAAGGTGGGTGATGAGTACATGGGCTTAATTATCCTGATACTGCTACTTTTGTATATATTTCATATTTTCCATAATAAACATTTGTTGATGCCCTTTCCCACCCCATCCTCCTCCTGCCCTCAGCTCAGTTTCACCCAGCCACCTTCCTACCACTGAATTGGCCCAAAGCATGATCTGTGGGTTTCTTGTTACAGCTCTATATCTCCATTTATATCTATGTGTATCTGTGACTTGTGCATCATTATTTAAAGTTAATATTCCATTGGCTTATCAAATTTTAAAAGTTTTACAAATAATCGTTCTTTGGCTTGATCTTTCGAATTTTGTTACAATTAAGTTCCTGCCTTTCTATCATTTTCTATTTTCATAGTGTTTGTTGATCCTTACATTTGGCTTTCTCCCTGATGAACAGCGTTGCCTACACCTAGTAGTCTACAAAGGCTCCTTGGGAGCCCTTTCCATCTGCTGAATACCAACACTGCATGAGTGATTTTTCAGGTCTGGAATTGGCCTGATGTTCCCAAGACAAGGCTTTTTGGCAGAAGGACTTTCAGAAATGTGTGACATGTCCCGGATGGAGGATTTGGGAGACCTGGGGAGATACACAGCCTGCTTCGTGAGGCTGGGGACGGACCCCAGGCATCAGGACCCTGGCTTCAAGGAGGAGGAAGGGGAGAGTGTGAATGCGCTGTGCCAGATATCAAGTGTGGGGACAAAGAGGGATGCTTGAACCCTGCGTGCCTCCTCTTTTTCCTCCAGCAATTTAGTCCTCAGCCCAGGGGTACTGTTCCTGCATTATCCTGCAGGGAGCAGCAGAGCACCCACTGGCACTCCCAATCCAGCTTTATCCAGATCCCCAGATCCCCAACTGGAACACTTCCCCCTCTCCCGCCTCTGAAGTATAGTTGACATAATGTGTTAGTGTCTGGAGTACAGCAAAGTGGGTCAGTTATACCTACATATTTTCTTTTTCATATTCTTTTCCATTATGGTTCATTACAGGATATTGACTATAATTCCCTATGCTATACAATACAATAGGACCATGTTGTTTATCCGTTCTATATATAATGGTTTGTATCTACTAGTTCCAAACTTACAATCTAACCCCTCCTGCCCCCCACTCAGCAACCACAAGTCTGCTCTCTGTGTCTGGGAGTCTGTTCCTATTCTGCAGATGCATTCATTTGTTTCATATTTTAGATTTCACATTTAAGTGATGTTTATATGGTATTGTTTTTTCTCTTTCTGACTTTCTTCATTTAGTGTGATAATCTCTAGGTCTATCCATGTAGCTGCAAATGGCATTGTTTTGTTCTTGTTTACAACTGAGTAATATCCCATTGTGTATGTATGCTACATCCTTATCTCATTTTTCAGTGGACATTTAGGTTGTTTCCATGTCTTAGTTATTAGGAATCAGTTCAGTTCAGTTCAGTCACTCAGTCGTGTCCGACTCTTTGCGAGCCCGTGAATCGCAGCACACCAGGCCTCCCTGTCCATCACCAACTCCCGGAGTTCACTCAGACTCACGTCCATCGAGTCAGTGATGCTATCCAGCCATCTCATCCTCTGTCGTCCCCTTCTCCTCCTGCTCCCAATCGCTCCCAGCATCAGAGTCTTTTCCAATGAGTCAACTCTTCGCATGAGGTGGCCAAAGTACTGGAGTTTCAGCTTTAGCATCATTCCTTCCAAATAACGCCCAGGGCTGATCTTCAGAATGGACTGATTGGATCTCCTTGCAGTCCAAGGGACTCTCAAGAGTCCTCTCCAACACCATAGTTCGAAAGCATAATTTTGTTCTTGTTTTCTTTCTCTTGGGTGTTTTTCCTTAGACAGCTGCAGTGCAGTGTCCAGGAATGACAGGTGACTGGTCTTCCAATCTGAAGCCAGGTGTTTGCCAAGCTCTTGCTAGTTCGCGTTTTCCTGGTTTTCCTGGAGCGGGGAACAGGAGGTGCTGCCTGCTCGCTGGTCCCTACAGCTTCCCGGGGCTGACCGGTGCACGCGACTCCTTTCGCTGCCTCTGCTCTTGGAGGGGCAGCCCCTCCGGGGCACCAAGCTCAAGCTCTTGCTAGTTCGCGTTTTCCTGGTTTTCCTGGAGCGGGGAACAGGAGGTGCTGCCTGCTCGCTGGTCCCTACAGCTTCCCGGGGCTGACCGGTGCACGCGACTCCTTTCGCTGCCTCTGCTCTTGGAGGGGCAGCCCCTCCGGGGCACCAAGCCCCGCTCTCTAGGGAGCACCACCCTGGGGGCTTGCCCCGGTGCAGTCTCAGGTTGCCGCTGCCAAGTGCTGCCGCCGCCGCTGCAGGAGGAGGAGGTGGAAAGACACTGGGGGCTGTACTCGGTCCAGAGCATCCCCACACTCTAGATTATACTTTAGTTGGAAGAAGTTTAAAAGATATGGACTATACTACACAGCTACTAACTATCAAGGCTGTATATAACATAAGACCATTTAATTATAATGCAAGTATGTAGGGGGTGCAATTTCATGTTACATATTTTATTATCTACAATATAACTATAGTAACTGGAACTATTATATATGATGTGGGATATTTCTTATGAATGTTTAAAAATTCAAAATAAAATTTTCATCAAAAAATATACATAGTAACACTATCCTTTTATTTCACAACAACTAGCTATCTGAAAGACTCTCAGAATGGCTGTATGAAGAACTTGACAAGTTCTCGTTTCCCCAAAACAAGAGTGTTATTTGACAAAACTGTCTTGAATAGCCTTTTAAATCACCTGTGCTAAAGACAAGGAACACATTTAGAAGAATTTATTCAACTAAATCTACTCAATCCTAGTGAAAAGCACAGCTGTCATTTTACTCGAATTCAACTCCCATCTCAATTTACTTCACCCCAGCTCCATGGTCCTGCCTAAGGAGCTGACATTATTTGGAGATGATCATGGAAAATCAATGCCAAAGAATGCCATGGAAAAAAAATAATAAAGATCTCATCAGCAAATACAACATTTGACAAAATCTAACACGAAAAGCAGAGACATTACTTTGCCGACTAAGGTCTGCCTAGTCCAGGCTATGGTTTTTCCAGTGGTCATGTATGGATGTGAGAGTTGGACTGTGAAGAAGGCTGAGCACTGAAGAACTGATGCTTTTGAACTGTGGTATTGGAGAAGACTCTTGAGAGTCCCTTGGACTGCAAGGAGATCAAACCAGTCCTTTCTAAAGGAGATCAGCCCTGGGTGTTCACTGGAACGAATGATGCTAAAGCTGAAACTCCATTACTTTGGCCACTTCATGTGAAGGGTTAACTCATTGGAAAAGACTGATGCTGGGAGGGATTGGGAGCAGGAGGAGAAGGGGACAACAGGATGAGATGGCTGGATGGCATCACTGACTTGATGGACGTGAATCTGAGTGAACTCTGGAAGTTGGTGATGGACAGGGAGGCCTGGCGTGCTGCGATTCATGGGGTCACAAAGTGTCAGACATGACTGAGTGACTGAACTGAACACTGATTTATGATAAAATCCTCAATACCCCAGGAATAGAAATATGAAAACACAAGGTATATAGAAAAACTAAAGCTCACATCATGTTTAATGATAAGACACTAAATACCATATCCTTAAGATCAGGAAAAAATGCAGGTGTTTATTTTCACCATTTTTTCTTTAATACTATACTGGAGGACCTAGGAAGTGCAGTAATTTAAGGAAAATAAATATTAATAAAATGGAACATGGAAGAGAATAAAGACTGCCTTTATTCCCAGATAACATTATTTTATTGAAGAGTATGAAGGAGAGTTAATTAATCTGTTCTAAGGTTTTGAGGTAAAGGCTTCTGATCAGAAATGTTTTTCTAGAGGAAATAATTCTTGAGCTTTATATTAAACTATGAGTAATTATCTAAGTCAAGAGGCTTTAGAAAGAAAAATCATATAAAAAAGAGGAAACTGAGAACATGGTATGTATGAGAAACCTCAATGTCTTCAAAGTAAAGAGTGTAAGACAAGAATATTTTTTAAAAAATCAAATTAGAAACAAAAATATAACAGATTTTTACATCTAAACTTCAGCTGATGGAAGTCACATGCATTTGGTGTCGTTTGCATTAGAAAAACATTCAGTAAGACTTTGGAGGATAGATTTGAGAGTGATGTAACTGATATCAGAAAGATGATTTGGGTGAGTGACACAGAATTCCACATAAATAATGGTGGGGACTTGAATCATGACCCAAGTATATAAAAAAAGACAGAGAGGAAGAGATATTTCTTCATACATGGAGAGTATAAAGGCATTTGAGCTTTATGATTAATCAGTATGAATGGATGGGAAAATTAAGAAAAAAAAAAAGAGTATCTGATGTTTCAAGCTTGGGGGACAAGGAAAACACACTGGTTTAGAAAAGGATAGAGCAAGATGATACATTACATTTCAGATATGTTGAGTTTAAAATGCTTGTTTGGATTTCTTTGGTCACCCAGTGGCCAAGACTCCATGCTTCCAATACAAGGGCCCTGGTTCAATCCCTGGTCAGGGAAGTAGATCCCACATGCCCAGAACTAAAAATATCACCTATGTCAAGAGGAAGATTGAAGGTCCTGCCCCCATGCCACAATTAAGACCCAAAGCCAAATAAACAAATACATAATTTTAAAATGCCCATCAAAGTAAAATGTATAGTAGAGATTTGGAAATACAATTTTTAAAAATACATTAATCAAGTATACTCGATTTACAATATAATGGAAGTTTCTGGTATACAGCACATCAGTTCAGTTTAGTTCAGTTGCTCAGTCGTGTCTGACTCTGCGACCCCATGAATGGCAGTATGCCAGGCCTCCCTGTCCATCACCAGCTCCCGGAGTTCACTCAAACTCATGTCCATCGAGACAGTGATGCCATCCAGCCATAAGGCAATCTTTGCATGAAATGTTCCCTTATTATCTCTAATTTTCTTGAAGAGATCTCTAGTCTTTCCTATTCTGTTCTTTTCCTCTATTTCTTTGCATTGATCACTGAAGAAGGCTTTCTTATCTCTTCTTGCTATTCTTTGGAACTCTGCATTCAGGTGCTTATATTTTTCCTTTTCTCCTTTGCTTTTCGCCTCTCTTCTTTTCACAGCTATAAAAAAAACCATAACCTTGACTAGATGGACCTTTTTTGGCAAAGTAATGTCTCTGCTTTTGAACATGTTATCTAGGTTGGTCATAACTTTTCTTCCAAGGAGTAAGCATCTTTTAATTTCATGAGTGCAATCACCATCTGCAGTGATTTTGGAGCCCCCCCAAAATAAAGTCTGATACTGTTTCCACTGTTTCCCCATCTATTTCCCATAAAGTGATGCACATACATATATATATATAATTCTTTTTTTAGATTTTTTTCCCTTATAGGTTTTTACAAAATATTGAGTATAGTTCCCTGTGTTATACAGCAGGTCCTTGTAGGTTATCTATTTTATACATAGTAGCGTTTACATCGGTGAAGGCAGTGGTGACCCATTTCCAGTATTCTTGCCTGGAAAATCCCATGGACGGAGGAGCCTGGTGGGCTGCAGTCCATGGGGTTGCTAAGAATTGGACACGACTGAGCGGCTTCACTGTCACTCTTCACTTTCATACATTGGAAAAGGAAATGGCAACCCACTCCAGTGTTCTTGTCTGGAGAATCCCAGGGATGGGGGAGCCTGGTGGGCTGCCGTCTATGGGGTCGCACAGAGTCGGACATGATGGAAGCGACTTAGCAGCAGCAGCAGCAGGGTCTACATGCTAATCTCAGCCTCTTAATTTGTCCCTTCCCCACCCCCTCTTTTACTATTGGTAACCACATTCATAAATCTATGAAGAATGATGTTGGAAATAATATTCTAAAGAGGTAAACAGTAAAACATGGTAAGTAACATGCAGAGATGAAATCAGGTGTGAGAAGCCCAGACTGCAATATAAAATATTAAAGAGTAATGATATAAGTGACAGTATAAAAAGGGGCCAAGGGAAAAGGAGGAGGAAGGAGGGTAGAGTGAAGGGAAGAAGCTGAGGAAGAAGGAGGAAAAACATAAGAAGAAGAAATGATGACATACATGTAAGGAAGGGGAAACACATTTAGAATTTTAAGAAGGTGGGAACAATAAAATAATTTAACATGGTAAAGAACAAATGAAATTCATTCCACACGATATTAAAAAAGTCTACTGTCTGACTTAGTATGGAGCATTAAGTAGAATGATGGGAGAAGAACCTACATCACAGTAATTTTAAAATAGACTGAAAATCAAGAAAGGGGAATACTGAGAATAAAGTACTAGCATAAGTGGTTTAATTTAATAGTCAGCTACCTACAGCTAATAATCAGCAGTGGACAATCAATGAGCAGCCACATAGCAGATAATCAGGAGATTTCATAGCCAGCTGTGATATATTTGCTCTCTAAGAACCACCTTTGTTATCACGGTTGCTGTTATTGTTTTGCTATCAATGGGGAAAAAAAAAGTAGCATTGTAAAAAGTGAAATAAGAAGCCCACAAAGAGGAAAATATTTCACATGTCAGATGTTACTGAATATGAAGAATTAGATAAGTCAGTTACAAGTGACAATCTAATTTTAACTATTTCTGAATTCTTAAAGTTTTTCTCTGTTTATATTTCCTTTATCACATATATGAATCCTAAATAAATGAGGCAAGCCTGAATTTTAGTTCCATTTTTATATGAAAAATATGTGAATGAGAAAATGAGATTCTAATAAGAATTGACTAAGAACTGCTAAACCAATCTTAACTGAGAAGACACACTACTTACAGCTCATAAAATCTGATATGATCTTAAAGGCCAGAAAGAAATATCTGGGAAGCTTTGAGGCACTTTGTTTCCCTTCTGTTTTAATATTAGTAGTTCTTTATGTTCTTTCTCTGAGTGTTTGATAAATATGAACACAAAATCCACAAAAAGTATGGTTTTTAGATTAAGATATGGTACTTACCTTAAAATTTTTATGTGACAAATGAAAACTTTAATCCAAAATGGACCTAAATATGTACATGTTAGTATGACAAAATAATCTCTTTGCAAGGAAAACAACTGTTTCATAGGAAATAATTAAAGTAGTCTAAATTATGGAATAGAGTTTTCTTTAATCTGTTCAGGCATAAGATAAATAAATGTAATCAACTTAAATTACAGTGAAATTTGGGTTATTATAAATCTGTTAATGATACATTGCTTAACTATGAATGAAACATCTACTGCATAAAGTGTTATTTCTTTGTGTGTATTGACATTTGAAGGACTGGAAGAAAAAACATAAAGATTGCTATTAAAAGGAACTCCCTAATTCTTGTTCCCATATGCGGTAACATTTGTGTACAACAACAATAATAACTGCATCACTCTCACCTCAAAGAAATTAATCACAATGATTTCCTCCCCGAAACAACATACATCTAAAACAGATTAGCTGAATACCCCATACATTGTTTTTTGCTGAATCAGAGAATTCATTAGTACTATGATAGTTTGATTTTTCCAAAAAACTCTCTTCACTCTAAAATTTACGGTAGTTTGTAAACTTTTACTGCAGGAAATATTTAAAAATTTTTCACTAGATGAAAAAATATAAAAATATTATAAGAATTTCTGAGAGGTAACAAAAGAATACTGTTTTCTTTTTCTTTTATTGAATCAATCATTGCTCCCCACTGAACATACCAATGATCAAAAAAGAGCCAAAGCACCCAACAACAATGCAGGATGTGCTCTACAGGTTATTTTCTTACAAGAAAATCTCAGAAGGGGTTTCCTTTTTTGCATGTCTAAACTATTATACCTATGTTTTAATAGATGAGAATAATTATTTTTTCCATGAATTTGCTAGGAACAATGCAAAATTTACTGAACTACAAAGGGACATGTAATTTTAGTAGCCTGATTAAGGATTATTTAGTTTTCAAACTTGTGCAAACATTCCATATCCCAAAGCTCTACTTTGCATAATACGTATGCAGCCTGGCATTTCCTCAGACCTCAGTATGTTTGGTCATGTCCTTGATATAGGCATGTTGTGATGGTCAGAAGGTAATTGGGAACAGAGTAAGATGCTACAACAAAGAAATCACAGAGAACACTGGCCCAAAATTAAGGAAATACTTATTTTTTCCATAAACAGTAATCCAAATGTAGGAGGGGATTCCAAGGCTTACAGCATAATTTTGTCATCCTCAACATATGCTTTTACCTGAGTCCAAAACACTGTTCCTTTTATTGCAATACTCAGTCAAATGGAAGAAGAAATGGGAAAAATGTAGAAGGAAAGCAATTCATTTAAAAGTTATGTTAAAAAGCAACAGTTCATACCAAAATAATGGGATATAGTCTGGCACAACTTCAAAATTAATTTTTTTTTCCTCTTTTCCAAAAACTATGACCCATTCCTCAGAGAAGGTGCAGTTGTTAGGCTGAAGTTGTAAAAGAGGGGAAAGTATTTCTCTGCTTGCTGACTAGCCTGTCCTTGTTTCCAACTCCTCCTCCAATCTCTGGAGAGACTCATACACATTTTCTAAATTGTTGCACCTAATCCAGGCTGGACAATTTCTGCCTGAATGATGCCACAATCTCTGATCCTTACTAGCATCATTCTTTAAGCAGGGGTCCCCAACCTCCAGGCCATGGACCGGTACCTCATGTCAGATAATGAGCGACATCAGATTAGAAATAAAGTGTGCAACAAATGTAATGCAACTGAGTTATCCCCAAACCATTCCCTTCCACTCAGCCCATGGAAAAACTGTCTTCCACTAAACCTACCTCTGGTGCCAGAAAGGTTGGGAACTGATGCAAGGAATCTGAACTTCAAGACCAAATTCAAGTTGAGAATTACTGGGCTTTGATACTGGTTCAGTGGTAAAGAACCTGCCTGCCAATGCAGGAGACATTAGTTTGATCCCACAAATCAAAGACATGAGTTCAATCTGGGAAGATTCCAGATGCCACAAAATAATTAAGTCTGCGTGCCACAGCAATTGAGCCAGCACTCTAGAGCCTGGGAGCAACAACTACCAAAGGCCACATGCTCTAAAGAAGCTCTGCAACAAGAGGAGGTGCGGAAACAAGAAGCCCATGCATAGGAACTAGACAGGAGCCCTTGCTCTCAGCAACTAGAGAAAAGCCCATGCAAACAATGAAGACCCAGTAGCCAAAAATAAATAAACAAAATTATTTTAAAAAATCACAATTACTGAACTCCTCTGCAATTCTGCAGAGGAATATGGTAGTATGTAAAGAGCACTTTTCAGGTTCTCCTGTTTTCCCATGTCAGATCCATTACACAAAATTCAATGCCTCTCTTCATATCTGTGCAAGTAACTATTCCTTATCCCTCAGGTAGAGATGTACTCATTTAGCTCTGCAATGATATACTCTCTGATAAAAATGGCACAGTGTAAAGTGGGCTCCACAACTCTTAAAAACAGGCTAGGGGCTGTTAGGTTAGGGCATCTGGGAATGGCTACCCATTCCAGTATTCTGGCCTGGAGAATTCCATGGACAGAGAAGCCCAGCAGGATAGAGTCCATGGGATCCCAAAGAGTTGGACACGACTGAGATACTTTCACTTTCTAATGGTTTGTTCAGAGACTGGTCTAAAAGTCAGGGCAAGTCTCTAACTCCAGACTCGCTTGCCTCAAAGGAAAACCAGGGAGGGGCCCACTCAATGCATGGAGCTCCCCTTCCCATTTGTCTAGGGTCAGTGCTGGTACTATCAGACTACACAGAAGATATTCTTAACCAGACAGAAAAGGGGTGGACAGACACTGCAGAGAAGCAGGGACATGGGCTTGGTTTTCACAGATGAATAAACTGTGGGGAATACACCTCTTTCTGAAAACCCATAACTGCTCAGGATCCATATTCCAGTCTCAGTGGCAATTAGTCTTCCAGTCACAACCTACCTTCTCTTCAAGAATATTGTTTTTAAATACCTGGATAGCCAAGTGTTCAAAGTTTCTTTTTCAGTCATTCTTATTTCTACAGTTGTATTTTTTTCTTTGAATTTTACTTTACTTTCTATTTAAGTTTAATTTTAATGTGATTCTACTTTTCCTAACATCTACATCTCCTTTGATTCACATTCTGTTTCCCTTACCTGTGAGCTTTTCCATAGAGTCAGTTTTCCTTTCAAAGATCTCCATTAACTTTCACTAATATGTGGTAATAAGTGTCAATCATCAACAATTTTAAATAGAGAACAAAATAAATATGAAAAAAAGGAAGAGAGGCCATGGACTGGGTTTTCTCCAATTCTTATGATAATCTCTAACCACTGATAAAAGCATCAGTTTGAATACTACGTGCCAAAACAAAAGTTCCTTAAATTAATAATAAACATACCTTACTACAACACTTTAATACATTTTAAGAATATTTGATGCTAAGAATATCACAAACAAAATCTGTTTCTTACCACTCTTCACTTTATATTATTTATAGTATTTTGAGTGTCTCAATAGATTGTAAGGAACTTAGTGTCAGATACTGCATCTTATCTCCCTGTAACAAAGTACCTGGTACATGGTACATGGGCTAAGCTGGTTGATTTTAACTCATTTGTTTTTGCAGTTTATGTTATCCCTCCCTTATCAACAGAATTAAACCAGTAGCAGATACATAACCATTAGCTTTAATAAAAGGATATTAAAAGGTAAATGCATTTACTTTCAGATCCCACAATTAACATTCTGAAAACTGTCAGAGTGAAATCTTAAAAAATACAAAATATTTCAATTGTTAGAACCATTTGCATAAGAAGTGTAAGGAAAACTGAAAATCTCAGCCTTCAAAAGGGAATGTGTGAATAGCTGAAAGAAGTGGAAAAAGAAAGGCTTTCAAAAATCACAAGAGGATAGAGTTTTCTGAACCACTAGATGTTATCTAGGAATAGATACTGCTGCTGCTGCTGCTAAGTCGCTTCAGTCGTGTCCAACTTTGTGCGATTCCATAGATGGCAGCCCACCAGGCTCCCCCGTCCCTGGGATTCTCCAGGCAAGAACCCTGGAGTGGGTAGGAATAGATACTACAGGTAGCTGATGCCACAAGGACAGAGGAAGACCCACCCATGCATTTCAGGATGACTTAGATCTGAGTGGGGAATAGCAAGGGAAGAACAGAACCATGGAATGGCATGTAGATCACCCCTCACACCATGGCACATTGTCAGTCTTCTGGCAACCCATATATCACCTTATAGAAGGAAAATGAATTGTAGAAACATGTGAATGCTGAATAATTTAATAGGGACAAAAGAGAGAGTGAGTATAAACTAGACATGCCTGAGTTTACCATGAACTAGCAAAATTATTCCATGAGCTAAGTTAATTTCAGTCACAGGAAATCAGGACTGAAAATGTTCACAGGTGAAATATATGTTTTTATAATTTCTCAGCTACTAAAAAGACAGCAATGATTGGATAGATTTATAAACTTAAGTCTGACTCAGGGCTGAATCTCCTGTATCTGATACTCAATCTCCCGAACACACTTATTTTCACTCCCCTCTTTTGTGACCCAGCCTTCCACCTTCTTTCCCAAAATCTAAGTGCTCTTCAATATTGACATGTCTATTGGTAAAAGCCCTTCTATCTATTTGTCAACCTGTTGTTATGATTTCTTTCTAGTTTTCCCTGAACTTTTGTACCAGTAAGACACTTTCAACTGCAAGCAATAGAATCCTAATCAATAGGAGCATAACCAACACAAATATTATTTAGGAAGAGGTCTGAAGGCTGATCATCTCAGAGTTAATCACAATAATCCTGTGAAGAAACTAGGATGTCTTCATATTCCAACTCAATCATAATAGCTGTTGATCTTTTTCATCATTAAGATTTTCAACTCATGAGCACAAGATATTTGTTTTGATTCCATTTGTTTTGATTCCTTGTAGCCTTGTCAGCTACAAGGCAGGAATAAAGGAAAAGGAATGGTGCCAGTGAAGAATTATCCAACATCTGTCTGTATCAGTTTGGCAAAGGATATCCTCAAAGTATCCTATTAGATTTCCCTTTGTGTTTCATTGGCCATGAGTTATTGTTGTTGTTCAGTCAATCAGTCATGTCTGACTCTTTGTGATCCCATGGAATGCAGCATGCCAGTCTGCAGTCTTTCACCCTGTCTTTCACTACTTTCTGGAGCATGTTCAAACTCATGTTCTCTAAGTCGGTGATGCCATCCAACCATCTCATCCTTTGTCCTTCTTCCCCTGCCTTCAATCTTTTCCAGCATCAGGGTCTTTTCTAGTGAGGTGGGTCTTTTCTAGTGAGGTGGCTCTTTGCATCAAGAGACCAAAGTATTGGACCTTCAGCTTCAGCCTCAGTCCTTCCAATGAATATTCAAGACTGATTCCTTCAGCATTGACTGGTTTGATATCTTTGCAGTCCACAGGACTCTCAAGAGTCTTCTTAATCTCCACAGTTCAAAACCATCAATTTTCTGAAGCATCAATTTTTCTTTATGGTCCAAATCTCACATCTATACATGACCACTGGAAAAACCATAGCTTTGACTAGATGGACCTTTGTTGGCAAAGTAATATCTTTGCTTTTCAATATGCTGTCTAGATTTGTCATAGCTTTTCTTCCAAGGACCACACATCTTTTAATTTCACGGCTGCTGTCACCATCTGCAGTGATTTTGGAGTCCAAGAAAATAAAGTCTGTCACTATTTTCACTGTGTCCCTAACCATTTGCCAGGAAATGATGGGACTGGATGCCATGATCTTAGTTTCTTGAATGTCGAGTTTTAAGCCAGCTTTTTCACTCTCCTCATTTACTTTCATCAAGAGGCTCTTTAGTTCCTCTTTGCTTTCTGCCTTGCTGCTGCTGCTGCTAAGTCACTTCAGTTGTGTCTGACTCTGTGCAACCCCATAGATGGCAGCCCACCAGGCTCTGCCACCCCTGGGATTCTCCAGGCAAGAATACTGGAGTGGGTTGCCATTTCCTTCTCCAATGCATGAAAGTGAAACGTGAAAGTGAAGTCGCTCAGTCGTGTCCAACTCTTTGTGACTCCATGGATGGCAGCCCACCAGGCTCCTCTGTCCATGGGATTTGCAAGTCAAGAGTACTGGAGTGGGGTGCCATTGCTTTCTGCCTTAAGTAGGTCGAATAATGACTCTATCCCTCAAGAATAAAATATCAGGTAATAAACTATCTTCCCTGAAGGCTTCTACATTGGTATTGAACAAAACTGGAATTCAAAAGTTTGGGGCATCCAGGAAGTGTTTTCCTTTTTGTTTATGATGAATTCTAAAGATATGTCTCTTGGTTTCTGAACACAAACTTATATCCATTTTCTTCATTCTAACAGTTTACAATTTGAAATCATATTCCAAGTGAACCTGTACAATATCTTTCCCATTTACATCCGTTGAGAAATGTTTATCTTTTCAGAATTCAACATGCTAGCCTAAGGAAAATGACTATATGAAGCAAATTGGAATAGGATCATCTCCTTTCCAAACTGCCACAATTTGGTTCAGAAGTGAATCCTAGCATATTATAGCCCTTATCAAGACAATACCTCTGCCTTCCAGAGGTACATTAAAACTTTTAACATTCAAGATCATGTGAAAATACATGATTCAGATAATTTAATTGTCTATAACTTCATGACTTCTGTTATCTGAAACATTTTCATTGATGACATCAAAGAATTCCTAATTGTTTAGCACTAAGAGAAGCCTCTTAAATTCTAGAAACAATAATTTTCCATTTTGGCTTCAGACGTCAAAGTAAGAATTATTTTTGTCTCATCATCATGAAAAAATAGTGTACTAAAATTATCTAATAAACACATGCAGGATGTACCAATTTTAATTTGCAAAGAAATTAGATTGTACCTGTTCAGTAAATGCCATATTGTAAAATAATATAACAAAATGTTACCATTTACATGGTAACATTTACCCCTGTACAATTTTTAAAGAGAACGATCTAAAATAGATCATTGTGTTCTTACAGATTATAGAGTCCAAATCATTATAATGATTGGTGTGTTGAAAAGCCCAAATGCCAGTCTATATTCAAAGTTAGTTACTGTCCAGTACCTAAAAGCTTTTCATTTATTTTCTTTATGTTTATAGTTTCCATCCTCTAGTGAAATTACACTAGTTACAGCACTTTATTATTATACTTAAGCATTTCATACGTATATGTTAAGGTTTGGTACCAGATTCTTAAAGAGAATAAAGATAACAGACCACCTTAATTTTTAGTAAAATTAATGTACTTGATTATTAAGTGTGATTGAAAAGGCAAGTAAATCAGATAGTGACCATTCCAATGAAAGCATTTACCATTTATTAGTTATTTCTAAAATTAACCCATATCTAATTATGTGTGGGGAAGAGATGAAGAAACTTAGATTATATAATGGGGAACTTGCAAGGTCACTGACTCATTTCAGTCTAGTTCAGTCCCTCAGTCATGTCCGACTCTTTGCGACCACATGGACTGCAGCACACCAGGCCTCCTTGCCTATCACCAGCTCCTGGAGATTGCTCAAACTTATGTGCAACGAGTCAGTGATGCCATCCAACCATCTCATCCTCTGTCATCCCTTTCTCCTCCTGTCTTCAATCTTTCCCAGCGTCAGGGTCTTTTTTCCAGTGAGTCATCTCTTCACATCACATGACCAAAGTATTGGAGCTTCAACTTCAGCAGCAGTCCTTTCAATGAATATTCAGGACTGTTCTCCTTTAGGATCGATTGGTTTGATCTCCTTGAGTCCAAGGGACTCTCAAGGGTCTTCTCCAGCACCACAGTTCAAAAGCATCAATGCTTTGGCGCTCAGCTTTCTTTATGATCCAACTCTCACATCCATACATGACTACTGGAAAAGTCATATCCATACATGAGTACTGAAAAAATACAAATGATATCTGAGTACCACAAAAGTGACTCATTTACCCTGGTACAATTTTTAAAGAGAACGATCTAAAATAGATCATTGTGTTCTTACAGATTAGAGTCCAAATCATTATAATGATTGGTATGTTGTAAAGCCCAAATGCCAGTCTACACTCAAAGTTAGTTACTATCCAGTACCTAAAAGCTTTTCATTTATTTTCTTTATGTTTATAGTTTCCATCCTCTAGTGAAATTACACTAGTTACAGCACTTTATTATTATACTTTAACGTTTCATACGTATATGTTAAGGTTTGGTACCAGATTCTTAAATATTTCTTATTGCACAAACACTATTCTGCAGGAAACATTATAAACTTCACAAAATATTACTCACTTCCACATACCACTTTCATTACAAATCACCTTAACCTTTTTCTACATTCTTCTGTTCTTAATTGAACCAACTTCTGGGAGAAGCATTTTCTGTTAAATCATCCTGTTTTTGTCATAACCTGTCTCCCTCTCCCACAAAGTTCTGGCTAGTCCTATTTTTTTCCTTCTCTATAAAATAAAAGCCTTTTCCTGTTTGATTTTTGAGACACTTATACATCTTGTACATCCTGAGATCAGCATATGTTCTTTGAGTACAGTTTCTTTATATAAGTTCTTTATATGTTTTATTTTAAATGAAACCAGTGAACTTGAAAGAGGACCTTCCCCTCAGATGTTGATTTCAGCTTTTTTAAGACACTAAGCTAAGTTGTGCTTATATTCCTGACACAGAGGAACATGAAATAATAAACTTATATTGCAATAAACTACTAAACTTATAATAATTTGTCACTCAGCAATAGAAAACCAATATGTATTGAAATGCACAACGTGAACTTAAGTCCCACTCTAGATCACAACTTAAGGTTGTTTTTTTGCTTTTTTTAAATAGAGAAGCTTCCCTTTTACATTCCTACCAGAAATGCACAATGACTCTAATGTCTAATGGACTAGATAAATAAATCTGTATGCACATAAAATTATTTAGTCTTAAAAAGGAAGAGGATTTTGACACATGCTACAACACTGATGACCTGTGAAGACATTATTCTAAGTGAAATAAGACAATCACTAAAGTACAAATAATGTATGATTCATTTAATATGAGATTCTGAGAGCAGTCAGACTTATAGACAATATAGAATGGTGGTTGTCAAGAGCTGGGACATTATTATTCATCAGGTTACAGAGCTGCTGCTGAGGGAAGCTTGTGGAGATGGATGTTGCTGATGCTTATACAGCAGTGTGAATTTACTTAATGCCACAGAATTGTTTACAATGGTTACAGTGGTAAATTTTATATGAATCTTACAGCAGTTACAAAGAAAAGAATAAATAAATAAGAAAAGACAACAAAAAGAAAAAACTTCCTTAAGTTTTTAATATATTCCATGCAATTGTTTCCTTCTGCATTTTATTTGATGGTAACTAGAAAAAAATCTTTAAATATACTATAGTTATTATAATGGCTGATACTCATTTAAATAAAATATTACATTAAAAAAATCTCAAAAGTTGAATTATAACATTTAAAATAAACTCTTCCAGGAGATGCCTAGATAGTGGTGTTATTTCATGATCAAAACATTTCCCATGTACACTTATGAGAAAATATGATAATATCTATACAGCATTGGTATTACAGTCATTATTTGGATATGGAGCTTTTCCTGTAATGAATTCCACCTACAAAGGAGAGCAAAAGTGTTCTGTTGATTGAACAAAAATATTCAATTAAAGCAAAAATATTCAATTAAGCAGACATGATTTCTACTTCATTTTCATTACTAGAACCATTTCTGGCCCTTGGACAATAGGGACAGAACTTGGTAGAAAGGATACATTTATCTTAAGATGAGAGGACTTAGTGTAACACTGGTTCGTGAGATATTACAGCCAAATTTTGGAGTTTAATATCTGCTAATAAGCAGATATTTATTTTTACCAGTTGTACAGCAGTTGGTTAGATCATCCCTGTGATGATTTATGGAAGTCCATCTATTTAATCTTATCCAGAGGAATCCAAAGAGATTTTTTGAATTATGATTTTAGAAAACGATATGTCTAATAATCTACCATGCTGGGTCATACTTTGAATCAAAAGCTGTTTTTACAGATAACCTGTTGAACTAATATACAGTCCTGTGTTCCCTTGGTCGTTTGCAGGAGATACTGAAGATATTTAAGGCAATAGCCAGTCAAATACTGGGACATAGCCAAGTTCTTCACACTAGTAGAGTATCTCAGAGGAAGCACAATATACTCAAATTATAACAACAAAAATGACTCTTCTCAGTTGCATCTGAAGAAAGAGTAAACTGATCATGTGAATGCTTCATCACATTCTTCTGTGTTTGCTCCGAGAAATTTAAAGATAGTAGTTGTTGTTGTTCAATGTCTAAGTCATGTTATTTTGTTAAGGAAACAAACACCCAATACTCTATTCCAGCTTTGTGGATTAAATTTGCAGATTGAGAATAAGAGAATTGTTATTTCTGTCACAAGGATAAAACTTAAAGCTGATATTTAAAAGGGTTACAAACTTACATAACCACATACACAGTGAAAACATACCCAACATATAATTTTTAAAAGGAAATATATATTTTCAAATTTTTAACAACAAATATGTCCAATAAATTGTAAATGGTACATGAACTTCATACTAAATATCTGGAAACTGGGCCACAACAAACACAAAATGAATAGCTAAAATCTTATAACTGATTCATATGTTGAAATTCTTTATGTAAAATAACACTTATTTAGAAATGTTTTAAGAAAAACTTAAAAGGACAGCTGCTCATAACAGTGTTCTGTTTCAAGTTATCAAAATAAAATAACTTTAGGTTTTAATGAGATAGCATCTGTCATTGATGAAAAAAGTAAGATTCATTATATAAAAACTTATTCTGAGAATTTTCTAATTCATCATGATATCAAGTGTTAATTTATGTGCAGAATACTAGTATAACCATATCATAGTATCAAAACTGACTCTTCTTTTGAGATAATATGCTACTATTAATAATAATAATATTGTTTCAATGTTTAATTACAGGGTAATGTTATAGGCACTTTAAATATACTTTATTTTTTAATCTTCAAGCAACCTTAGAAGATAGGTGTCATTATTATTAGTCCTATTTTACAAATGGGGTAACTAAGGCTCAGAGAGTTTAAGATTAATTCACCTAAGATTCACGACCAGCTACGGAAGTCTTCACTTGTTCTTTCTATCCACTACCACAAAGATCTGCTAAGACCAAGTACCGCATTGCAAAATAAGGAAACTTTTCTTCTCGGATGCTTCCTTTCCTTCATGCTCCCTCACTAGCAACCATCACATACTATGTCAGGATCCATGCGTAACCACAAGCCAACCATGTAACGTTAAAACAGAAAGGGATTTGAGAGACATTCTTTTATTAAAATTTACTCTTGGCAGTGTATTTCTCAGAGAAGATGGAGTGTTAGCCTTTTATCTATAATTTTGAGTGGTCTGTTTTTAAAGTCATTTCTGACCATCAACAATATATGGGCAAGTTATTAGGAAGGAGGATCTGAGAGCTAGACTATTTGGAAAGCTGCACTGGATGGCCACATTGAGAGTATCGCTGTCCATGGCCTCTTCCTCTTGCTCTATAGACACCTCTCTCCCTCCTCTAACCTCAAATGCCCAGATACCACAGATGATGGTTAGGCTGTGGTAGTATAAGCGTTAGTGGACATAGGCCCCAGAATTTCAGCTGCTTCAAGCTTGCTAAGATCCAGGATAGAAAATATTGTTGCACAAAGCTGTGGCCTCACTGGAATAGATCTGTGAAAGCCATAGAGAGAAAGGTTACTGGCTGAAATGAGAGAATACCCAGATATGGCCATGTTTTACAATGACTGCTTTGCTGATGGCCTCAAAACTACTTTGTCTTGTCACCTAATTGCTAGATTTTAAACACACTCTGCGTTGATAGGCCATATTAATTTATGAATTGCACATGCAGGATTCTATTATATACATTAAAATCTTACAAAAGCAGAACTTCTAACAGATAAAATAAAAATTATGATTTATTCCAGAACCCCTACTCATCCCTTTGTCTATGCTAAAAAATGCATACAATATACATAGAAGACTGTCATGACAGAAGTCTCAGGGGTTTCTCTGCCTGTTTCTTATAAACACATTTTTAAGCTTTCTTGCAATTATTTCCTTTCTGCTTTATCATGAATGGATTCTCTTTAGAGTCACTCTGGATTGTCCATGTGATTTTACCTTCAATTTTATGCTATTTATGGGATTATTTAGATTCATATTTTGTTCCACAGAGACTCACTAGAGAAGGCTCAAGATACTGACTGAAGTCAAGAACACGATATCATCAAGACACAAATGTGTGGAAATAATATAGACACAAATCACAGATAATAATAGCCCAATGTTGTAGAGCATATTAAATAAATTGATACATGTAAAACACTTAGAATAGAGCTTTGTGGGTCAGCTGTACTACAATATATGTTATCTAAAATGACAAAGAAATGGAATAAAAAGCATAAAGGAGAATAGTGTGAAGCTTTGGGAAATGTTATTTTATATAAGACAGTCATGGAAAATCCTTAGTATAATGAGGATATACTGTACTTGATCACAAATATCTATACAGGCCTTTTTTAATACGTAGGGTTATGCTAGTTTTCCAGATATATGAAACAGTAGGAATTTCTCCCCCTTTTTTAGTCTAAATATTTGATTCCAGGTTTAACAATAAAATGTGGGTTTATTCTATTTAGATGTAATGGGAAGCTAACCCTTTGCAAAAAAAAAAAAAAGGCAAGCTACATAATCATTTAGGATGTACAGAAGTTACAACTGTTAGCTTTTGTGTTAATGAATAAAATATATGCATTAAATTGCTACTCACCAATACATATTTATGTTATTTAATGCTTAAATTGCTTATTTCTTTTGAAAAACAGGAAGGATTTTAATAAACTCTCACTCTATGTATGGATTGGAGAAAGGACACATTATATAGATCTTTCAAAAAAATTTATCATTTGACAACATCTGTCATGTATCATTAAAAACAGAAATATATTAAAAAAACAAAATGGATAAAGTCAGGAAAATATAAGTAAAGAAAGTGAGCTGATTTTGAAAATGCACAGAATAAGAACATTACTGTTTGACTGTGGACCAGACTTAAACCTACCCCAGCATCAAAGTGTAGGTTATGAAATTCTTCCCAGATTTGGGTCACTGAGATGTGTTTCATTCCAATAGAAAGCTAAACACATATACGAACAGTCTCCAGAATTTGAGGCTCAAGCTATGTTTTTCCATCTACAACAGTCACAAAATGAGAGGTGGCATTACTCTCTGCCTAGTACTCTTCTTGAGTTCTTCTAATAACACTAAAACTTGTTCACAGATATCGAACAGGAACAGTAAATGAAACTTAATTACTCCTGCCCCAAATAATATTCCTTTTCTTCTTTTCCAACATAAGTAAGACTAATCAAACTGTCACTTAGCATTACTTTAGTTGTGGATAGGCAATGTCTTCAGAGTCTTTTAACACTGGAAAACAGATCACTATCACAAACCATGAAAAATGACCAATTTTAATTTAACACAAGAACTGCACTGTTATACTTGACAAAATATCAGTTTTCAGAAACCTATGATTTTGCACAAGGTATACAAGGAATTTTTAAAACATACATACATATATATGTTTTATATGTGTGTGTGTGTGTATATATATATATATATATAGTTAAACATTTGATACTGAAAAATGTCCAGGCATATAAATCAATACCTGCCCCTCCCCCTAATTAAAAGGTTAGCGATCCTCACTGTCATAACGTATGAAACTTGTCTTATTACATTCGACCTTACCTAAATTAGCAAGCAGGACTCCAATCTCAGGACTCTCAGTTCGCTTCCCCTTTCCACGAATGTGTCTTCCCAAAACAGCAAGAAAAACAAAACAAAATCAAACAAGCCGCTTGTTTTCATTGGTTTCTCAGAGCGGTCTTTTTGAACCACAAGCCAGCCAGACCCGCACGCTCGGCCTTTCGGCGCTGTGAGGCGCGGGCGGGGCGGAACTAATAGCCTTGGGGAGCCGCAGGGCAAGCTGGGAAATTCACCTGGCAATTCTGCGGCACCAAGTCTTGCTAGGCTGTAGCTCATCAAAAGAGGCGAGCTTATTGGAGCTAGCTGCAGAGATAGTAGTACCAGGACAAACCGACTAAAAGATAGCAGAGAACTCAGTGGAGGAGTTTGAAATGAAGGACAAACCTGTTGTATGACCTCTAGGACTACAGCAAGACATCCGGCTTGCTACAGAGTTTAAGAATATTTTCCTTGCAGATATACACAATTAATCAGGACCAGTTACTGCAGTTGACTATTGGCCAAGCAGGTGGAGCTTCTGAGGTACGATAAAGTGTGTGCAAGTGTTGAGCGATTAGATGTTATAGCATGGGAAATAAAGTGAAAAAATCAGTTTGCTGTTATCAAGGCAACAGAAGGGAAGAATCTATGTCTGTCTGAAGCAACTAATGCCTAAAAACCCACACTGGTAATCTCTAGAACTAGCTAGAGGAAATTTGAAACTTTTGTCAAGGGAGAAGGATCAAAGAGAAATATGATCACCAGAAATCAGTGGATAATTTCTTATGTCTGGCAAAGTTATCAGACCTATGTGGAAACAGAAAATTAAAACCACCACAGAGCAAATAAATTCTCCTCTTTACTCCTTATAAGATGAAAGAAAAAAAAAGATAAGATCCTATAAGAGGAAAAAAAAAAAAAAAACTATGGAAGTGTGGTATCTGCAAAGACCATCATGAGGTTTTTGAAGATTAAATAGAAAAATTGGACAAAATACACCAGAAAAAGCAAAAAAAAAGATCTGAGTCAAGATTGTTTGGGTCAATGAGATGGCCAAGTTCCAGAAGACAACTGGTTCATAGTGCGAGAGTTAATGAGAGTATAATAAAGGCAACAAAAGCAAGAAGGCCAAAGACAACAAGAAGGACCTTAAAACTGGGAATATTTGTGTTGTTTTTGTTCAGTCGCTCAGTGCTGTCGTACTCTTTGGGAACCCATGGGTATATTTTGCATGTAATTAAATACGGAGTCACCCAAGATGGATGCTGATTAATCCTAGGAGTGATATAATATTCATCTATTTAGTAAAATCAAGTTTACTATTTTGTCTAACAGCACCTACTTGGCTTGCTAAATTAATGTAAGTATACCTTCAGAGGGACATCATAATACCATAAGGTAATGCCGTTGAAGCAAATTACTATCATGGTAGTGATTGCAAAAGGACTGGTGAAGCAGGAAAGGTAATGCCTATAAAGGAACATCATGGAAATCTGATAACTTCAGCAGCTGCTGCTGCTGCCAAGTCGCTTCAGTCGTGTCCAACTCTGTGCGACCCCATAGATGGCAGCCCACCAGGCTCCTCCATCCCTGGGACTCTCCAGGCAAGAACACTGGAGTGGGTTGCCATTTCCTTCTCCAATGCATGAAAGTGAAGAGTGAAAGTGAAGTCGTTCAGTTGTGTCCGACTCTCCACGACCCCATGGACTGCAGCCCACCAGGCTCCTCCGTCCACGGAGGAGGACACTCAAAGAGTAGCAGTAGGCATGTATGCTGAAACATTAATTTTAATAACTCATACTGTACCAACAGCTAATGCTTACTCAATCACTCTGTGTTATGGCCCTCAGATTGTTAGCTGATCTTAAACTCAGTCTCTTTTCTTAAACTTACTCTCTGCTTTCTTAGCTATTCTTTGCCACACAAAGCTCAGGACACAGTGTTTGCAGCTAATCAATGGGCAAATGTGCTAGAATTCCCCTTTGATGTTCATGTTTAGTTACTAAGTTGTATCTGACTCTGTGGCCCATGGATTGTAGCCCAGGAGGCTCCTCTGTCCATGGGATTCTCCAGGCAAAAATACTGGACTATGTTGCCATTTCCTTCTCTAGAAGATTTTCCTGACCTACGGATGAACCCTGGTCTCCTTCATTGGCAGGCAGATTCTTTACAGCTGAGTCACCAGGTAAGCCCTAGAATACCTCCAGCAAAAAACTTAATATGCCTTGTTCTTCCTTAAATGTACAATCTACTATTTCTGCTATGGTCAATGCCTTTAATATTTTTATAATTACTCTGTTTTTTCTAAGGTGTTTAAGAAGTAAAAATGAGAAGATACTTGTATGCTGATATACTATGAATAACCCTCAAAGTTATTTTTGCCTTTTAGAATCCTATGTCACAAATACACAAGTTTTGCAAAATTTATTTTATTTAGTAGAGGTATTTTTTCAAAGACAGCCTAATGTTCAGATTTTTTTTTAAAAAAGGCCTTGTATCTGCAATGCTCTCAAAGCAAAATAATTATATATTTTGTCAACGAAGTAAATATAAAAATAACAAAACAATAGATGTGACATTTACCC
>SJYT01076342.1:171380-181929 GCA_006410635.1 Cephalophus harveyi
ACACACACACACACACACACACATTTATCTATCTATAAAATAACTAGATTTGAAATATTATTTAGGACTTCAGTTCAGTCGCTCAGTCGTGTCTGACTTAGATATCACTTAATAGCTGTAACTTTTGCAAAACTAGTTAATCCATGAAATTCATTTTTCTCAACTAGTAAATGACAATAATAATACCTAACCAAAACATCTAATATAAAGCTTAAAGTAAAATGATTTTATAAACATATTAGTCTTATGGAATATGCCCATAATTGGAAATATCATTTATTCACCCTTTTGTTTTTAGTCTTTCTTTAATCAGCCAATCATTCATTTAGTTATTCATCTATTTATTTATTCAATGATAATCATTTGTTTGGGAGGCACTGAGCTAGGTCCTAGAAGTACAGATTTATTTCATGTGAATATAGAGTTACACTGTTAAATCTCTTATTCCTCAAAAAGGATGAAAGACATTTCAGTTCCAGAGCCCACAGGCATATAATTACTTTTTTGCCCTCTCTAATTTGGTCTTTGCCTCAAGGAATGTACAACACACTAGGATAACCACTGTATCTGTTAATACTGTAGTGTTTAAAATACTGTTACAAAAGCACTTACAGTAATTTCCAATTCATACAACATATATAAGTCAGAATAAAAGTTAGGGAAAGACTTTAAAGAGGAGACACTGAAACTGATATTTAATAGACAAGTGTAAATTAGCTAAACATACAAAGGGTAGGTAGAAGAAGACCGGGCTTCCCTGGTGGCTCAGACGGTAAGAAGAAGACAGATAAAACTACATATAAGGATCCAGATACAGGAAACAGTATGGCATATTCAGGGATTCCAAGATGGCTCAATGGTAAAGAATCCACCTTCTAATGCAGAAGACAAAGGAGATACAAGTTTGATTTCTGGGTCAGGAAGATCCCCTTAAGGAGAAAATGACAACCCACTCCAGGATTCTAGCCAGGAAATCCAATGGACAGAGGTGGCTGGCTGGCTACAGTCCATGGGGTCATAAAACAGTTGAACACCACTGAGCATATGGCATATTCACATTCTTAGTTATAGAAAGAGGTTATAACTATTTAAAGAGAGTTTTATTGATATTATTAGAGTCTAATTATGAAGATCGTATACTTCATTTTTAGTTACGTGTGCAGAAGAGAATTATTTTGAACTTCAAAGTGAATATATACTAAATATGAATATGAACTGCAAGCATTTTTCTTTTTTAGAAAGCAGATTGCCATAGTTTGTATTCCTAGGAAACACTCTGAGACAGTAGTTTGCCTGAAGGAAGTTTGCTTAGAATGCTCTGGCCATAAGACTTAAGAGAGAGTGAGAGAGGTGATCAGTTGTTGAGCTCAGCTGTTCTTGGGGAGGGGATTTACTTTGAGTGAGGCTGTGAAGATCAGCTCTAGGATAAGGAGTCAGTTGTGAAGCATGTGCTGCTGCTGCTGCTGCTGCTGCTGCTAAGTCGCTTCAGTCGTGCCCGACTCTGTGCAACCCCATAGATGGCAGCCCACCAGGCTCCCCCGTCCCTGGGATTCTCCAGGCAAGAACACTGGAGCGGGTTGCCATTTCCTTCTCTAATGCGTGAAAGTGAAGTCGCTCAGTCGTGTCCGACTCTTAGCGACCCCATGGACTGCAGCCTACCAGGCTCCTCTGTCCATGGGATTTTCCAGGCAAGAGTACTGGAGTGGGGTGCTGTTGCCTTCTCCGTGTGAAGCATATACACATACCTTTTTAGCTGGAAGAAGTGCCTCTGTCCTTAGGTGGGATTTGTCTGAGAAACTACAGCTTCTTCAAGACTTTACCCATTGCCCATGTAGGATCCACTGGCTACATACAATACAGTCATCCATCTGGGAACAACTTTTCCAGGATCCATATGGCTCTCTTTTTCTGGGTAAATTTAAAAAAGGAAGACCATGAGGATAAGTTAGGTTCCTACCCCTGTATCTGGTCTTGACATCTCAATTATACCTGTTGGCTCCCTCCATTATTCTAGATCATCTTCATTGCAAATTCCCTTCACCCTTTGCCAGTACCTAGGCTAGACTACATAAGACTGGGTGAGTTTACTTTTGATGTGACTCAGATGCAGATATAGATCCTCAGAACTGTCACCTTGCCCTTCTATGCTTATAACTCCTATACTTGTCCATCTAATGTCAAATTGGATAGTTAAATAATAAAACCCACCCTCATGGATCATTCTGGTTCCAGAAATGTTATTCCTTCTTTACATTGTATATCAGTATCCCTAACATTCCCCAATAATCAATTACTATACTAGTCAGTACTAAAGTACTCAAGTACTAAAGTATTCTTTACTTTAGCCAAGAGATGGTGACTCCTTTCTGTTTCCTAGGATCACTTCTTGACTAACTATCTTGAAAGTGATGGTAGGGGAGGCAGCATAGCTAAGGAAATGTTTAAGTATTAAATTCATAAATTACTTAGGATGCTAAGTAGACCTAGGCCAATATTTGCAATAAAAAAAGATTTCCAAAATAATGTGCAGCCATTTAAGCATCAATGTACACATAAAATGGTATAATGTCTTCTTTATAAATGGAAGATGCTCTAACTGATGCTGACATTATATATTGTACAGAATTTTTTTCTCTTCTTCATTAAAATATCACATATTTAAATCTTTAACTATAAGAGAAAGTTATTGAAATATTCATAAAGACTGTTCTTAAAGGAATAAAATGAAAGCTGACATTTTAATCCCATGGCACTATTACTCACTGTTCCATAGAAAAAGGAAAAAACACTAACTATAGAGTCTTGAAGAAAAAGTTCTGAAACCAGGATGGTGGCAATAGAAATAATAGACAAAAAGCTGGTGATTACTGAAGAGACATAACAAAGTGTTCATAAACTACAGTGAGATGCTATAGTGTATAACCTCTGTCAAGCAGCATATTTGATATACTTTTGTGACTTTTCTATTCTTGTTTTTCATAATATTTTCTTTAGTATTCAAGGTATAATGTTATCACATCTCCAAACTTAAAACAACATCATTTTTGGAGAGCACATTTATGAAATACTCACCAAAGCAACTTAGATCACTAGATTTAGTGAAACTTTACAAATTGGCTGGGACTTCATTTGTGAGGGTGCATTTTCTTGTACACTTTAATTAGCAGTCATTCACTTTAGGCCAAACTCTGGGGCTTCTGTCTCTGTCACATATGAAAGAATACTATTATACTTATTTTAAAATCTGGTTTTCTTAAGTGTGTAGAGGATGTTTTCATGTCCTAAAGAAAATCATCAGCACATTTTACAAACTACATTATTATTGCTATTATTTTTGTGTATTTTAGAGTAACTTAAGTCTTATAAAACATAATTATCATAAATATTTGGACCTCACAATGATTTCAAAATGTATAAGTAAAGAAAATTACTTCCTTTAGAGACAAAATAACTAATGTTTCAGATAGGTTGGGAGAAAAGCCAGGTTTTGAATTTCTAAGTTTTCATGTTTTGAAAGTTTTTCATTTTTTAAGTTTTCATAGATTCACAAAAAATGAAAGAATACTGGAAAGAGGAGCAGTTCTCTGTGAGGAAAAATCAATACTAGTTACCATCCAGACAATCTATGAACAACTTTGAAACATAGGTAGCCTATTATTCACCTCTTCCTCAGAGATACAATGGGAAGTCAATGCAGATGGCAAGTTTGGACTCCACTAAACAATCATTCAGATCCACAGGGAGATATAGTTTTATTCTATAATTATAACTCTCAGAAACAGCAACCCACTCCAGTATCCTTGCCAGCAACCCACTCCAGTATCCTTGTCCAGTATTCCATGGACAGAGGAGCCTGGTGGGCTACAGCGTATGGGGTCGCAAAGAGTTGGACATGACAAAGCGCACCCATGCATATGTAGATACACACACACACACACAAAGTCACCATTAAAGGTTGCCTTCTTCAGAAAGACTTTGGAAATATGAAAGTCTTGCCTGTTAAGACTCGATGAAGCAAATGTTTCAGCATGTATTTTTAACATACTTGCATATTGTTTTTAATTAAAAATTGTATACTCTAATTTTTAGAAACAATGTAGTGCAAGCCTTGAAAATTTTCATTTGAGACCCATAGAGACAAAAGACACCAAAGCCTCAGATTTAGGTTCAGCAATCAAGATTTAGAGAATATTATTACCAATATGCATTAAAAAAAAGACAAGAGAATCATTGGGGGGGGTTAATTCAGTGTTCATGTGTGGGTAAGGCCTACTGAAACACACAAACTGCAACCTCTTTAACACATGGTGGATTCATGTCAATGTATGGCAAAACCAATACGGTATTGTAAAGTAAAATAAAGTAAAAATAAAATTAAAAAAAATAAAGTGAGAACAATGTCTAGTCATGTTAATCCCAAATAAAATTAGGATAAAGGGGGAGGGGTATCTGCAGTTACTCATAGTTGAAAATAACATTTTTCATCTATCATATGAATACGCCATTTTTATTTTTATATAATTCCTAAAATATTACTCCAAAATTGACTATTATAAACAGTAGGAAACATAAATCATATAATTTATTATTTAGTTCAGGCCCTGATAATTGGACTTATGTTAGTGGTTAAATTACTTAGCCTTCCTAAACTTATATCCCTCCTCTTGCTCCAGCCCCTGAGGTGGCTAATTATAGTAAAATACTTTACAAACAGATGTATTTTGTCTATATGAGAAAAAATTGTAAATGTTTTCAAAATGATTCACAATGTGAAAATATGACATATTTCCCATTTTTAATATGAAAAACTCTTATGTGGTTCCTTAACTAGGTATGATCCTTTGATCCACAATTAATATTCCTTAGGAATATGGATCTCTTTATAGAAAAAAAATTTAAGCATTTGAATATGTTTTATATCTATCACTTAACCCTTGATTTCAATTTTAAAAATATGTATTATGATATTTTACTTTCATGAAAACATTTGCTTTGTCCCTCCCTGAAGTTATGTTAGCTGCATTTATATTAAGCCATGATTCAGAATTTCTAAAGGTCAATAACACTGCTTTTAATCCTATATTAGCTTTTCCTCCCATTTTTGATTAGTAGTTTCAATGGGCTAAGAATTATCAAGCCAAAAGAAATGTGTTCATAATAAGACCATACAATGTACCACCTATCTATTTCTTTCTGAATATAAGGGGTGTAAAGTTCTGATAATAAAAAAAGTAACTATGATGATATTGCACTAGGTTTCTATTATAAGAAATTTGCAAACACTTAGTTAAGTGAGCTTTGCAAATCACATTATTTCTCTGGATCTTTTTTCCCCCCATGTAATCAAATCTGTGTCTTTCTGTCTTGAAAGAAACTTTTTCTCTGAAGATATTTTTGTCCACCTTATTATATTGTTTTATAGCTTTTCTATCCAGATAAATGGAGAAGGAAATGGCAGCCCACTCCAGTATTCTGTTCTGGAGAATCCCATGGACAAAGAAGCCTGGTGGGTTACAGTCCATGGGGTCACAAAGAGTTGGACATAACTGAAGTGACTGGGCATGCAGCACACATCCAGATAAAAGATTTTTTCCAAAAATGACTATAATATATTGCTACACTTCTGACAAGTTTTAGAGAACAAAATCTAAATGGAAATATATTATCAAGAAATATTAAAGGAAAAATAACTTGTATTTCTTTATCACTTTAATTATTTGCCAAAAAGGAGGTAATGAAATACTAGAAAAATGGGTACTTGATTTACATTAAGAATAATACTCAATATTTTTGAGTTTTAAAATATAACTCTTATTTCTGATAGTTTCGAGGTGAACATACACATATAAAATTGACTAAAAGTACAATGATGATATGTCTACAAATAAAACAGGCATAAACCTTTCTGAACTGGAAGGACCTGAAGAAAAGGATGATACAAAAGTATTCTTTTGGAAACTGCAAGATGGAATTGATCTATAACTGATTTAAAACATGCAGTTAAGCAAAAAAAGAAAAAGAAAACTAAGCAGGACTGGAAGAATAGAGAGCAAATCCTATTTATATAAATTACTTCCTCCAAATCTCAGTAGTTCCAGAAATAAAGGCAGAGTGAACAATTAAAAGAAAAAAAAAATAGCAATGAAATAAGTTCAGACAACTTTACAACATTAAAAGCAAAAAGTTACTAGAGATAAAGGACCTACATGTGTCCAAAACACTGATTAAATAGAAACTCAGAAAGAAGTATGCAGGACTTTCTCAGGGAAAATAGAGGTAAAGAATGTACATGTATATGTATATACATATGTATATATACATAAGGAGTATTGAATGATTTGAATTTGGAATTCTCATTGATAACATTGGAAGTTAGGAGTCATTGCAACAATGCCTTCAAGTTCTACAGAAGCATGTTTTCTAACCAGAATCTAGAGTTGTATACTCAAACATCTATCCAATCAAGTCTCGAGTTTAATTACAGACATCAAATATTTAAGTTCTGAAAGACTAACTGCCCACATAAACCCTCTCTTAAAAAGTGGATGGAAATTAAGTAAAGTAAGTAAGTGAAGTCGCTCAGTTTTGTCCGACTCTATATGTATATACATATGTATATATACATAAGGAGTATTGAATGATTTGAATTTGGAATTCTCATTGATAACATTGGAAGTTAGGAGTCATTGCAACAATGCCTTCAAGTTCTACAGAAGCATGTTTTCTAACCAGAATCTAGAGTTGTATACTCAAACATCTATCCAATCAAGTCTCGAGTTTAATTACAGACATCAAATATTTAAGTTCTGAAAGACTAACTGCCCACATAAACCCTCTCTTAAAAAGTGGATGGAAATTAAGTAAAGTAAGTAAGTGAAGTCGCTCAGTTTTGTCCGACTCTCTGCGACCCCATGGACTGTAGCCTATTAGGATCCTCCATCCATGGGATTTTCCAGGCAAGAATACTGGAGTGGGTTGCCATTCCTTCTCCAGGAGATCTTCCCCACCTAGGGATCAAACCCAGGTCTCCCAAAATGTAGACAGACACTTTACCATCGGAGTCACAAAGGAAGTCTCAAGTTTAATTACAGATATGAATATTTAAGTTCTGAAACACTGACTGCCCACATATAGCCTCTCTCAAGAAGTGGGTGGAAATTCAGTTCAGTTCAGTTCAGTCGATCAATCACTTTTTCATTTCTCTTCACTTTCTGTCATAAAGGTGGTGTCATCTGCATATCTGAGGTTATTGATATTTCTCCCAGCAATCTTGATTCCAGCTTGTGATTCTTACAGTCCAGCGTTTCTCATGATGTACTCTGCATATAACTTAAATAAGCAGGGTGACACTGTACAGCCTTGACATGCTCCTTTTCCTATTTAGAACCAGTCTGTTGTTCCATGTCCAGTTCTAACTGTTACTTCCTGACCTGCATACAGGTTTCTCAAGAGGCAGGTCAGGTGGTCTGGTATTCTCATCTCTTTCAGAATTTTCCACAGTTTATTGTGATCCACACAGTCAAAAGCTTTGGCATAGTTAATAAAGCAGAAATTGATGTTTTTCTGGAACTCTCTTGCTTCTCTGATGATCCAGAAGATGTTGGCAATTTGATCTCTGGTTCCTCTGCCTTTTCTAAAATCAGCTTGAACATCTGGAAGTTCACGGTTCACGTATTGCTGAAGCCTGCCTGTAGAATTTTGAGCATTACTTTACTAGCGTGTAAGATGACTGCAATTGTGCAGTAGTTTGAACAATAGTTGGCATTGCCTTTCTTTTTGACTGAAATGAAAACTGACCTTTTCCAGTCCTGTGGCCACTGCTGAGTTTTCCAAATTTGCTGGCATATTGAATGCAGCACTTTCACAGCATCATTAGCATCTATCAAAATAACAAAGCAAAATGAAATTGATAAATATGGGCTATAGAAACCCCGGTTCGGCACAGGAGAAAAGTAAAATAATATCCTCAAGAGAATGGTAAATGCATATCTTGTTAGTCAGATCTACAGTTTAAGAATGCCAATTTGAAGCAGGTCAAAATGCAGAAGCTGGGAAACAAACAAACATATGTTTGTATGTATGCTGTCATGTATAATGACAATGTATGCTGTCATTATACACACCTCTGACTTGATGGAACTAAAGAATTAACTTCAGTGTTCTGCATAGTATTCAGTTATTTATGACTCTAGAGATTTTTTTTTTCCCCATGACCAGCAATAAATGTGGAGAAGGCAATAGCAAGCCACTCCAGTACTCTTGCCTAGAAAATCCCATGGATGGAGGAGCCTGGTAGGCTGCAGTCCATGGGGTCGCTAGGAGTCGGACGCGACTGAGCGACTTCACTTTCACTTTTCGCTTTCACACAATGGAGAAGGAAATGGCAACCCACTCCAGTGTTCTTGCCTGGAGAATCCCAGGGACGGGGGAGCCTGTTGGGCTGCTGTCTCTGGGGTCACACAGAGTCGGACACGACTGAAGTGACTCAGCAGCAGCAGCAGCAGCAATAAATGTGGATAAGTCTGGAAAAAATATTTTAAAAAATGATTAGAATTTTAAACCAAATCACTGTTATTCTATATGTAAATTTTATGTGTTTCTCCTTAAAATTATGTATAAACACTATAGTTGCAATGTCCAGAGAATAGTAACAATGGGATCTTTATTTCTAACAGACTAAAAACCCGTTTACATCTTTATTGAGATATTTGGGATTCATCTAATAATTTCATGGATAATAAAAATATACCTAGAAGTGCATTTTGTTGGAATATTTCAAGCATAAACTACATAAACTAGTGAGGCTTGGTCACTGAAAACTCCTTAATGCATAATAATATAATAAAATATTTAAGGAAATTCAGGATAATCAATAATACCATGAAGACACTGTGTTTTAAACACTGGCAACCACAATGTGTGTAATAGTGGGTTACCATATGTAGATCTTAAATATGTATTAATAGTTTTTGAAATGCTCTATTTAAATTAACAAGAAATTATATATTAAATATTTTAGCAATAAATTATTTTTTTGAAGTACATATTTTCTATCTTTCATTCCTCAAATATAAGTTAACTGAATAATTTATTTCAGACATGATGGGAAAAAAATCTGAATTATTATATTTACTAAGGTCCTCAATTGTGTCTGACTCTTTGCAGCCCCATTGTTGCAGCATGCCATGTTTGTATCCAGTAGTAAAGCTGATCAATTCCATTAAAATGAGATATTACAAAAGTTAGATCCAACTAGCTTCCCCCCCTCCCCGTTTTGTTATTTTGTGGCTAACACATGTCTTATTTTAAATTTAGCTATTAATCTAAGCTGTTAGGGAAATACACAGGATCCTAACTGCCTCATTGTCATTAGTGCATGGAAAAATAAAGGATGCTTATAGAGCTTTTTTTTTTTTTTTTTTTTTAATAAGTAGAACTCCAAATTGTTTTTTTTTTAATGTAAAAAAACAGGTATGTAATAGAAATGAATATTATGTGAAGAATCTAGTTTTATTTCTTGGAATTGGCCATTTTCAGCTAGAATATTATTGTTTTATATTTGCTGAAATATTATTGCATGACAAAAAATTAAGTCTGTGGGGATACTTGTGAGTTCAGTTTTGAACGGCTCAATTGGATACTGTGGATTGTAAATATATCCATTATGCAACTGGATTCTAGGTTGGTGCTTATAAGAGAGATATGAATTAGGAAGTAGATAAGTCATAAAGGTAAGTCCATTAAATAATCCAAGGGAGTATATAGATTAATCCTGGTCTGGAAAAAGATAGAGTCCCAAGACATATTGATATTTAAGTTGTGCTCTGTTGTGCTCACCACTCAGTTGTATAAGACTCTTTGGGACCCCATGGACTGCAGCCTGCCAGGTTCCTCTGTCCATGGGGATTCTCCAGGCAAGGACACTGGAGTGGGTTGCCATGCCCTCATCCAGGGAATCTTCCCAATCCAAGGATAGAACCTATCCTAAAGGAGATCAGTCCTGGGTGTTCATTGGAAGGACTGATGCTGAGGCTAAAACTTCAAAACTTTGGCCACCTCATTGAAGAGTTGACTCATTGGAAAAGACCCTGATGTTAGGAGGGACTGGGGCCAGGAGGAGAAGGGCGTGACAGAGATGAGATGGGAGGATGGCATCACCAACTCGATGGACATGAGTTTCGGTGAACTGCGGGAGTTGGTGATGGACAGGGAGGCCTGGTGTGCTGCAATTCATGGGGTTGCAGTCAGACACGACTGAGCGACTGAACTGAACTTAACTGAAAAACCAGTCAAGAAAATAAACTCTATCAATGGTGTCATCTTCCAGTTCAGAGTGTATTTTTGTGCAATAAAATCACCATTTGCTCTAAGCCCTTTTCTAACTGTACATTTTTTTTTTATCAACTTATTTTAAATCAATCCCATCTCTTGGTTGGTAACTTTGATATGCTCTTTTTAAATAATTTTCATTTTTAGTAGGAACTGTTATTTTTTTTGTTCTTGTGATTTATTTTTTAAATGTAGCATTGTGTGTGGGTTTTTTTTTTTT
>SJYT01076343.1:11151-37673 GCA_006410635.1 Cephalophus harveyi
AGGCTGGGTAAATACACAAAATAGGTAAACTCAGAGAAGATAAAACAGGATAATAGGAGGGTTGATTACTAGGAATCTAATTTTGGTTGTTTGAGCAAACTCTGAATAGATGACACTTAAACTAATAACAAAAATAAACTTTAGGGAGACTGGAGAAAGAGAATGTTTTGTAAAAAGAACTGCGTAAGCACGTATCTCAAGATTTGGAGAAACCAAAGTGTGAGAATCAAGATGATATGAGACATGGTCAGATAAGGAGGAAAAGTGACACTAAAGTCACCACCAGGAATGCTTTGGGTATGGTGTAGTCACAGCCTGTCATGTCTCTTTCTCTTGGTCTAGAGAAACATCACTTTATTACCATCTTCACCTGGGCCTCCAGGATTGTATCTTTCCTTGTCGTTCCTAGAAATATTCTGGGAGGATCTTTTTATATTTTTGGTATATGTATTTTATTTATCTTATTTAAATTCATTTTTAATATTATAAATATTATGCTGCTTCTTCTGCTGAGTCACTTCAGTCCTGTCCGACTCTGTGCGACCTCATCGATGGCAGCCCACCAGGCTCCGCTGTCCTTGGGATTCTCCAGGCAAGAACACTGGAGTGGGTTGCCATTTCCTTCTCCAATGCATGAAAGTGAAAAGTCAAAGTGAAGTCACTGAGTCATGTCCAACTCTCAGCGACCCCATGAACTGCAGCCCTCCAGGCTCCTCCATTCATGGGATTTTCCAGGCAAGAGTACTGGAGTCGGGTGCCATTGCCTTCTCCATCACCTCCACTAGCTTTGTTCATAATGATGCTTTCTAAGGCTCATTTGACTTCACATTCCAGGATGTCTGGCTCTAGATGAGTGATCACACCATCGTGATTATCTGGATCATAAACATCTTTTTTGTACAGTTCTTGTGAGTATTCTTTCCACTTCTTCTTAATATTTTCTGCTTCTGTTAGGTCCATACCATTTCTGTCCTTTATTGAGCCCATCTTTGCATGAAATGTTCCCTTTGTATCTCTAATTTTCTTGAAGAGATCTCTAGTCTTTCCCATTCTGTTGTTTTCCTCTTTTTCTTTGCACTGATCACTGAGGAAGGCTTTCTTATCTCTCCTTGCTAGTCTTTGGAACTCTGCATTCAAATGGGAATATCTTTCCTTTTCTCCTTTGCTTTTCACTTCTCTTCTTTTCACAGCTATTTGTAAGGCCTCCTCAGACAGTCATTTTGTTTTGCATTTTTTTCCCATGGAGATAGTCTTGATCCCTGTCTCCTGTACAATGTCACGAACCTCCGTCCATAGTTCGTTAGGCACCCTATCAGATCTAGCCCCTTAAATCTATTTCTCACTTCCACTGTATATCATAAGGGATTTAATTTAGGTCAAACCTGAATGGTCTAGTGGTTTTCCCTACTTTCTTCAATTTAACTCTGAACTTGGCAATAAGGAGTTCATGATCTGTGCCACAGTCAGCTCCCGAAATTGTTTTCGCTGACTGTATAGAGCTTTTCCATCTTTGGCTGCAAAGAATATAATCAATCTGATTTCAGTGTTGACCATCTGGTGATGTGCATATGTAGAGTCTTCTCTTGTGTTGTTGGAAGAGTGTGTTTGCTATGACCAGTGCGTTCTCTTGGCAAAATTCTATTAACCTTTGCCCTGCTTCATTCCGTACTCCAAGGCCAAATTTGCCTGTTACTCCAGGTGTTTCTTGACTTCTTACTTTTGCATTCCAGTCCCCTATAATGAAAAGGACATCGTCTTTGGATGTTATTTCTAAAAGATCTTGTAGGTTTTAATAGACCCATTCAACTTCAGTTTCTTCAGTGTTACTGGTTGGGGCATAGGCTTGAATCACCTTGACACTAAATGATTTGCCTTGGAAATGAACAGAGATCATTCGGTCATTTTTGAGATTGCATCCAAGTACTGCATTTTGGACTCTTTTGTTGACCATGATGGCTACTCCATTTCTTCTAAGGGATTCTTGCCCACAGTAGTAGATATTATGGTCATCTGAGTTAAATTCACCCATTCCAGTCCATTTTAGTTCACTGCTTCCTAGATTGTCAACGTTCACTCTTGCCATCTCCTATTTGACCACTTCCATTTTGCCTTGATTCATGGACATAACATTCCAGGTTCCTATGCAATATTGCTCTTTACAGCATCGGACCTTGCTTCTATCACCAGTCACATCCGCAACTGGGTATTGTTTTGTTTTGGCTCCATCCCTTCATTCTTTCTGGAGTTAGTTCTCCACTGATCTCCAATAGCATATTGGGCATCTACCAACCTGGGGCAACCCAGAGAGGTGGGGAATTCCACGAGGTTTGCCTCCCCTGCCCAGACATCACCTTCTGGCCTAATACTCTGAGACCCTTGCCTGGGAACCTGAACTTTGCTCTGACCCCTCTCCTACTGCCTGGAGGACCCTGGGCAGCGGCCAAGAGGAGGTACCCCACACCTGAGGTCGGGGCAGTGGCCAGGAGGAGCAACCACACAGCCAAGGAGTGGCAACTGCGTGAGTGCAGGAGGGCCGAGAGGAGCTACTCCAAGTTCAAGGTCAGGAGGGGCAACTGTGAGGAGATACCCCTTGTCCAAGATAAAGAGCAGCGGCTGCGCTTTGCTGGAGCAGCTGTGAAGACATACTGCATGTCCAAGGTAAGAGAAACCCAAGTAAGATGGTAGGTGTTGTGAGAGGGCATCAGAGGGCAGACACACTGAAACCATAATCACAGAAAACTAGCCAATCTGATCACATAGACCACAGCCTTGTCTAACTCAATGAAACTTAGTCATACCGTGTGGGGCCACCCAAGACAGAAGGGTCATGGTGAAGTGGTCTGACAGAATGTGGTCCACTGGAGAAGGGAATGGCAAACCACTTCAGTATTCTTGCCTTGAGAACCCCATGAACAGTAAGCCATTGATTAGAAGAAGATTAACTCTTGCACCAGCAAAATATATGATTATCATGCAAAGTTTACATTCTATTTGTAAAATAGAATAACATGATTTCAGGAATAATTTATTTAAGAAATTATGTTAATAATAAACTCCTATTCTATAGTATACTTGCCCCTTATAAATAACATTTAAAATGGTTGTTTGTCTCCCTATGGAACATATATCATTACTCCTTTCTAGGAGGTAATTGAATTATATAAAAATTTGAAGGGAGTCTTAAGTACTAAAATAAATATAAATTAAATCTCAGTGAAGATGGAAATCAAAAATAAAAAAGGGCATTGAAATTCATATGAAATAAAGTCAGTAAGACTCTTGAAATTCTCTTGGATTGCAAGATCAAACCAGTCCATCGTAAAGGAAATTAGTCCTGAATATTGGAAGGACTGATGCTGAAGCTGAAATGCCAATACTTTGGCCACCTGATATGAAGAACTGACTCATGGGAAAAGACTCTGATGCTGGGAAAGATTGATGGCAGGACAAGGGGACCACAGAGGATGAGACGGTTGGATGGCATTATCGATTCAATGGACATGACTTTGAGTAAACTCTGGGAGTTGGTGATGGACAGGGAGGCCTGGCGTGCTCCAGTCTATGGGGTACCAAGGAGTCACACACGACTGAGCAACTGGACTAAACTGAACTGAAAGCAAATTTCATGTTGCCAAATTAGGTCATCTCTCCAGAAACTAAAGATTAATGGCATCTTAATAAGTTGAATACTGAAATACAATGCCTTATGATAAAATTTGTTTATATTCTTATATTCTGCTGGGATAAACATATTAAAAGCCTTCACAGGTGGCGGTGCTAGTGATAAAACACCCGCTTGCCAATGCAGGAGACATAAGAGACGTGCTGGGCTCCATCCAAAGAGGGACAGATCCCCTGGAGGAGGGGACTGCAAAGTCCTTTAGTATCCTTGTCTGGAGAATCCCATGGACAGAGAAGCCTGGTGGGCTACAGTCCATAGCGTTGCAAAGAGTTGGACACGACTGAAGCAACTGAGCATGTGTGCACACAAACATTTTAAAATTTCTTTCTAATTATTTCTGTGCAGGTCCAAAATCAAGAGACATCTGATACACTATTGTATTTAATTAATCAGAATTTAAGTGAAGCATCTCTCCATTTAAATTAATCACAATAATTTGGGGAGAAGTTGTGTTGTGCATTTTAAATGAATTTTATGACGTTTGAAATATATAACTTCACTTTTTTCAAATGCGTATGACTAGGGATATAATACATTAAAAAAAAAAAAAAAATCAAAGCCTAAAAATAAACAAAACAAAGCAAAAACTCAAGTTTCCAGAGTAACATGGAATTAGAGTTATTCATTGGCTGCAGTGGTTTCACTTATTGTGAGCTACTTTCTGCCTATCTCATGAGAACATCCAGGTGACAATGGCGATTAAATGGGAGTCCATTCACATTCATTACTGTGTGTGAATGGAAGGGTTACATACACTCCTTAAAGCAAACCTCTTTGCAGTCTGAGTAACTGAGGAACAATTTACACATCAAAGAGTCAGCTAGCCAAATAGATTAGAGCTTTTCAATAAACCTTTATTAAGGAAGAAGTGATCCAATCCTCTAAACAGATGTGAACTCAGTCTGATCTAGAAAATAAGCAGACTCTGCCTGAAAGAGTAAATTAATTTTATCATACTTTTTGAAAATAGTAAAAGTGGAATATAAATAGGGATCCTTATGAATGAGAATATGTAAAATACTCTCACATACCTGAAAACAAAATAGATGCTGCTTCTCTAGATACACACCTTCACGTTAAGCCAATGACTTGATGTTCATAAAATGAAAATCCTTCCCTAGCTCCCTTTTCACTTCCTCTGTAACAGTGGATATCTAAGATCTCTTAGTCATGCTATCAAGAAGGAATGAACAAAACAAACCCACATCAGAACCCATTCCCTGGTGAAGTACAGGAGATAAGCTACTTTGTTACTTGAAGTTCCTTCCCTTCTCAACACTTGAATGTAGAAGGGGAAAAATGATAGTTGCTGTGTTATTTGGGGTAAGGCTGTAGAGAAGGAAAACCAGCCCTTTCTACTCTGCCCTTGAATTCTTATTCATCAGTAAAATTTATGGACCAGAATTGGTGTGTATGTAATTATTGTTTTTCACTTTCTTCCTCTCAGGTTGCCTCACACAAAGAAAGGGAAATTAAAATGATAAGGGTCCCTCAGTTGAGATGCTTTAAGCATATATAACTGAGATGAAATAAAGCAGATAAAAGAACTTGTATGAAGCTGTAGGTTCAAGAACTAGTTAAACTCACAAGTTCTGTAAGCTTTCCAAGTTTCAATTTCTTCTTAAAGTAAGGCTATTAATATCTCTCCTATTTGACTCACAGTACTTTGTGAAACTAAGAATAGAGGATATAGGTGAAAGCATTTGACATAGAGTATGTGATCACGGATATTTTTCATGGCTACTATTCTTTGCTCTATTTTTTTTTTTTTGTATTTTCTTTTTTTTCTTTCTAATAATAAGTTCTACAGAAAGAAAATTGATATACATTCTTGAAGTGAATATATATAAATTTTATTTAAAGTTGTAGAATATGAGATTGAATTGTAAACCTGGGTTTGAACACTGATGTGGACACATTTATTGTATGGTTTGGGGCAAATTAATTAATAACATGGAGACTCATTTTACTCAATATATTTAAGATGCTTATTATTAAATTTTAATTTTCATTAAGTGTAACTTTAACTCTACCAGGTACACATCAGATGAGAAATTTGAGATCTCAGAAATGTCTTTCCCAGAGGCAGAGTTAATGAGTGTTTGAATGAGATTAAAACCAGAATTTTGCTTACATCAAAACCTACACTGTTTTCATTTAAAACACTATATTATTTAGAAACCATCTAAATTCAAACGTAATAGCCTCATTATGGGAAAATTCTCACAACTTCTAAAGATTTAAAAGAGCAGATACCATGTTTAGAGAACCTATGATTATATTAAAAAAAAATCTGGTATTGATTACAACTAGATTCTTGTGAACATTAAAAAAATACTTCTTTGTTTTGGTTTTGATTACAATGAAAGTTCAATAAAATATTTTATAAACAGATATAATTTAGCAATTAAATAGCATGTGGCTTCAGGAACATATTTTATGGGTCATCAATGCATGTGCCTGTATGTGTGTGTTTAAAGGTGACAACATTCTTTGAATTATTTATATGTGAGGCTATGACAGAAGTTATTAAGCAAAAATAGGCTTTCTACACTATAAAATTTAAACATTCCTTATCTGGGGGCTGTAATTTTCCTCTTAGAATCATTTTTGTGAGACTTATGTTTTTCAGCCTAAACTTTTTTTATGGAAAGTATTAGGGACTTATGGAGAGGTTGAGGGAACAGGTAAAATTCGTGAGAAGAATTTTTCAGGAGTATGGTTGTCAGAATTAGCAATAAATATATAAAAAAAATAGAGCAAACATAGTAAATTCAAATTTCAGAGAAGAAACAGATGCTTATTTTAGTATAAGTATCCACCCAATATAATATGGGCATACTTGCATTTTTAATTCACTTTTTCTGAAAATTAAATTTAAATAGGTGTATCAATTTCCATGGTATGTAGAAAATTATCACACATTTAGAATCTTACAAAATAGTTATTTATCATCCTGTAACTTCTTTAGGTTAAAGTTCCTATTGTGTTACATAATGAAAGCTCATCACCATCACTATATTCTACTGGGGAGAAACAGCTTACAGGTTTGTCCCAAATTCAAAAGGAGGGGAATACACAGGGATTTGTCTCCTTTGAGGTCAGTCTATGGGTATCTCAGTTTAGTTCAGTTCAGCCGCATAGTCGTGTCCAACTCTTTGCGACCCCATGGAAATCTACCACACCAGATAGTGTGTGGTTTATTTAGCAACCCTATGGAGGAGAGCATGTGTCTTTTGACAATGTATGGACAACCGTATTTAGAGACAGCAAATCTAGATACATTTCCTTAAGTGGTGTATGTAGAGGAAAGCACAAATAGTCAAGGATTTTAGGAGATATATAACCTTCTACTAATTGTCTCTATGTTGCTGTTGTTCTCAAGGTTTATCATATTATGCCCAATTAACAGAGATTTGCAAAAATCAGCTTTGGATCTATTCTGTATTTACTAGTAGCTTTAGAATTACGTGCTCATGCTCAGTCTTGTCCGACTTTGCAACCCCATGCACTGTAGCCTGTCCTACTCTTGTGTCCATGGAATTTTCCAGGCAAGAATACTGGAGTGGGTTGACATTCCTACTCCAGGGCATCTTCCCAACCCAGGGAAGGAACTCACATCTCCTGCATCTCCTGCCTTGGCAGATGGATTCTTTACCATTGGGCCACCTAGCATAGCTTTATAATTACCCTAATGCAATTAGCATCATTTAGTAAACATTTATTGAGTTCCCACTATGAAGAAGAATTGTGTTATATCCCAGCAATAGAGAGATAGGCAATATCCCACTCATCTCCTAAAAGAAAACACAGTCTAGAAAAAGAGACACATACTTATTCAGATCAAAGTGAAAGTGAAAGTCACTCAGTAGTGTGCGATTTTTTGTGATCCCATGAACTATACAGTCCATGCAATTCTCCAGGCCAGAATACTGGAGTGGATAGCCATTCCCTTCTCCAGGGGATGGATTCTTTACCATTTGAGCTACAAGGGAAGCCCAACAATACTGGAGTGGGTAGCCTGTCCTTTCTTTAGTGGATCTTCCTGACCCAGGAATTGAACTGGGGCTACTGTGTTGCAGATGGATTCTTAACCAACTGAGCTATCAGGGAAGCCCATTCCGATTAATGCAAATTCTAAATTATAAAACAGAAAGTGATTGAGTGAAGCCTATTTCACTGAAATTTTAGTTTGTAAAAAATACCTAAAAGAAAACACAGTCTAGAAAAAGAAACACATACATATTCAGATCAAAGTGAAAGTGAAAGTCACTCAGTAGTGTGTGGTTTTTTGTGATCCCATGAACTATACAGTCCATGCAATTCTCCAGGCTAGAATACTGGAGTGGATAGCCATTCCCTTCTCCAGGGGATGGATTCTTTTCCATTTGAGCCACAAGGGAAGCCCAACAATACTGGAGTAGGTAGCCTGTCCTTTCTTTAGTGGATCTTCCTGACCCAGGAATTGAACTGGGACTACCGTATTGCAGGTGGATTCTTTACCAACTGAGCTATCAGGGAAGCCCATTCAGATTAATGCAAATTCTAAATTATAAAACAGAAAGTGATTGAGTGAAGCCTATTTCACTGAAATTTTAGTTTGTAAAAAATGCCATAGAGGAGATATGCAAACAACTAAGTTTTGGACATGTCAAGATGTTGCAACCCATATATTCATTCCTTGGCAATACATAATACACATTAACACATGAAGTCTTTGAGATACCCTATATAAAGTGCTTAAATGTATATAACCTGTGTTTTCATAATAATTTCAGACTGTTGAAAGAGATTTTTATGTAACACATTAGCTGTTATACCTCTTACAGCATTCTATCAAAGATTGTTTTGAAATGCAATTCAAAGCAGCAGCAGGCTGGCATTGGGAAGGTAGAAGCTATTGTTACTGTTGGTTTGAAATAGTATATTACAGTTGCTCTGTATCTACGTGTGAATGCACCATCTAAACATTTGCCCAAGAACCAAATCTTAAAATTTTTCTAACATCCTCCTTTTCCCTTGCTCGAGCTCTAGCTATATAGTTAGCCCTGCCCTTTCTGCTTCCTAAATGTGTCAGTGAATCAAGGGTGTCCTCCTGGTCATTGCGGCTACTTGGGGAAAGCAGTTAAAATGTTTTCAGGGACAGATATGTGTTGTCTGAATCTGCGTGTGGATCTCAGCAAGGGCAAAGCAGAGAAGTGATGTCACCACAGGTATGTGAAAAGTTCTCTTCTCCTTATTTTCATTTTACTTTCAACAATTATACAACGATGACATTTTACGTTCTGAAATCTGACGGCAGTACACCCGGACAAAAGAATGAATGAATGCTATTTACATATTTTAACAATTAATGGCACTAAATCTCACTAATTGTGCATAATTACAATTTAGTGATTATACTAAACAAACTATAATTTACAATTTAAGTGATTACTCTGTAATTCATTGCTAAGCTTTGAGACTCAGCAAAAGATAATAATATCATTCGAGAGCTATCTTTCAAAAGATTCAGTGTCAATGTTTTCCTGTGAGCTTGGCTGAACACAAACTTCTTACTTGCACTGCAAGCCGTGGAGAATATTTACGAACTGTTTGTTAGTCTCCAGCTATGACCGCTGCCCGCAAGACCTGTCACTGTGCAGAGTTTTGCCTCTGCCTCAAGGACTACATGACATTTTTGCACAAATCGAGCTATGCCTATTCAGTAGCATTCCTGCTACTATAGTTTTTTGGTTTTTTTTTAGTTTGTTTCTCCTTCCCTGCTGTCACTTCTCAGCCATCAGCGATGTTTCACTATGCTTCAACTTGCCAAATAATGGGGCCTTGTGATGTTTTCTCTGCCTGACTTGTTTGTGATCACCCTGCTTTAGCTCATCAGTTGGTATGTGGTTTGGCTTCCTGTCAGTCACCCTGTCTTGCAGACTAGCCCCATAAAGCTGGATTGTAATCAGTGTGGCTCCCTTGCTACTGGGCTCTCAGTGGATCACAACTGAAGAATTGTTTGAGGATTTGAGTAGAAAATATGAACTGGAAGCCATGGGACAATATGCTGTCTGTTAGCATGCCAAAGATGAGCTCGCTTGCCTCGTTAGCCTCTCAGACTTCATCTCGGAGCACATCACTTGATTGGCATTATGCTCAACTAATACACTTCCATGATCAATTTTAGCTGAGAGTTTTCAGTTCCCCATCTTGATTGGTATTGGATCTTCCTCATAAGAGTTGGGGTCTCCAGTTTCCAAGACCTTGAACCAATACTTCCCCAACTCAGCAGTGGCATTAGATTAGAAATAAAATGCACAATAAATGCAATGCCCTTACATCATCTCGTAACCATTCTCCTACCCCCAGGCCATGGGGAAATTGTCTTCCATGAAATCGGTCCCTGGTGCCAAAATAGTTGGGGACCACTGTGATAGAGGATATTATATGACCTAGAATATCTTCAAGGCAGAATGCTAACCTAAAGCATCCCTAAAGCTGTGCATTTACTAATGCCCATCACTGCTTGGTGATCCTTGAGGAAATGTCTTAGGAATTTGGCAACAACATAGGCAGCTGAAGGAGGTTTAAAAAGAACTGAAAACATTACAAACTAGTCAAGAACATAGCAGGTGGCCCAGTCATCAGTAGGACTAAGTTTAAAACACTTTGTATGGTAACCTGAAAATACAGACTTATGCAGGAGAAGGTAAATGAAGGCAGATAGTCAAGATAATAGACATAGCTGGATATCTCACCATTTATTCTCAAGTGATAAATACCATGCTGCTGCTGCTGCTGCTGCTAAGTCACTTCAGCCGTGTTCAACTCTGTGCGACCCCATAGACGGCAGTCCACCAGGCTCCCCTGTCCCTGCGATTCTCCAGGCAAGAACACTGGAGTGGGTTGCCATTTCCTTCTCCAGTGCATGAAAGTGAAAAGTGAACGTGAAGTCGCTCAGTTGTGTCCGACCCTCAGCGACCCCTTGGACTGCAGCCTTCCAGGCTCCTCCGCCCATGGGATTTTCCAGGCAAGAGTACTGGAGTAGGGTGCCATTGCCTTCTCCAGATAAATACCAGAAAACAAACAATAAAAAATATGACATTAATTGTCTAGATTCATCTGTTCTGACTTTATTGGTGTCTAACTCCAGGAGCTAGGGATGGACAGGGAGGCCTGGCGTGCTGTGATTCATGGGATCGCAAAGAGTTGGACACCACTGAGCGACTGAACTGAACTGAACCTTGTTTAAGCACTTTATATTTTTACAGTCTTGTTGTCTTTTTTCTTTAATTTTATAAAAAACTTTTATTCTACTTTATATGATTGACTAATAAATACACACTTACAAAGAGGGATAAAAGAGAATGCAAAAATTCAGAAGATAAACTACTTAAAGTTTTCTTTCTGATAATCATTATTGATATTTTAGGATTTTATTCCAAACTTTATTTGCTATCTATTTGGGTGATTAAATAGAAAATGCTGCTGCTGTTGCTATTTAGTTGCTAAGTTGTGTCTGACTCTTTTGCAGCCCCACTAGGCTCCTCTTTCCATGAGATTTCCCAGGCAAGAATACTGGAGACTGCTGCTATTTCCTTCTTCAGGGAATCTTCTCAATCCAGGGATTAACCTGCATCTCCTGCTTGGCAGGCAGATTCTTTACTATTGAGCCATCTGGGAAAGTAAACTTTTTCTATTTTAGCCATTATCTTTAATGATGATAACTGCTTTACCATTATTATTGGAGGAAAGACTATCTCATCATTTCTCTCTGAGCTATGTCTATGCTGTATGCCTCTCCTTTTTGGGAAAGCATTTCATTGTCTATAAATAACTCAGAAAACACTCTGTAGCATTGTCTTCTTAGACAGGTGTAGCTTGTCTTCTTAGAAAGAATCATATTTTTGGAAATACAATCAGCAATTAAACCTAGAGGGATGTATGATTAGATTTTTCACTGCACTGCTTCTCTCCCTTTTTGGCATATGCATTTTAATCTTCGATTGAAGGATCCACATGCTGGTAACCATCCATATTCAGGACATTTATCTTGCTATTTTCATGAGACCCCATTCAAGTTAACCTGTGAATTTTCAAAATGGTTCATTCCTATTTCTTACTTGAAAAGTGAGTTGACCTCAATATTTCAAATGAAAGTTTTAATAAAAGGCAATGAAGGTAGATTACTGCTATGTAGGCCATAATGAGATCGAACATTGACTACTGAGGTTGTCACTGCTACCCGAGTTAGGTCAGCTCTCTGTGCTGGGCTCACACAACTTGGTGATTGGTATGACATGACTCTACTCTTCCAGATTCTGTTTTTGTTTTGCTTTTTATTTTTTGGCCATGTCACACAGCTTGGATCTCAATTCCCTGACAGGGATCAAACCTGGTCCCAAGGCAGTGACAGTGTCAAATTCTAACCATTGACCCACCATGGACTCCCCTGTTCTTTTTGATATGCTTCCTTTTCCACAATGCAGTGCTCCAGCTGTGATTACAACTGCAGCACTCTGGGATTTCTCTATATTATTTTCTTCCTAAAAGTTCTGAAAATGCCAGAAACTAGCTAGCTAAGATTAAAGGGACAAAACATTTAATGAACTAATAAATTTAGGGGAAAAAAAGAAAACCTGTCATATTCAGTTCAGTTCAGTTCAGTCGCTCAGTCGTGTCCGACTCTTTGCGACCCCATGAATCGCAGCACGTCAGGCCTCCCTGTTCATCACCAACTCCCGGAGTTCACTCAGATTCACGTCCATCGAGTCAGTGATGCCATCCAGCCATCTCATCCTCGGTCGTCCCCTTCTCCTCCTGCCCCCAATCCCTCCCAACATCAAAGTCTTTTCCAATGAGTCAACTCTTTGCATGAGGTGGCCAAAGTACTGGAGTTTCAGCTTTAGCATCATTCCTTCCAAAGAAATCCCAGGGCTGGTCTCCTTCAGAATGGACTGGTTGGATCTCCTTGCAGTCCAAGGGACTCTCAAGAGTCTTCTCCAACACCACAGTTCAAAAGCATCAATTCTTCCGCGCTTAGCCTTCTTCACAGTCCAACTCTCACATCCATACATGACCACAGGAAAAACCATAGCCTTGACTAGACGGACCTTAGTTGGCAAAGTAATGTCTCTGCTTTTGAATATGCTATCTAGGTTGTTCTAATAGTCTTTAATGTGCTTTTCAAATTTCTATGATATGATGAAGGGTCTCCCATACATATTTGCCCATAAACGTCTTATTTGAGGCATTTTACAAAATATTTTTTTTTCTTAGAATGCTTATGTAGAATCCTGAAAAATAAAACTATCTAGGTTGTTCTAATAGTCTTTAATGTGCTTTTCAAATTTCTATGATATGATGAAGGGTCTCCCATACATATTTGCCCATAAACGTCTTATTTGAGGCATTTTACAAAATATTTTTTTTTCTTAGAATGCTTATGTAGAATCCTGAAAAATAAATAACTGTAGATCTTCTGGGTATCCTTCTTAATCTAGGCAGTGGTTTTAATTTTCTTTGGAAGATACAGGGATCAGTTTCAGATCAGCTCCTTCAGGGTATTGTGAATTGGATTCACAGTTGTATTACTCTTTACAGAGTGGAGTTATTTCAGCAAAACTCAGCTTCTGCTTTGTCCTACACAGGAGGTATAATCTAGTACCAGATAGGGCAGCCATAAACCTATGCAGTGCTTGAGTTTCCTTCTACATTCAACCATGAGGCAAACTCCCTCTGAAAGACACTATTTGTCCATGTCTAGAAGAGCTTCTTACTGATTTTCATAAACTTTTGTTAGGCAGTTAAAAGGTTTGGCTAAGTTCACCATGTTAGCATCTGGTAAACTATGATATAGCAAACAAAGAACCCTGTTCTTATCCATTTAACATCACAGAATTCTGTTTCCTGCTTCTATAGATCTATTCAAGGATATTGCAATATTTAAGAGCTATTTTGATTCATGAAGTAAATCAATGACTCCAGAAAGCTTCAACATGCCAACATGCAGCCTGGTTGTTACACCTTGTTACTACTCCAGTTTGTTACCTAAGAGGAAGAAAGAACCTGAAGAATGGTATAGGAGACTTTACACTGCCCTTCACTGTTCTTGGACTTCCCTGATGACTCAGTGGTGAAGAATCTGCCTGCAATGTGGAAGACATAAGAGACACAGGTTCAATCCCTGGGTTGGGAAGATTCCCTGGAGGAGGAAATGACAACCCACTCCAGTATTCTTTACGTGGATAATCCCATGGACAGAGGAGCCTGGTGGGCTACAGTCCAAAGAGTCTCAAAGAGTTGAACACAACTCAGTGACTGAGCACACACCCATATCATTCTGAGAAGGTTCTTTATTTCTTCTGAGTGAAAACACAGACTGGGTAAGCTTAGTCTAGAATCAACGCACTACCTAAGCATGTCCTCTCGTGTATTCTTTTCTCTTTTATCTGATTTATCCTTTTGTCTATAGGTTCTTAAATAATGCATTTCTGCTGATAAAATTTATTAGTGTCTGTCCTGAATTCTTTTCTCACATTCGAAAGACTTGATTTTTCATTTAATCACGTATCATGTCCAATTCTTATTTTGTAAAATATGGGGAATCCATTTTAACATACTCCTCTGCATATGAAAGATACAGAGAGAGCTTCATTAGGAAACAAAGGTCAGCTCTACTATCAGTTTCCAACAAAGAAACCAGTCACCATGAAAAGTACTTAGAAATAAATCTGTGGACCATTAAGCAGTGTGACCATATTCTATAATACACATTGCTTTAGTCAACAAACAGGCCAAGCTTCCATAAAATTACATGGAAGAATTTGGTCTTTGATTCTCTGCCTGTGTGTATCCTCAGTCACTTAAGTCATGTCCGATTCTTTGCGATCCCATGGACTATAGCCCCCCAGGCTCCTTGGTCCATGGGAATCTCCAGGCAAGAATACTGGAGTTGGTTGCCATGCACTCCTCCAGGGCATCTTCCTGACCTAGGAATTGAACCCTGTCTCCTGTTTCTCTGTACTGCAGGCAGATTCTTTAACCTCTGAGCCACCAGGGAAGCCCTTTGATTATCTACACATATTGTCTCACTCTTAATTCTTACCCTCTTGTATCCTTTCACTTTTATTAAAAACCTTCATAAATTGTATTAGAAGCCAGATGCAAAGCAGTACTTATGGTCTTTTCACCACAAAAGTTGTCAACTCTCTAATAGGGAAGGTAAAATACTGAGTGACTATACACCTAAGAAGAGAATAGTATCTCTTTATTCCATGGCTGAAGAGGTCAGCTGATATCAGTTCTAATTATTTATCAGTTCTAATTATTTATCAGTTCTAATATATGTGTATTGTGTGATTGTGAGAAAGTCATGCTCTCATTCTATGTTTCTCTTTCTTAATCAGAGAAATTGGATCTTATTGTCTCAAAATTGTCCTCAGCTCAAAAAAAATATTATCATATCAAATATCTTGTCATCACTTTTTCAAGTAAAAGCCCTATTTTCTATTAAGTTTTCCTCATTTAATTCTCTAATTTTCTAACGAAACAGTTTTAATGAGATACGGTGTAATGGGACAACATTTGAATATAATGAACAAAGACGGAGTTTAGAAATCTGATTCAAATTCTAGGTCAACAGCTTGCTAGCTGTGTCTTGCTTGAAAATCCTTTGATTTCAAAGCCTCAGTTTTCCCCTATGAAAAATGGCAATAGTTTTAGTATCTTCTTAAAAGACGGACTGGTAGCAATTGCCCAATAATGCTGTGATTTAAAGAATAAATTTCTTTTTTTTCCTGAATATTTTAGGGACTCTGGAATATTACGTCACACACAAAATGTGACCACTGGTTAAGACACACAACCTTATATGTGTGGCCCACAAAAAGAGCAGACAAGGCAGTCATGGAGTTGCAATACCAAGTACTAAATAGCTGTCCATAAGGGGCAGGGGGGAATAGATTTTTAGTGACTTTAGTGTTTGCAATAGGAAACTTACTTTAATTAGGCACTTTTAGTTTGAGAAATATATATAACCAAGGAAAATATGATCTAAATACTTTTTAATATAAAAAGGATTATATAGATTTTATTCTCACTGAAGAGAAGCAATCTCATAGAGAAAATAGTCCCAGGTACTATCCTTTGTTGCTTATTATTCAGTAGAAATAATTACAGTCAAATAATGGTTATTGTTAAATACATTCTCCTTTAATATTGGAGAGCAGAAAAATTACTGAGAATATAGAGTTTACTTATAACACTTTTCAACCTCCTGGAGCTAGGGTTCCATACAGAGTTACTGTTAGCACAGTTGTAACAAAATTGTCATAACAAAGTTATACATCTACAAATGTGAACTATCATAAATATTTTTACTTGAAATTCACAAGTGAATTTTCCTGAGATTGTAATAGCGATCTGAGTAGAGAAAGTAAAATAGTCTGGGATATATGTGAACCAATAACTAAAATTGCTTAAAGTACATTTATGCAGTTTTCCTAATTATATGGTTTCTTCAATGTTTGAATTATTCAGCATATATATAAAACCAAGTATGTATCACCAGTAAATTATTTTCTATCATATGATATGCTTAATTCTGTACAAGAAAATATGTACTATGCTACTCCAAAGAGATTAAGATGTTTTTTAAATGTTGATTGTCCATGATTTCAAATATGCACTAGAAGACTCAGTGATGTCTGTTTAAGTATCTGTGCTGCCCTTAGATGACTATAAAAGATTAATTTTTCTGAAAATTCATAAGAACATGTACTTTTATAGGTTTGTCATCAACATTTCCAAAACACAACCCACACTGAGCCTTCTGTTTTGGGTTTTCTTCTGGCTTAGTGACAAAGTTGGAAAAAATGAAAACAGGAAAGAGGAGGAAGGCAGGCTGACTCTGCTGTCCTCAGCCTTTCTCTCTGCTTAGCAAGCGTTTGCTCTATTTTCTAAGAGCAGCTCTGAAGCTACAGATAAATGGAAAAATACATAATATGGTGAAAGTCCCATACCTTTGCCTTTTGCTTTTCAATCTCTGATTTAACTTCATCACTTTTGAATCTTTTAATGCAATGGTTTACAATAAATATGAAATAATATATTTTAGTNTGCTTAGCAAGCGTTTGCTCTATTTTCTAAGAGCAGCTCTGAAGCTACAGATAAATGGAAAAATACATAATATGGTGAAAGTCCCATACCTTTGCCTTTTGCTTTTCAATCTCTGATTTAACTTCATCACTTTTGAATCTTTTAATGCAATGGTTTACAATAAATATGAAATAATATATTTTAGTTGAAATAAGGGTTAAACCTTAGTATTCCATGTGCAGTGTCTGCATCTGAATTTCGTAGTGTTCAAACAATATTTTGCACTAAATCCCTAAGATTTCAATATCTTCCACTTCGACAGGTTGTCCATGTGAACTCATACTCTTCAATATTGTTGATTGCGTTTATATTTAGTATCTTTATGGCTTTGTGGATGAAGAGGATGCTGATTATTTATATGTCTAATTGAAGATCTACCCTTTAATTAGCATAGTCGACACTGGAAAGATGACAACCAGTCAAGATATAATATGCACAGGTGAAAGTAAAGGAAATTTATCATTATTTTGTACTTGTTATTTACAACCCTTTCATGTTCAGTGATGGAGAAGGCAATGGCACCCCACTCCAGTACTCTTGCCTGGAAAATCCCATGGATGGAGGAGCCTGGTGGGCTGCAGTCCATGGGTTCGCTAAGAGTCGGACACGACTGAGTGACTTCTTTTTCACTTTTCACGTTTATGCATTGGAGAAGGAAATGGCAACCCACTCCAGTGTTCTTGCCTGGAGAATCACAGAGACAGGGGAGCCTGGTGGGCTGCCGTCTATGTGGTCGCACAGAGTTGGACACGACTGAAGCGACTTAGCAGCAGCACCAGCATGTTTAGTGAAGTTTCCAGGTTGTTGTTTTTGGCCGTTAAGTCGTGTCTGACTCATTTGCGACCCCATGAACTGCAACCTGCCGGGTTCCTCAGTCCATGGGATTTCCCAGACAAGAATATTGGAGTGGGTTACCATTTATTTATGCATTGGAGAAGGAAATGGCAACCCACTCCAGTGTTCTTGCCTGGAGAATCCCAGAGACGGGGGAGCCTGGTGGGCTGCCGTCTATGTGGTCGCACAGAGTTGGACACGACTGGGTTACCATTTCCCTCATGAGGGTTTCCAGATACTCTTCCACAATGACAAGAGCTATCACATTCTGGGCCACCAGTTACAAACACTTAGAGGAGATCTAGAGTATGGAAGGGATTCAAGTGTTTCCTGCTTTCAATAGTGTCTTTTTTCTAGGTTTTCCTGCATGCATACAAACTCCTCACAATGCAGTGTTGTGCTGCTTTTAGCTAATTGCTTCATCTAACAGGGATAATAGAGCATTTTTCTATAGTTTTAAAAATTTAATTCAACATTTTAAAGTAATTATGGGATAACTGCCTAATGGCTAAGTGAAGTGTTCAAATTGCAATCTTTGTTCTTCTTGTTTCAAAATCGTCAAAAACAGATGAGCACTTTATACTGTATACAGGGCTTGTATATAGTACTTGTACACTGTATACAGGGCTTGAGCTATAATGCTATATACTTGTAACCTATATAATATAGAAGTATTCACAAAAATCTTCAAAAACAGTTACACAGATATTAACATATATCACTAGTTTATCACACTATAGTAGAATTAATCTAGTTAAAGGGTTAAAACTATGTAGCAAATATCTACCAATATGACAAAACAATTAATAGAGTAGAAAAATTCAATTAAAAAGAATCTAAAGTACTTTTTAAAAACCTACAATGTTTGAGGCGCTCAGCCTTCTTCACAGTCCAACTCTCACATTCATACATGACCACAGGAAAAACCATAACCTTGACTAGAAGGACCTTAGTTGGCAAAGTAATGTCTCTGCTTTTGAATATGCTATCTAGGTTGTTCTAAGAGTCTTTAATGTGCTTTCCAAATTTCTATGATATGATGAAGGATCTCCCATACATATTTGCCCATAAAAGTCTTATTTGAGGCATTTTACAAAATTTTTTTTTCTTAGAATGTTTATGTAGAATCCTGAAAAATAATTAACTGTAGATCTTCTGGGTATCCTTCTTAATCTAGGCAGTGGTTTTAATTTTCTTTGGAAGATACAGGGATCAGTTTCAGATCAGCTCCTTCAGGGTATTGGGAATTGGATTCACAATTGTATTACTCTTTTCAGAGTGGAGTTATTTCAGCAAAACTCAGTTTCTGCTTTGTCCTACACAGGAGTTATAATCTAGTACCAGATAGGTCAGCCATAAACCTATGCAGTGTTTGAGTTTCCTTCTACATTCAACCATGAGGCAAACTCCCTCTGAAAAACACTATTTGTCCATGTCTAGAAGAGCTTCTTATTGATTTTCATAAACTTTTGTTAGGCAGTTAAAAGGTTTGGCTAAGTTCACCATGTTAGCATCTGGTAAACTATGATATAGCAAACGAAGAACCCTGTTCTTATCCATTTAACACCACAGAATTCTGTTTCCTGCTTCTAAAGATTTATTCAAGGATATTGCAATATTTAAGAGCTATTCTGATTCATGAAGTAAATCAATGACTCCAGAAAGCTTCAACATGCCAACATGCAGCCTGGTTGTTACACCTTGTTACTACTCCAGTTTGTTATGTAAGAGAAAGAAAGAACCCGAAGAATGGTATAGGAGACTTACACTGCCCTTCACTGTTCTTGGACTTCCCTGATGACTCAGTGGTGAAGAATCTGCCTGCAATGTGGAAGACATAAGAGACACAGGTTCAATCCCTGGGTTGGGAAGATTCCCTGGAGGAGGAAATGGCAACCCACTCCAGTATTCTTTATGTGGATAATCCCATGGACAGAGGAGCCTGGTGGGCTACAGTCCAAAGAGTCTCAAAGAAAGAGCTGAATACAACTCAGTGACTGAGCACACACACATATCATTCTGAGAAGGTCTTTATTTCTTCTGAGTGAAAACACAGAATGGGTAAGCTTAGTCTAGAATAGACGCACTACCTAAGCATGTCCTCTCGTGTATTCTTTTCTTTTTCATCTGATTTATCCTTTTGTCTATAAGTTCTTTAAATAATGCATTTCTGCTGAGAAAATTTAATAGTGTCTGTCCTAAATTCTTTTCTCACATTCGAAAGACTTTATTTTTCATTTAATCATGTATCATGTCCAATTCTTATTTTGTAAAATATGGGGAATCCATTTTAACATACTCCTCTGCATATGAAAGATACAGAGAATAACAATTATTCATAAAGAAACACTTATCCATATCTAAAGATTTTCAAAGCTTTTACTTCAAACATATTTATTAATATTTTTTATCAGTTTTATAATTTTTTGAAAACCTCAATTATACTTTTGACTGTTTAAAATTTACATCTATATATTGATTATTATGGAAATACTTTGACCTCAAAAAGCTGACTTTCATCAAAAGGAATAAAAATAAACTAATATTCTTTGAATTCTAGGTCACTTTGGAAAACAAAACAAAACAAAAATCCATGATTTCAAACACTCAATCAAAATACAGAAGAGCCATTCCATAGTATTTTTTGCCTGCTGTGCAGTAGTCTAACTTACTGTTAATACTGGATCTAAAAGATTCATTTCCAGTTACCTCTCACCAATTTTCTTTTATTGAAGGCCTCCATTGACTGACATATTAAATTATGCATAATCAACTGAAAAGGATCAGTTCAAATTTTGGCACTCAGTCACCATCTGTTCTTGGTATGTTGACATACCTCGCATCATTTTCATGTTTGCTTTATAAATGGTGTGACAGTCAGGCTTTTCATAATGTTTGTTGTTCCATTAAAACTAATTATAGTGACGATCATATTCTGACAATATAAGGATCCATTCAGAAAACTGCAGAATTTTTAAAATAAAAACCCTCAATAAGTGGTGACTTAATTCTTAACATTTTATATTTATCCAGGGTATTCATTCAATAACATGCTGCTGCTGCTGCTGCTGCTGCTAAGTCGCTTCAGTCGTGTCGACTCTGTATGACTCCATAGATGGCAACCCACCAGGCTCCTCTGTCCCTGGGATTCTCCAGGCAAGAATACTGGAGCGGGTTGCCATTTCCTTCTCCAATGTATGAAAGTGAAAAGTGAAAGGGAAGTCGCTCAGTCATGTCCGACTCTTAGCGACCCCATGGACTGCAGTCTACCAGGCCCCTCCGTCCGTGGGATTTTCCAGGCAAGAGTACTGGAGTGGGGTGCCATTTCCTTCTCCATCAATAACATGAGATACTGGAAACTAATTTGTATTGCAATACAGCTTCCTTCAGAAAATAATCATCAGTGGGATCTTCACTGATGTAAATGTGCATAGCTTCAACAACAACAACAAAAATAAAAACAAACCTTCAAATAAACCATTTCTTAACAATTATTATTATTTATTCGCTAAGCCATGTCTGACACTTTTGCAACCCCGTGGACTATAGCCCCCAGACTCCTCTCTCCATAAGATTTCTCAAGCAAGAATACTGGAGGGGGTTGCCATTTTCTTCTCCAGGGGATCTTTCCAACCCCAGGTTTGAACCCATGTCTCCTGCATTGGCAGATGTGTTCTTCATCCACTGAGCCACGAGGAAGCCCTAATAATTATTACCATTTTTTAATCCTGAGGAAAAAAGAGAACATTTCACACACACACACACACATTTACAAGTGGAAAATACACCGAGTAATACTAGCAAATATAGTGCATTAAAAATTATCTTCAAGGTTAGCAGACAAGTATTAGGATACAAGCACTGGAATAGTAAGTAAAAAATTTTTATTATCTTCATGTACCCTGAGATATTAATAAAAATGTTAGTTAATTGGTCATGTCTGACTCTGCAGCCCATGGACTGTAGCTGCCAGGCTCCTCTGTCCATGAATTCTCCAGGCAAGAATACTGGAGTGGGTAGCTATTTCCTCTCCAGGGGATTTTCCTGACCCAGGTATTGAATGTGTGTCTCTTGCACTGCAGGCAGATTCTTTACCACCTGAGACACTAAGGAAGCCTGAGATATCAACAGTATGAACCTACATCTTGGGCATGCAATTTTTATTCTAATCTAAGTTCCAAATACATTCCCCAAATTTTATGCTAATTTAATTACTGTAGGAAATGGCAATCCACTCCAGGACAATTTGCCTGGAAAATCTCATGGACAGAGGAGCCTGGTAGGCTACAGCCCATGGGGTCGCTAAGAGTCGGACATGACTGAGCGACTTCCCTCACTCACTTAGTTGCCTAAAATAAATACCAGTTCTGTAAGATGGAGTGATATTCTGTGAATCATTTTCTTTTGTTATTTACCCATCACCTATATTATTTGTTGAGTGAAAAGAATGATTTCTGTTTAACTTTGCAATTATAATTATATATAGCAACTCCTTCATACCAAATAAATTTAAAACGTGCTGATTCTATATAAACCATCAAACTCTCCATAAAACAGGACTTTCCATATATCCAAAGATAGCTTCTAGAGAAATTATTTTCTATTACTAATAGCTCAAAATTTTCTCTCTTAACACTTGCTTGATTGATAAAGGTAAAATATGAACAAAGATTTCCATTAACCACAAAAAAAAAAGGTTACTTCTGTTAAAATGCTCCCAGAGGAAAGGCGAAAAAAGCACAAGTCACAAGGAAGAAAAATGAGCTCATTTTCTTGGCAAGCAAATGACTATTTGGAACCAAGGATTAAATGAAGTAAAATCTCAGTTACACCTCCCCGTCTTTCCCTGAAAGTAAACAGACTGAACTATTCTTAAGCTGTTACAAAATCAAAGGTTATAAAAGTTTCACTTCTTAACCTTGCTGTTTTGAAAATAGACATTTCCTACTGATAGTAACTTTGGAAAGAAAAGAAAAAGTTCTGGATTTCAAGTTTATACTACAGGATTATGTGATTCAAAATAAAGAGGAAGACAGAAGACTAGCTTCTCAGAGCCAAATACTTTACTCTAATACTGTTTCTTATGATCCTTTTAAGAGCACTGTATTTTTTTTTTTTTTTCTCTCTCTCTCTTTTGTTTGGAAAAGAGATTGCAGGGTCTGGTTTTTAGCTTTTTTTTTTTTTTTAATTAACCATTACCTTTGTAAATTCAGACCATCTCTAGCTCCCCATCTGCAGTGATTTTGGAGCCCCCCAAAATAAAGTCTCTAACTGTTTCTCCATCTATTTGCCATGAAGTGATGGGAACAGATGCCATGATCTTAGTTTTCTAATGTTGAGTTTTAAGCCAACATTTTCACTCTCCTCTTTCATTTTCATCAAGAGTCTGTTGCTTTCTGCCATAAGGGTGGTGTCATCTGCATATCTGAGGTTATTGAGATTTCTCCCAGCAATCTTGATTCCACCTTGTGCTTCCTCCAGCCCAGGTTTCTCACGATGTACTCTGCATATAAGTTAAATAAGCAGGGTGACAATATACAGCCTTGACGTACTCCTTTTCCTATTTGGAACCAGTCTGTTGCTCCATGTCCAGTTCTAACTGTTGCTTCTTGACCTGCACACAAATTTCTCAGGAGGCAGGTCAACTGGTCCGGTATACCCATCTCTTTAAGAATTTTCCAGTTTGTTGTGATCCATAGAGTCAAAGGCTTTGGCATAGTCAATAAAGCAGAAGTAGATGTTTCTCTGGAACTGTCTTGCTTTTTCAATGATCCAATGGATGTTGGCAATTTGATCTCTGGTTGAGCTCTTGTTATAATTGACTTATAAGTGGGCAAAATTTGTATCTATTTTCCCATCGTGTTTAGCTTTACCACTGCAAGTATAATACCAGGTTTCAATCTTTTCTTCACAAATCTAAAATTTAATAAGTCTGAAATTGCTAGTTGGTGACAAAAGTGATAAAAAAAAGTTGGTGATAAAAACTTTATCATCTGTTATAAGTTGCCTTCCCCTCTGCTGTATCAGCCTTTCATCTCACTGCAAAATATCCATGTCACAGCCCCCACAGTAACATTCAGATATGTACTATGCAAACATTCGAATGGCTGCTTGTCTTCACCAAATACATCCACTCTGTTTTGTTTTGTTTTTTTTTTTTTCCTGTAAAAGTTTGATGTTTATTCAGGATACTGCCTTTGATGTACATTTTTCTTACACAGAGTGATTTAATCTAGATACATTTTTCTCTAACAACCATCTATAGAATATCATATCTGTACTCCAGCAATGGATCTTCTTACAGAACATAGAAGACTACATCTCCACCTAGTTATTTTGACATCAATATTAATAATAATGAATTACATATACTATTTGAATAAAATATGTGTTGGGGTATATGACAGCTTCAAAACATTATCCATTCAATAAAGCAGTTATTAGAATTTACCTTTGACAGAGGCCCAAGGTTTACATGGGCCTGGGCCTAACTTTTCTGAATACTACCTTTCTTGTAGTACATCATTGACTCTCACAACCATCTAATTAGTAGGTAATATTATTGTCCCATTTTATATTAGTTGGAACTTTGGCACAGAGGAATACAGAAACTTGCCCAAAATGACAGTGGAAGATTTTTGACTTTTGAAAAATCACTTTGAAAGCTATTTTACTACAAATTTTGCACTTTACATTTACATTATACTGATTGATAAGACTCCTCAATTATATATAATAAAAAATATACACTCATGTTTTTCTCACCACCATCTAGCTATTATCCTATACTTTTGATTAACAACACAGTGAAAAGAATCCTAATGTTAAACATGGCCTTGTGACACTGAGCATACTCTAAAAAAGACTATATATATTTATGTTAAAATACCTTAGGCTTTTCTCCTAAGGAATCAAAATTACTGATGAAGAGAAAATTTGTCAAATCTGCTGTGTATGTTCAGTTCAGTTCAGTAGCTCAGTCATGTCCGACTCTTTGCGACCCCATGAATCACAGCACACCAGCCCTCCCTGTCCATCACCAACTCCCAGAGTTAACTCAGACTCACGTCCATCGAGTCCGTGATGCCATCCAGCCATCTCATCCTCGGTCGTCCCCTTCTCCTCCTGACCCCAATCCCTCCCAACATCAGAATCTTCTACAATGCGTCAACTCTTCACATGAGGTGGCTAAAGTACTGGAGTTTCAGCTTTAGCATCATTCTTTTCAAAGAAATCCCAGGGCTGATCTCCTTCAGAATGGACTGGTTGGATCTCCCTGCAGTCCAAGGGACTCTCAAGACTCTTTTCCAAAACCACAGTTCAAAAGCATCAATTCTTCGGCGCTCAACCTTCACAGTCCAACTCTCACATCCATACATGACCATTGGAAAAACCATATCCTTGACTAGGTGGACTTTTGTTGGCAAAGTAATGTCTCTGCTTTTGAATATGCTATCTAGGTTGGTCATAACTTTTCTTCCAAGGAGTAAGCGTCTTTTAATTTCATGGCTGCAGTCACCATCTGCAGTGATTTTGGAGCTCAAAAAAATAAAGTCTGACACTGTTTCCACTGTTTCCCCATCTATTTCCCATGAAGTGATGGATTAGAGATATACAATATCCTGCGTACTAAAGAAATCAACTAAAATTAATAAATTAAAAAATTATGTGTTTTTTTATCATAAAGCAGGTAAATCACCTTATATGCCAGAATAAAAATGCTAGATTAATCTCCATATCAAACTCAGCCTCAAAAGAATACATTTTAAAGCCAATGTCATTAGAAATAGAACTCTAAGTTGTTTATCCCTTAGGTGAAGTTGCTCAGTCGTGTCCGACTCTTTGCGACCCCGTGGACTGTAACCTACTAGGCTTCTCTGTCCATGGGATTCTTCAGGCAAGAATACTGGAGTGGATTGCCATTTCCTTCTCCAGGGGATCTTCCCGACCCAGGGATCGAACCCGGGTCTCTGGCATTGGAGGCAGATGCTTTAACCTCTGAGCCACCAGGGAAGCCTCCTCATAAATTCTTTAACTTTTGAAATTTGTAATCACCACATAAAAACATAAAACATGAAGAAGATTTAACGGAGTAATACAGAATCCACATCTTCTACAACAGAATAATTACAAGGTCTTAAATGAAAACAAAAGTTACTCAGCATAAAGAAAATATGAGAGAAGAAAAAACTGGCTCATACTAGAAAGACAGTCAATACATGACAGTCACAATGTGACCTGATGTCAAAATTATTGAATTTGGACTTTAAACCAGTTTTTAAAACCAAGTCCACTGAGGTAAATGGAAGAAAAAAAGGAAAATCTAAGATGTAAAAGAAGAAATAGAAAATAATGCATATGTTTGATATTAAATATATCACTTAAATGATAGCACAAAGATTAAAATGATGAAAAATCTAGAATCAAACCACATATTAAATATCAGAAGGCTTCATAGCAGAATGTTGATGACAGATGACTGTCATCTTGAAGTAAATCAAAAGAAATCATAGATATGAATTTCAGTTGATTTCAAACAGAAAAAATACAAAATAAACCATGACTAGGAACATTATAAGCAGACTGCTAAAAGAAAAAATAATGAATTTATCTTGAAATTGATTAGAGAAGTCACTTTTAATCAGAAGAACAATGATTTTTATTACAATGAATTTCTCATCAGAAACTTTGGCAGCCAGAAAATTGAAACACATTAAAGTCCTAAAGGTTAATACCCACTTGTAACCTTAAATGCTATATTCAGTAGAAAAAATTTTAAAAATACAAGATAAAGACTTTTCAGCCAAAACAAACAAGCAAACAAAAACCCTAAGACAATCTGTCACTAGTAGACCTATACTAC
>SJYT01076343.1:37869-57755 GCA_006410635.1 Cephalophus harveyi
AGACCTATACTACCAAATACAATGAATGATGTTTTATCAAGCTAAATGATACAGAATAACATTTAGAGTTTAAGGAAATATTGAAGAGTCAACACGTGGTAAATGTTTAGCTAAAAACTATTTTGTCTTACATTTAGTTTGATTACAATATATGTATGATTATTTAAAAGCAAAAGTAACATTTTATAGGTTTATAATAGAAAAATTCTGAATGATAATTGTAGCATAAAGGTAGCTGGGTTAGTTATACAAATAACTACAAATAAATTGGAGAACATTAAGAATGTATATTGTGCTTTTCTTAAGCAACCATTAAAATAAATAATACAAAGTCATATAGTTAAATATCCATAGATACATTTAATTTATAAAATTATTTAAAGACTAGCAGGGGCCACCTAAGGAAAGTATATGTTAAGAATTTTTTTTCTCTTCTTAGCATCATGCATGTTCACTGGTATAACGATTCCTTTGACCTAATTATATATATAAAAAAAAAAAATCTACCACCATGTCCAAGAGGGAAAGCAAGCAGAAACCCACATGACATTAAAACTGCATGATTTCATCATCATCCTCTGATCTGACAGAGCATTGAATATAGACTCTTTCTTTCTTCTGTTATCCCCAACATCATTGCTTCTCATTCTCCTCCCACTTCCCACCTCCCACACACAAATCACTACCTTGAAAGACTTTGTATTATGGGTGTGCCATGGTGAAAAGATAATGGAGAATAAGTAATAGATTATTCCAAGTAATAGAAAATATTACATATTTGCACAGCTGAACTTTTCAATAACCCATGCAATTTTTATTTTCTAGATGTTTAGAATTATGGGATAGCCAAATATATATCTTATTGTATTTACAATTCCATCATTAGCGATTTTTCTCTTACTTGATCCCCATGAGTTTTTCATAGAGATTCAAAGGGTATTTGGAATGAGGATTAAAAACTAAAAGCAAACAAATGGCAAACAGTGAGGAAATCACAAAGAACTGAAAATCAGGAAAACAAATCATGCATTTGCTTTGTAATCTTAATTACCCTTACGTCTTAATATGGTTTGCACAACTGTAAAATGAAAGGACTGAATTAGGTGGCAATAAAAGTATTTTATATCTGAAATTTCTTTATTATGATAATAGAAACATTTCTGGGGCATAGGCCAAGTGTTTCACGTGCATTACTTGATTTAATCTTCATTACAAACTGCAAAGGAGATAGCATTATCCCTATATTAAAAAGCATAAAATTGAATTTCAGAGTGTTATCTCTCCAAATAGGAGAGAAGGCTAAAAACCAGAAAGCTAAACAAATCATGCTTTGAAGCTATGAGCCTTGTTTTAAGAATTTCTGGGTGGTTGGGGTATGCAATGCTGAGTCAAAATGATAATCTATTAAAGTAGAATGAGTTAAAAATCCAGTTGGTGACCTAGCTGATGTTTGCTAAATATTTTACATGATAATGTCATTGTTGTTTATGAGGCTAAACGAAGATTTTTAAAAGGTCTATATCAAATTATCTCTATCTTTCAATATTAAATTTAACATTTTTAAGTTTTGTTGTTTAAAAACATGCTAGATATATACAAGAATGTGTTAAGATCATGTCTAAGTACTCATTAATAACATAAATCTATAAAGTAACAAAAAGTAGGATCTTTCCTGTAGCTCAGATGGTAAAGAATCTTCCTGCAATGCAGGAGACCTGGATTCGATCCCTTGGTCAGGAAGATCCTCTGAAGAAGGGAATGGCAACCCTCTCCAGTATTCTTGCCTGGGGAATTCCAAGGACAGAGGAGCCTGGTGGGCTAGAGTTCATGGGGTTGCAAAGAGTTGGACATGACTGAGTGACTAACACTGCTACTGCTATCTATATCAATCTATAAAGTAACTAGTGAGTTGAGCAAATGACTGCAAAATAGGTAGAGAGTACTTCATTATCATTTTAAACAAAACTCACTTCCTTGCACTGGCCCTGAAATTTGAACCAGAAGTCTAATCTTTGGTGGTGATCTTGCTCCTAAAACTCAAACAAGACATTTTATTAATATTTTTTGTAGATACCATTTCTCATATGTATAAAAAGGAAATTCCATTATGTTATCCTGACATTATACACATGCATTAGACATTATGGCCACAGAGTAGATTGGGAGCAACAATGACTAAGACGTTTGACTTATTTTGAGAAAATATTTCATTTTGAAAAATTTGAAAAAATTCATTGCCAAAAAGCTAAAGAATAATTTTCAAGGCCTTATGTGTTCTGAAGAAGTTGATGAACATCTTTAACAGAGATGCTGAAGTACACCAATATTTTCTCAAGATAATTGATCCTTGAACCTTGTTTTGAAATGCAACTTCTAGAATTTTTTCATGAGTTATACTTTAGAAACGATGCTTGTGATTCTTTTTCCTTAGCTAATTAACACACATATGGAACAGAAAAATTCCATTTCAAATTACATAGCAAATCTGCATGAGATGTATGTACATTTCTTCTTAAATTTACATAATATATGGAACTGTGATCTGCTGCTGCTGCTGCTGCTAAGGCGCTTCAGTCGTGTCCGGCTCTGTGCGACCCCATGGACGGCAGCCCACCAGGCTCCTCTGTCCCTGGGATTCTCCAGGCAAGAATACTGGAGTGGCTTGCCATTTCCTTCTCCAGTGCATGAAAGTGAAAAGTGAAAGTGAAGTCGCACAGTCGTGGCCGACTCTTAGCGACCCCATGGACTGCAGCCCACCAGGCTCCTCCGTCCATGGGATTTTTCAGGCAAGAGTACTGGAGTGGGTTGCCATTGCCTTCTCCGGGAACTGTGATCACTCCCAGCTTAAATACTTTAAATGAGTCACAGAACAGCAATATATCTATACTAAAACTTACCATATTTCAAAATCAACACCAGACATTTTTTTCCTTTCATAAAAGATAGATACAACTTCAGTCAGTTCATTTAGTCGCTCAGTTGTGTCTGACACTTTGTGACCCCATTAACTGCAACATGAACACCATGAACCCCAGGCCTCCCTGTCCATCACCAATTCCCAGAGTTTACCCAAACTCCTGTCCATTGAGTTGGTGATGCCATCTAAGCATGTCATTCTCTGTCGTCCCCTTCTCCTCCTACCCTCAATCTTTCCCAGCATCAGGGTCTTTTCAAATGAGTCAACCCTTTGCATGAGGTGGCCAAAGTATTGGAGTTTCAGTTTCAACATCAGCCCTTCCAATGAGCACCCAGGACTGATCTCCTTTAGGATGGACTGCTTTGATCTCCTTGCAGTCCAAGGGACTCACAAGAATCTTCTCCAACTCCACAGTTCAGAAGCATCAATTCTTCAGTGCTCAGCTTTCTTTATACTCAAACTCTCACATCTATACATGACCACTGGAAAAACCATAGCCTTGACGAGATGGATCTTTGTTGGCAAAATAATGTCTACTTTTTAATATGCTGTCTAGGTTGGTCATAAACTTTCTTCCAACGAGTAAGTGTCTTTTAATTTCATGGCTGCAATCACCATCTGCAGTGATTTTGGAACCCACGGGGAAAAAAAAAAAAGTCAGCTACTGTTTCCACTCTTTCCTCATCTATTTGCCATGAAGTGATGGGACCAGGTTCCATGATCTTAGTTTTCTGAATGTTGAGCTTTAAGCCAACATTTTCACTCTCCTCTTTCACTTTCATCAAGAAGCTCTTTAGTTCTTCTTCACTTTCTGCTATAAGGGTGATGTCATCTGCATATCTGAAGTTATTGTTATTTCTCCCAGCAATCTTGATTTCAGCTTGTGCTTCTTCCACCTCAGCATTTCTCATGATGTACTATGCATATAAGTTAAATAAACAGGGTGACAATATACAGCCTTGATGTACTCCTTTTCCTATTTGGAACCAGTCTATTGTTCCATGTCCAGTTCTAACTGTTCCTTCCTGACCTGCATACAGGTTTCTCAGCAGGCGGGTCAGGTGGTCTGGTATTCCCATCTCTTTCAGAATTTTCCACAGTTTATTGTGATCGGTCAAAGATTTCGGCATAGTCAATAAAGCAGAAATAGATGTTTTTCTGGAAGTCTCTTGCTTTTTCGATGACCCAGTGGATGTTGGCAATTTGATCTCTGTTTCCTCCCTCTGCCTTTTCTAAATCCAACTTGACATCTGGAAGTTCATGATTCACATATTGCTGAAGCCTGGCTTGGAGAATTTTGAGCATTACTTTGCTAGCGTGTGAGATGAGTACAGTTGTGCGGTAGTTTGAGAGTTCTTTGGCATTGCCTTTCTTTGGGATTGGAATGAAAACTGACTTTTTCCAGTCCTGTGGCCATTGCTGAGTTTTCCAAATTTGCTGGCATATTGAGTGCAGCACTTTCACAGCATCATCTTTTAGGATTTGAAATAGCTCAGCTGGAATTCCATCACCTCCCCTAGCTTTGTTCATAGTGATGCTTCCTAAGGCCCAGTTGACTTCACATTCCAGGATACCTGGCTCTAGGTGAGTGATCACACCATTGTGATNATTTTTTCAAATTTGCTGGCATATTGAGTGCAGCACTTTCACAGCATCATCTTTTAGGATTTGAAATAGCTCAGCTGGAATTCCATCACCTCCCCTAGCTTTGTTCATAGTGATGCTTCCTAAGGCCCAGTTGACTTCACATTCCAGGATACCTGGCTCTAGGTGAGTGATCACACCATTGTAATTAACTGGGTTATGATCTTTTTTGTATAATTCTTCTGTGTATTCTTGCCACCTCTTCTTACTATCTTCTGCTTCTGTTAGGTCATACCATTTTTATCCCTTATTCAGCCCATCTTTGCGTCAAATGTTCATTTCATATCTCTAATTTTCATGAAGAGATCTCTGCTGCTATTGCTGCTAAGTCACTTCAGTCGTGTCTGACTCTGTGCGACCCCATAGACAGCAGCCCACCAGGCTCCGCTGTCCCTGGGATTCTCTAGGCAAGAACACTGGAGTGGGTTGCCATTTCTTTCTCCAATGCATGAAAGTGAAAAGTCAAAGTGAAGTCGCTCAGTCGTTTCCGACTCTTAGCGACCCCATGGTCTGCAGCCTACCAGGCTCCTCCATCCCTGGGATTCCCCAGGCAAGAGTACTGGGGTGGGGTGCCATTGCCTTCTCTGGAAGAGATCTCTGGCCTCTCCCATTCTATTGTTTTCCTCTATTTCTTTGCATCGATCACTGAGGAAGTCTTTCTTATCTCTCCTTGCTATTCTTCAGAACATTGCATTCAAATGGGTATATGTTTCATTCTATCCTTTGCTTTTCACTTCTTTTCACAGCTATTTGTAAAGCCTCCTCAGACAGCCATTTTGATTTTTTTAATTTCTTTTTTAGGCCCAGGAGCTGTGGCGCAGGATCAACGGAGAGGAGATACCCCACGTCCAAGGTAAGAGAACACTAAGTAAGATGGTAAGCGCTAAGAGAGGGCATCAGAGGGCAGATAGACTGAAACCACAATCACAGACAACTAGCCAATCTGATCACATGGACCACAGCCTTGTCTAACTTAACGAAACTAAGCCATGCCGTGTGGAGACACCTAAGACGGGCGGGTCATGGTGCAGAGGTCTGACAGAATGGACCTAATGTGCTGTGGAAGGGAATGGCAAACCACTTCAATATTATTGCCTTGAGAACCCCATGAACAGTATGAAAAGATACAATTTAACAAGCTTTTAAAGATAACTTATGAATATCTGAGAAGGAAATAATGGAATACTTAGTAACAGTGGGATGATAGGTTTTGTGTTTTGAAAATTTCTTAATATTTTGGTGGAAAAAAAACATAATGAAAAGGGAAACAAAGTCTACTATTGGTACTTAAAAGATTAATGCCTTATATTTTATGTGGAGTATGAAGTCAAGTGGGCCTTAGGAAGTAATACTATGAATCAAAGGTAGTGGAGGTAATGAAATTCCAGCTGAGGTATTTCAAATCCTAGAGATGATGCTGTTATGTTAAAGTGCTGCATTTCATATACCAGCAAATTTAGAAAACTCAGCAGAGGTCACTGGACTGGGAAAAATCATATTTTATTCCAATCCTAAAGAAAGACAATGTCAAAGACCATTCAAATTGCACTCAATTGTACACATTTTACAGGTTAGCAAAGTAATGCTCAAAATTCTCCAAGCCAGCCTTCAACAGTACATGAACTGTGAACTTCCATATGTTCAAGCTGGATTTAGAAAAGGCAGAGGAACCAGAGATCAAATTTCCAACACTCATTGGATCATTGAAGAAACAAGAGAATTCCAAAAAAATCATCTACTTCTGCTTTATTGACACGGTAAAGTCTTTGACTGCATGGATCACAACTGTGGAAAATGCTTAAAGTGATGGAAATACCAGACCACCTTGCCTGCCTCCTGAGAAACCTGTATGCAGGTTAAGAAGCAACAATCAGAACTGGATATGGAACAACAGACTGGTTCCAAATTGGAAAAGGAATATGCTAAGCCTGTATATTGTCACCCTGCTTATTTAACTTATATGCAGAGTACATCATGTGAAATGCTAGGCTGGATGGCTCACAAGCTGGAATCAAGATTGCCTGGAGAAATGTCAACAACCTGAGATATGCAGATGATACCACCATTATGGCAGAGAGCTAAGAGGAACTAAAGAGCCTGTTAAAGAAAGTGAAAGAGGAGAATGAAAAAGCTAGTTTAAAATTCAACATTCAGAAACTGAAGATCATGGCATCTCGTCGCATCACTTCATGGTAAATATATGGGGAAAAAGTAGAAACAGTGACAGATTTTATTTTCTTGGGCTCCAAAATCACTGTGGATGGTGAACGTGGCCAGAAAATTAAAAGATTCTTTCTTCTTGGAAGAAAAGTTATGACAAACCCAGATTGTGTATTAAAAAGCAGAGACATCACTTTGTTGACGAAGTCAGTCTAGTCAAAGCTATGGTTTTTCAAATAGTCATGCATGGATGTGAGAGTTGGACCATAAGGAAGGCTGAATGCCAAAGAATTGATGTTTTTGAACTGTGGTGCCAGAGAAGATTCTTGAGAATTTCGTGGACAGCAAAATATCAAACCAGTCAATCCTAAAGCAAGTCAACCCTGAATATTTACTGGAAGGACTGATGATGAAATTGAAGCTTGAAACCTTTGGCCACCTGATGCAAAGACTCAATGTTTTGGAAAAGGCCTTGATGCTGGGAAAGACTGAGGAGAGGAAAAGGGGATGACAGGATTAGATGGTGGAATGGCATCATTGACTCTATGGATGTGAGTTTAAGCAAACTCTTGGAGATAGTAAAGGACAGGAAGCCTGGCATGCTGCAGTTCATGGGGTTGCAAAGGGTTGGACATGACTTAGCAATTGTACAAAAAAGTTATTCCTGAGTCACGGGTCATGTATCATGTGTTTTTTCAATTTCAAAAATTTAGCTCATAATTTTTGAATCTGGAGTCAGCTTGATTAATTAATGCAGCTTCTTTCTCCTCAAGTATAGTAGGTTAGTAACAATTGGATCTGCACAAAATTCAGTACTTTATATAAATGAATGTAAATTTATTCCCTAGGAAATCAAAACTTTTTCTCTCATTGCAGATATTTATGGGGAAAATAGGTAACAGCCATAGTCCAAATGGACTCAGAATTTAAATATAATTTTAATTAATAAAACAATATTTATATCTTGTGCAAATATTTCTCATTATACCCTAATGTGTACACAGTATGTAAATACACAGGCAATAATTTGCTAATGCCTTTTATGAAATAGAACTTCTGTAAGTTGTTTTAAAAGGAGAACATGGGTCATATTTTGATGACATGACTTCATTATACTTTAATTAGTGTTGCATAAATCATGCAAGGTTTATAAAACAAGTCAATTTAAACTTGGAAGACAAATTTTTATACTGTGCTATAACATTACTTACTATGAAGTTTAATTAAAACTTACAACTTCACAAGCAATGTATCTGTTTAAATACCAGTTTTATGCTGCATATAAGTCCTCACAAAAAGAAAGTGTTTTGCTGCTGCTTTGCTTTCTTATTCTATTCTTTTAGTGGCAAAAAATAAAGGGCTTTCTAAATAGTATATTACCAAAGACTTACTCCACTATGTGTTCTTCACTTGGTGATAGAATAACAATAGATGCACATTAATGGATATTTCTCCAATTAGAAGTTACATATTTTTCAGGCTGTAAACTTCTAGCCAACTGTAATTTTCCCCTACCGATCTAGTGTAAGGTGATCAAGGAGAGAGATCTCATAAAACTTACTGAAATTTTTGTGAAGGTGATTTTAAGATATAATCGCAGTGCAGTACCAGAAAGTTAAAGAAGCGGTGTGATACAGTTATAGGATAAGAAAATAGTTTGTCTACTCTGCTGCCTGATAATTATGGAAAAGCTGTGGAGTGGGGAGTCCTTAGTTCTTATGTTGGAGAATGCAAAAGAGTCATAATATTAGGGACAAGAATAAAATCTGGCATCTACACTAGATCCGGTAGGTATTTGGCATACTTAAGCAGAGGTCTGTGAAATAAAATGTGCAACAGCTGGTCACATATTTTTAACAACAAGAAAAAATTAATAAATAAAATGCAAAGCTTTCAGAGAGGGAGAACTAAAGTTTCCAGGGAAAATTCACATGTTAAAAATTTCAGATAGATTGTTGTTATGAGATATTCTTGAGGCCAATATTCTTGTCTGATAACTGAAAGAAATTATTTTTGAGGCAAATGTGTACATTTTGCTTTACATATAGCTTTCATGTTGGCACTCACTTGCCCAAATATTTTCAAAGATTGGTACTTCCTGAAAAATAAAGTATAGTTTCTTTAACGTGTGTTTGAACTTGGTAGCAGTCCACCAATTTCATATTTTTTAAAAGTATTTACATTTTCTCCTTTGAGTCCTGAATACCAAGCTGAACCTACTAGATACAGTATAACCAATATTCTTTACACATTTCCTTTACAGACCATGCAGAATACTCTCCTCTTTACTTATTTTGTGTTAGTTCATCCTTCAGATGCTGTAACACTGAAAAGTCTTCCCTGATTCTTCCCAACTACAGTGGGCTCTTCTCAAAAATTCAACGGTGCTTGTCTAGGCCAGAGAAACTTATGAGCTTTAAAATCTGCCCTGTTTTAATGGCTACATTTTGTGTATCTTCTTCTGACAAATAATAATACTGTGGTTTATCTAGTATACTGTTGTCAGTTATAAAATTTAATTAGAAGATTATAGACCACTCTATTCCCTCCAATCTTCTGCCCATACCAACAAGGTGCCAGTATAATAATAATAGATTACAGCTGAGTTTCCAGACAGCCTTCTTCTAAGGAAAAGTAATTATGAGAAGTCCAAAGTCAAGAGCAGACATAAAAACATTAAACACAGCTAACTCCTATCCAGATTAACATAAATCTTCACACCAAAGGCATATTTACATTGATTCCTGGTGCTCAATACAACATGACTAGTTTTCAACAACAATTATAAGTCACAAAAAAACAAAAAAATAAATAAAAATAAAACCTCATTCAGTTTGCAAAAACAAAGCAATTTTCAGAAATAGACGACGAAGATATCTGAATTATTAGAGAAGTTTAAACAGCTATGATTAGTATATTCAGGGCTCTGTGGAAAAAGGAGACCATGTACAAGAGTAGTTAAGTAATACAAAGCAAGTATATACAAAATAAAAATGAATCTGTGACCCCTTGTGATTCCCCTCTCCAAGGGATCTTCCTGACCCAGGAATGGTACCTGGGTCTCTTGAATTGTGGGCAGATTCTTTACCATCTGAGCCACCAGGGAAGTCCAAATAATGTGAGGGAAAAGATAAAAAGTTATAGAAAGAATTTTTTTTTAATTCAAAATAAAAACTCAGCTACAAAAAATAATGCTTTCCATAAGCTCAGCAGTAGGCTTGATACAACCAAGGGAAGAATTAGTGAATATGAAGAAACCTGAATAATTTTATGCATTAGTTTATTTTATATAACATTCCAAATTTATTGGTTTAATATAATTTTGTAATATTCTCTAACAGTTTTGATGCCCATATGGTATAAATTGATATATTCTTCTCTATTTCTAATAGCTGTTCTAATAATGGTGTTTTCTCTCTTTTCCCTCTTCATGACAAGTCTAACTATTAATCTTTTCAAAATAGCAACATTTAAATTTGGCTTTCTCTATTGCCCATGCCCCCTGTATCATTAGATTATTCTGTTATCCTTATTTTACTTCTCTTTAATATACTTAGGTTTGATTTGCTTTTCATTTTCTCACTTGTAATGATGGAAGCCTAGATCATTGAATTTTATTTGGTCTTCTTTAATATGTTCATTGAAGGCTACACATTTTTTTTTTTCCCCTGAACACTGATTTAGCTATATCTCACAATATTTGATATATCATATCTTCCTTACTTCTCAGTTAAAATATTTTCTTGTTTCTAATATACTCTTGTCTTAAACCCTGGGTTATTTTTGTATGTGTGTGTTAGTCGCTCCGTCACCTCTGACTCTTTGAGACCCCATGGACTATAGCCCACCAGGCTTCTCTGTTCATGGGACTCTCCTGACAAGAATACTGGTGTGGGTTGCATTTCCTTCTTCAGGGGATCTTCCCAACCCAGGGACTGAACTGGAATCTATTGAATTGCAGGTGGATTTTTTACCATCTGTGCTACTAGGGAAGCTGGAATCTATTGAATTGCAGGTGGATTCTTTACCATCTGTGCTACTAGGGAAGCTGGGTTATTTAGACATGTGTTAATTAATTTTCAAAATTTTAGTATTATTCTAATTTTATTTTTATTATTCAATATTACTGTTACTGTGGTCAGAGAATATGCTCAAAAATTTTAACCTTTTGAAACTGTTTGGGGTTTGATGTCCCAGGTAGCATTAGTGGTAAAGAACCTGCTTGCCAATGCAGGAGACATAAAAGACACAGCTTTAATCCCTGGGTCAATTTGATAACTTATTAAGGCATATGAACTGTTGATTGATATTCATATACTTGTTTGGTTATTGAAAGATGTGTTAAAATCACCTACTATGGTTCATAACTTGTTTATCCTTTTAAATTTGTTACCATCACTTCACATGTATTTAAGCAGTCATGCTAACTGTATAAAAATTAGGAGAGCTGTATTTTTCATTCTCATTATCCATTTCATGTTTCCTTTGCACAGATTCAACATTGCCTCTGGATGAAGTTCTTTACTAAGGTACGACAGTGATCTTTGACCTGAAATACCTGAAACACCATGTCTGTTTTTCATTGTGTTGTTCCAGTCCTATCACTATGACAACTGTCTCAAAGGTCAGTGCACACATACAACTTTTGGACAACATTAAATTGCAGCATCCCTTTTTCCTTTATAGCCATGACAGGCTTCTCAAAATTATCTTTTTAAAAATTTATTTTCTGGGTTTTAAAAAGGTCCAATATGACCAAGTGGTGGTCTGAAATGTCCAGTTTATTGGGATGGTTGTTAAGACCCCTAGTAAAGAGATTTATCATTTAGAAATTAAAATTCTAATTTTAATAGAATTCAAAATTAAATTAGCAGAGGCTAACAATGAAGAGGATGAAAAAAAAGATTTTGCAAGTTTGTAGTTATGCAAGGTTAACATTCCCACTTTTACTGATAATTTGTGGACCCATATATTCTAGAAATACATGAAAGCACTAAATGAATCTTCTCATATCAAAGCATACACCAAATTTTATGGTCTAGCTCCTCTAAAGTTGTAAGACTGAATTCTCAGCTGGATCTCTGAGTCTTCTGGAGACCATTCCACTCATCTGAAGACCTGTTGCTACTTTTCCAGGAGAAACATGACAAAGTCAAATAAGCCTTTGAGATCATCCTATTGTCTGGTGTTCTTTTCTGTAAAATGAGTTTGTTGTTCAGAAACAGGATTGTAAGGCATGTGAAGATATTTTGGAATTTCATGAGAGCTACTACTGACAAAGATATACTGGGCAGAGCTAGTACATGCATCTCCAGGATAAGTGTTTATTTCAGGGAAAATAAATTATCATATACGTCAGTATGGACACAACCCAACATAACTGATTGTCCACTGTTTTTATACGGATGGTGTATCAGGCATAGAACCTCAGTCTCAGGGACTTGGACACCCTGCTTTGCACTACAATATACAGCCCATCACTGCCTAGTGTCAATATAATATGTAGAATTACCTTTAAATCAGGCTCAATGTTTGCTATTCAATAATCTGAAATGGTCAATAAATAACCCACAGGCCATTAATGTGAGTAGAGGCAAATGTGGTGGTTCATCCAAGAGGATTTTCCCTGTAGCTCAGATGGTAAAGAATCTGCCTGCAATTCAGGAGACCTGGGTTCAATCCCTGGGTCAGGAAGATTCTCTGGAGAATGAGTGGCAATCCACTCCAGTATTCTTTCCTGGAGAGTCCCATGGACAGAGGAGCCTGACGGGCTACAGTTCATGGGGTTGCAAACAGTTGCACACGACTGAGTGACTAACACTGCTACTGCTATCCAAGAGGAGGTATACTGGGAAATGAGTCACCAGCTCATACGGTTATTTATGCTTTTATGCTCATACAGTTATTCAGAGCCTGTTGAAGCTGATCTTCACTTTCCCAACTTTCATTTGATGAATACTGCTGCCCCAGAAAAATTGGGAAGAGGTAAATCAGATAACACTCAATTTATGACAAACATTTTACTAGTTATAGTCATTGATACTTGTCCCAAGTTCAAGATATTCAAACTGTTAGGTCTCAGTAACGATCCAGGATCTATTTCCAGGAAAAGTGCTATCTGAAGTGTGCATGGATTTGCTCCAAAACCCTACGTGCATGCCCTGCTCTTCTCCTATTGGTGCTTGACACATTTCCCATATATTATCTTGATCTGTGGGAAGATAATTCAAGCAGTCACAAAGGCAAAGTTGCAGTGCTCCTTGCCCCATGGCAAGAGACCAGCTAGAGAAACTTACCTTCTGTTAACTGAAAGCTAGGAAGCTTCTAGCAGTCTGACATCTTATTCAGGGATAGGTGCCAGCAGCACCCCTAAAAGTGCATTACCACATTCTATGGGATCCGAGTATCCCTTTTCTAATTCTGATTAGATGATCAAATTTTTACATTCAGGCAGACCACATAATCAACATTAGGTTCACATTTTATCAATAGTTATCTCCTGTAATATTGCCGGTTACTCATCTTTATTTATTTCAATTAAACAAAAAACAAAGGACTTTTATTCTAGAAATTGACTTTCAGAATAATCTAGAAGGTTGAAAATGAGTGCTACTTTGACCTTTCAGGGTTGATTCAAAATATAAAATAAAACAAAGAATTGAACACAAAAGGTTCACAACCAAGAGGACTGCTACTACTTTTGCTGCTGGCTTCCTGTTCATAGTCACAAGTTCATATTCAGTTAACTGCCCCCAAGAGGAACCTGTCTTGATGAGGACACTCACTGATGGCAACAGAAATACACCTCAAGTTCTAGGGTCAGCTTCCGTGAAAGGCAACAATTCTAATGATATAGTTTCCAGTACACATATCAGTGTCTTCTTGGCAGGTTTGTAAAAAGTTCCTTTTCTAACAAATTTTTTTTTTTTTGGGTGGGGGGAGATTGTACTTAAGATAATAGTTTCTCTCTATATTGAGTCATATGTAGTAATTAAGGCACTATGTTTTTATGAAAAAAATGTGAGAAGGATAGCTTATTGGAATTAAAAAATGTGTATAAAAGGGATTCTTTGACTCTACTTATAGAGGTGGGATGTACAGGCATTCTGCTTTCTATTAATATGAAAGTGCTGGGGAGGGACTTACAACTCTGTCTGACCATGACTGACTTAAGGAAGTAGTCATGTGATGAGCAAAAGCCTGAGTTATAATGTCCAATAAACATTCATATTTCCCAGTGGGTGTTCTAGAAACTGTGTTAAATGAAATTGTTCATGCGGAACTGCAGAATATTTTTTGCCTTCTTGAGTTATCAGTTCAGTTCAGTTAAGTTGCTCAGTCATGTCTGACTCTTTGTGACCCCATGGACTGCAGCACACCAGGCTTCCCTGTCCATCACCAACTCCTGGAGCCTGCTCAAACTCTCGTCCATTGAGTCAATGATGCCATCCAACCATCTCATCCTCTGTTGTCCCCTTCTCCTCCTCCCTTCAATCTTTCCCAGCATCAGGGTCTTTTCCAATGAGTCAGTTCTTTGCATCTTTACTTTGCAGTAAAGTTCTCTGCAATGAGTCAGTTTTTACTTTGGCCAAAGTTTTGGAGCTTCAGCTTCTGCATCAGTCCTTTCACTAAATACTCAGGGTTGATTTCCTTTAGGCTTGACTGGGTGGATCTCCTTGCAGTTCAAGGGACTCTCAAAGTCTTCTCCAACACCACAGTTCAAAAGCATCAATTCTTCAGTGCTCACCTTTCTTTATAGTCCAACTCTCACATCCATACATGACTACTGCAAAAACCATAGCTTTGACTATATGGAATTTTGTCGGCAAAGTGATGTCTCTGCTTTTTAATATGCTGTCTAGGTTGGTCATAGCTTTTCTTCCAAGGAGCAAGCATCTTTTAATTTCATGATTGCAGTCACCATCTGCAGTGATTTTGGAGCCCAAGAAAATAGAAAAGTATCTTTACCTAAATGCCTTGCACTAATCTTTTCAAGGGGCTTCCCTGGTGGCCCAGATGGTAAAGAATTTGCCTGCAATGTGGTAGAATTGGGTTCGATCCCTGGGTTGGCAAGATCCCCTGGAGGAGGGTATGGCAACCCACTCTAGTATTCTTGCCTGGATAATCCCATGGACAGAGAAGGCTGGAAGGCTACAGTCCACTGAGTGGCAAAGAGTTGGACACCACTGAGTGACTAAGCATGCAGCATAACTTTACAAGGAGTGAATCAGGCAGGATTTAATTTTTCTAGGGCCATGAAGGATGCTGGCCACTCTGTAGAGACTCTTAGTTGTTTTCAATCAGCTGTGGTCAAAGAGAGAGCATACTGTATTGCTCACTTTAGCTCTATTAATTTCCCTATAGTATGGGGCTTCTTGCCCAATTGCCTGATCCAATAGGAAAACTGCATTTGACCAATATTTATGTGTTGGTTACTTGTATATATCAGTGAGAACACAGTAAGATCCTGATTGGTAGGGACTGCATACAAACAGTGCCTTTAAAATATATATATATATATATATATGGTGGATTTCACTTTAATTTTTGATTTTCCAATTTTCAATCAAACCAGGGACATCTTCTACTATAGATACACATGGGTTGATTCCTTAACCTCTCATGAGAAAGGATTTCATAGAAACACAAAGAAAATATTTCTAGTGTTCTAATAAAAAATAAACTGTTTTTAAACTATTGTAACTTTAGTTTGAAGCTTAGGTACTTCTCAATAAGTGGAGCAAAGACAGAAGTTCTATATGGAAATCAACAACAGTTGGAAAAAAAAAAGAAAACAATCTGTAAATCAGGAAAGAACAGTTTTGCTAATTTAGAATTTAAGTGTGATGTACTTGTTTCCTCTGTTCTTTTAAATGATTTACATTAATCCATGAATGGCTGATGTGCTATTTTTTAGCCATAATTTTAGAGAATTGACACTGCAGATCATAGACTTGCATGAAAACTTGCCAAACTGGTGGCACTCATGATAACGTCTAAGAATTAGTTCTCATTATGATAAAAGAATATTCTACATTTTTCAAGCCATATACAAATGAAAGTTGAAAGTGCTAATTGCTCACCACTGGATAATTTGTTTCCTATAATTTGTTAGATGGCTAATATAAAACAGGTTCTCTAGTATGTTACATATTATAAAATCCATTAATCTTAATTTATACAAATGTCTTAATTTTAACTTTCTCCATGATAAAGAAATACACCATTATCACTTTTTTTGGTATTGTATCTAGGTCTAAGAGGTTCATGAAAATATCAAAATAATGCTTTTGTTATGAGTAAAGCACACATTGTGTCATTACTCCAGTCAACTGACTTAACCTAGGTAATTTCTGATTTTTAGAGAATTGAGTAGAAATAAAGTAGAACTTTTAGATACCAATTTTATGTTCATAAAGTCAACAAAAATATGACTTCTGAAAATAAGAAAACAAATGATTATTTCTAAATAAAATCTTATACCTATGGCTGATTCATGTTGATGTTTGGCAGAAACCAAAACTATTCTGTAAAGCAATTATCCTTCAATTAAGAAAATAAATAAATTTAAAATTAAAAAAAGAAAGTAAATTGTTTTAATGTTCATTTGAACTAATATAAATTCCTATAGGTTTTTTGCTTAAAATGCATGTTCAATTTTACACTTTCTCAGTTAAAACTTTGTTCTTGATCATACATTCTTAATATTAGAGTCTTATGTTTAGAGGACTGTTTTGACAGGAGAAGGATAAGAAAGAAAGAAAAAATAAGGAGAGAGAAAATGAGAGATAGACAGGAAGTGAGTCAGAATTCAATATTCCCAGTTACTCTCCTGTGTTACATTCCAGTGTCTGATGCATGCCTTGCTTCCTTGTCCAGAAAAAAAGTCTTATAATTACTATAAAATGCATTAGCCTGTTTGAACTAGTTTTTGGCTATTTGCAACCTAAAGAATTAGAATATATGTATAATAAGCACTCAAATAATCATTTATATCTGATTGTCAGCAATATGTGAGAGGACTAGGCAAATGTACTGATGATATGTTACTTATATTAAAAGAATTTTTATGGGTAAAACTCCAGAAGGAGAAAGAGAGATGAACCAAAGACAGCATGTATTAGAATACAGAAAAAAAGTTGAAATGTATTAGCACATATAGAAAGCTACTGAAGCAAACTGAAGCCCAGTAGTATTTTCCATATGACCCGGGAAGCAGCAGACTAATTCAGTATAAGAACCGAGGAATGAAGAAGATGTTGTATTTTTCTCCTGAGCTGACCTTTCCTAAATGTGGCTTTACTCTGAAATGAATTTCATTTTTTCTCCTGGTGTAAATGGCAGGTTCTTATTAAATTATCAACCTTATTATTTACTGAGAAGACTGTATTACTTCCAAAATAAAGTATATAAGAAACAAAAAGAAACAGTGACCCTTCCATTATGTGTGTGCTCAGTCGTACCTGACTCTTTGTGACTCCATGCACTGTCAGGCTCCTTTGCCCATCAGGCTCCTCTGTCCATGGGACTTTTCAGGCAGGAATACTGGAGTGGGTTGCCATTTCCTTATCCAGGGTATCTTCACAACCCAGGCATTGAACCTGTATCTCCTGAATTGCAGGCAGATTCTTTCCCTGTGGAGCCATCTGGAAGCCTTTTTTTTTTTTTTTAAACCCCATTCTAGGGCTTCCCTGGTGGCTCAGATGGTAAAGAATCTGCCTGGAGAATCTGATGGACAGAGGAGACTGGATGGCTACAATCCATGGGGCCACAAAGAATCAGACACGACTAAATAACTAATACAGGGTAAGTTAACTCTGTGCTTCACTGATCCTGAATTTTCTTACAGAATAAAAAAAAAGTCTTTCACACCTATCATTTATTTTCCACTTAAACTTTTAGACTAATGCATGAAGTCAGTCTTAATTAGAGATCAGCCATTTTTGTGAGGATATTTTATTGCAGTGGTCCACAAGGCCTTACTGATTAGTAGAGCAAGACAAGAAATGAAACCATAATATAAGGGACTCAGCAGCAAGAGAACATACATTTTATAAAGCATTAATACAAGCTGGGATACAATTACCTTTTCTGGAAAGACTTTCTTGAATTAACATACTTCCAAATAAAGAAGTGAATTGGTTAAGAAAAAGTTTAAAATGATTCAGTCAATCATCTGTACTATAGGATCTAAGATAATTTTATATTAATTGACATGATATTCTGAATAAAGAGAATGTCTGAAAATTAGGGTTAGTATCATGTTTTGGGGTCTTCCTTGATGGCTCAGGAGGTAAAGAATCTGCCTGCAAGGCAGGAGACAAAGGAGATTAGGGTTTGATCCCTGTGTTGGGAAGATCCCCTGGAGAAGGAAATGACAACCCACTCCAGTATTATTGACTAGGAAATGCCACGGACAGAGGAGCCTTGTGGGCTGCAGTCCATGGGGTCACAAAGAGTTGGGCATGAAGCAGTGTCCACTGATAATATAGATGATAATGTTCATCTTTCATCTTGGGAAAGATATTTTTCCTTCAACAAGTCACAGACTGTTTGAATATTGTTCCATCTTGGGAGTCCAAATGCCGGGAGCCAGCGTGAGGAAAGCTGCCCATGGCAAAGGTCATGAGGAAGGAGGCTTCGGCAGAGGCAAAGGCGGGATTAAGCCTCAGGAAACCCCCTGCTCCCAAGCATCTAGCCCCAAAACCAGAGTCTGTTTTATGCTCTCACTTATACCTCTGACTTTACAGGGGGCTGTTCCCTCACCACCTCTCTCAGAGAAGGAGTTAACTTGCAGCTCCAGTTAATAAAAATTCCTGGGTGTGACAAGAGTGTTTCAACTTACAAACTCCTCTGAAGGTTCTCTAGCCTGCCTGAGCAGGTTCGTCTGGCCACATGTGATTGTTTACAGCCTCCAAACTGTGAGGGGCACGAGATGCTTTAAAACTTTCTAAATACAGACTCTTTTGAGAAGTTAGAAAATTATTAGTATAGTATTAGTGGGTTGATTATAAATTATATTGGTGAAGGGTTTTTCATTTGTTGAGCCAATATTTGCTGCTAAATCTCCATATTCCCTGCCCTTATAATGAATATAACTAGCATATAGGAGAAATAAGTATTGACCTTTAAGATTAATCATGTTAAACCTTAGGCTAAGTAAATTCCTTTCTTGATTGTAACCCCTACACCCTCACCCTATAGGAATGCAACTTTATTTGGAGGGTGGCACTTGGTTTAAGAAAAAAATCACCCCTGGAAAAAATAAGTTTTCTGGTTGACTGACTGTTACCAGAAAGGGCCATAAAATGTCAGCAGGCCTTATGACCAAAAGATGATGTAAAACCCATAAGACCTTTATATACATTTATATGAAGCACCTGATTCTGACAAGGGTTAGGTCTGCTGACCCCCACATGATTCTGTATTCATCCCTATGTATAACAAAAAAATATATAAGCAAACCTGAAAAATAAAGAAATCGGATCAGTTTCTGGAAAGACTGATTCCCCCGTGTCGTTCTTTCTTTCCCCTTCTGGCTGAATTCCCATCTGGAGCCTTGGACACTCAGCAAACTCCTTGTCTTGGAGTTTTATTGGTATTCCATGTAAACCAAGTTATTCAGCCTCTTTTTCTCCACTAATATTTCCTACTACACTATTCTTTTCAATTCTCTCTTTATACGTCTAATTAAATAGCTTTTTCCTAGGATGCCGATTCTGTCTCCCCTTCGAATTACCCTGGATCCACCAGGGCTGGACCCCGGCACCCAAAGTTTAGAACAGTAGCCACCTTTCGTGCCTAATCTCTTCTGTTTTGTCAGTTATTCTAACTTCAGTGAGCATACATCTACATACACACATGATCGTTGGGTATCAGACTGTCCTAATTTAAACATTTTGGGCAGGAAATTCTGCTTAGTGAATTGAGACACTATGGTGGCTGTCAGAGGTTCAAATATACATTTCTGGAGCTGTCATAGTCTTGGCCACCTTCCAAATGCATTAACTTTATGAAAGAAAGTGACTTTATCTGTTTTAAGTATATAATGCATTTTTTTCATTACACTAGTATTTTCATTTTGGAAAATATACATCTACTTTTGGATATATATCTACTTTTGGATATAGAATAACATAGTTTTTGCATTAAACACGCTAAGTAA
>SJYT01076343.1:57866-95263 GCA_006410635.1 Cephalophus harveyi
GGATTTTCCTGACCCAGAGATCAAACCAGTCTCTTTCATCTCCTACATTGGCAGGCAGGTTCTTTACTAGTGCCACCTGGGAAGCCTGACATAGTGTAAGGAGGCAAAACTTGCCGTCCCAAACATCTCTGTGACATGTGGATTTTTCCAACTGTGAAAGTCAAGGTCGACAAGTTTCTCCCTGAAATTTTGACCTTCCCCTTAACTGTCCAGAACAATGTAGATATAAAGCCTGTTCCCAGCACAGAGTTATCACCAGAAATATCTGAAAGAATATGGGCTAGGTTAGGTAGAGGAAATTCTGCAGAGACTAGAGATCAGTTTACACTGTTCCGTTGTCTCTGCGTGACCCAGCAGACATTTATTTACCAAACATTTGCATTCTCTCTCCATGGGAACTCCCTTCCTCCCTTTCAAAATCCCAAATCACTACCCCCACTATCCTGTTTTGTCTTCAGCTGAAGATAATCTTTAAGGTGAAGGTTTCAGATGTGTATAAGAGACAGGTAACATTCTCATCACTTTTATTTATTTATTTATTTTTAATAAATTGCTTTTTTTTTTTTTTTTTTTTTTTTTTTTTTTTACTTTATTTTACTTTACAATACCGTATTGGTTTTGCCATACACTGACATTAATCCACCATGGGTGTACATGAGTTCCCAATCCTGAATCCCTCTCCCACTTCCCACCCTATATCATCTCTCTGGATCATCCCCATGCACCAGCCCCAAGCATCCTGTATCCTATATCGAACATAGACTGGTGATTCATTTCTTACATGATAGTATACATGTTTCAATGCCATTCTCCCACATCATCCCACCCTCTCCCTCTCCCTCAGAGTCCAAAAGTCCATTCTATACATCTGTGTCTCTTTTGCTGTCTCGCATACAGGGTTATCATTACCATCTTTCTAAATTCCTTATATATGTGTGAGTATACTGTATTGTTGTTTTTCTTTCTGGCTTACTTCACTCTGTATAATCGGCTCCAGTTTCATCCATCTCATTAGAACTGATTCAAATGTATTCTTTTTAATGGCTGAGTAATTCTCCATTGTGTATATGTACCACAGCTTTCTTATCCATTCATCTGCTGATGGACATCTAGGTTGTTTCCATGTCTTGGCTATTATAAACAGTGCTGCAGTGAATATTGGGGTACATGTGTCTCTTTCAATTCTGGTTTCCTCGGTGTGTATGCCCAGCAGTGGGATTGCTGGGTCATAAGGCAGTTCTATTTCCAGTTTTTAAAGGAATCTCCACACTGTTCTCCATAGTGACTGTACTAGTTTGCATTCCCACCAACAGTGTAAGAGGGTTCCCTTTTCTCCACACCCTCTCCAACATTTATTGCTTGTAGACTTTTGGATCACAGCCATTCTGACTGGTGTGAAATGGTACCTCATCACTTTTAAAGTAAAAATAATTTATAAATTAATGGCATTTAAACTTTTTATTTGTATTTTATAGTATTAAAGGAAAATAAAAAATGCAAACAAGTGAAATGCAATATTTTGTTACATACAAGAATGAAAATCTTTTACGTATCCTGACAATTATTGTTAGCCACTGCAGTGTATCTATAAAGTCACTGCCAATACTGATTTATTAAATATTGAACCATTGCTCACAGAAGAAATACAGTTAGGCACCTGCCAGCTTCTGGTCACATTTTCACAGACTAATCAATATAGAACTTTTTTTTGTTTTTTGTTTTTTTCCTACCTGTTACATAATCTTTTAAAATGTATATTTTTGTTTAGTGATGACTTATTTATTATATGACATTGATTCATAGAAATTAAATTCACAACAAACAGCACAAAAACTCATGCATGAATGAAGTTTGTCTTACATATATTTTTCCATATCACCCATCACAGTGTTAAGAAAAGCAGCCCTTCAGTGCTGCACTTGGGGGTCATTTTAAGAAGCAAACCACCAACAAATTCCACGAAATGGGAAAAATGTCATATGCTAAATAGACCTTGAACAATGTGCTTGTTTACAGCAACCCGGCTGCAAGAAGAAGGAGGAACATCTCCTTGCTCATCCTCTCTGGGAAGGCGGTCATTGAGTGGCTCCAATATTTTGCATTGCCTTTGACCTCAAGTAACCACCCTGAGGGAAGCACCCTGAGTTTGCTAGAGGTAACAAAGAAACTAGCAAGTACGTGATTTCTAAGTACAGAACCCCAAAACAGTGAAGATTGGATGTATGCTGACAAAGTATATTAAGAACAGAGACTATAAAGAGAAGAAAATATTTTTTATCAATTCCAGCTTTATTTATTAATATAAAATTTCAAACTATGTATCCAGAAGGTCTTGTTGAATTAAGAATGAAGATGTTTAAAAATGTGTAGTTTCTGCTGCAGCATGTTTATACTCTGTGGTTGGGTTAAGCCAAGTGCATACATTCTTCAACTCAAGGAAGATTAGGGTTTGTGTGTGTGCATGCGTGCAGACTAAGTCGCTTCAGTTGTGTCTGACTTTTTGTGACGCTATGAACTGTAGTCTGCCAGGCTCCTCTGTCCATGGGATTCTCCAGGCAAGAATACTAGAGTGGGTTGCCGTGCCCTCCTCCAGGGGATTTTCCTGACCCAGAGATCAAACCAGTCTCTTTCATCTCCTACATTGGCAGGCAGGTTCTTTACTAGTGCCACCTGGGAAGCCTGACATAGTGTAAGGAGGCAAAACTTGCCGTCCCAAACATCTCTGTGACATGTGGATTTTTCCAACTGTGAAAGTCAAGGTCGACAAGTTTCTCCCTGAAATTTTGACCTTCCCCTTAACTGTCCAGAACAATGTAGATAGAAAGCCTGTTCCCAGCACAGAGTTATCACCAGAAATATCTGAAAGAATATGGGCTAGGTTAGGTAGAGGAAATTCTGCAGAGACTAGAGATCAGTTTACACTGTTCCGTTGTCTCTGCGTGACCCAGCAGACATTTATTTACCAAACATTTGCATTCTCTCTCCATGGGAACTCCCTTCCTCCCTTTCAAAATCCCAAATCACTACCCCCACTATCCTGTTTTGTCTTCAGCTGAAGATAATCTTTAAGGTGAAGGTTTCGGCCACTTTGGTGAGTTTGTTCTCTTGACTCTCTCCCATGTCTATATGTTATTAAAATTTTGTCTGATTTTTTTTTCCTGTTAATCTGTCTCATGTCAATTTTATTTCTTAGAACAGCCAGAAGAACCTAAAAAGGTAGAAGAAAATTTATTCTCCCCCAGACAGGAGGAGAGAAAAGAGAGGGCAGAAAAGAAGAGTCTCCTCTAAATGGAAGAAGGGAAGGTCTATATTAAAGGAATATTTCAAGAATTGTAAATTTAATTTACATCTTAAAATATTAAGAGATAGGTATTACAGTCACATGAAATCGAAGGTATTACAGTCAGATGAAATAGCAAAGGAAACAATTGGTGACTAATTCTTGGTGGAATGTATAGTGTACCTGAAAGAAAAAATGGTATAGTAAGCTTGAAAACAATTTGAAAGTATAAATAGTAAGAGCTGGAATTCCTAATTAATATCTATATATCAATTAGAAATATTAGTTAAAAATGCATCTCAAACCTTTCAACATCTATCTAGCCCAGTGTTTCCTCCTCTTCAATAGTTCAGCCCCTTCTCATCTTTCACAGAAACAATTTTAAATTCCTTCTGATTTGAAGCCTTGCTTCCACTCTTTTTCCCCTCATATTTTTATTATTGAAATATACCACATGTGATTCACACTTTTAGAATGCACAGTTCAGTGAATTTTAGAAAACTCACAAAGCTGGCCAACTATCAGCACTTTCTAATTCCAGAATGTTGTCATCACCTCAAAATGAAAATCTGTGTCCATTAGCAGGCATTCTCTAAGTCTCCTACCTTTCAGGTTCTAGCAAAATAATATGTTTTCTGTCTCTATAAATTGGGCTATTAGAACATCTCATGTAAATGGAATCATACGATATGTGGCCTTTCATGTCTGGCTTCTTTTGAGGTCAGTTCATGTTGTAATGAATATCAGTAATTCAATATGTTTGACTACTGAATAATAATCAATTTCAAGGGGATTCCCATGTTGTTCATTCATCATTTAATGCACATTTAGGTTGTTTTCTCTTTTTGGCTATTATGAATAATACAACTCTAAACATTAGTAAACACATTTGCTTGTTTGAGGACATAGGGTTTCTATTCTATTGGGTAAATACCTAAGAGGAGAATCGCTGAGTAATATGGTAACTCTATGTTTAAATTTTGAGAAACTTCTGCATTTGTGACTTTCAGTTTACCAAAGTGGTTAACAGGTAAGTATATGAGGCAGTACCTTCATTCCACAATGTTAACCTGCCGGTGACATGAAGCTACCTTGAAGACTATTTCACTGGTAAACTGTAAGCTGTGTTTCATTGAAGATACCACAAAACTGCTGAAAGACTGCATCGCTGATTTTATAAAGGGCTTGGTTTAGTCAGGCCTGCAGTGGTGAAAGCATGCTTGTTTCTATAACTAACTACATTGGCTGCCTACTGTACCAGGAGGATAAGACTACTGTTTTGTAACTAAACAGGTATGTTACTGTGTCAAAATATTCCTAGACACAGAGATGGGATACAGTGCATTATTTTTCTATATGAATTGTAGGATAGAAATTTGCTTATTATGGATACATTCTTTAATCATTCAGTTTGTGTTGTTCTTCATCAGCAATTCCAAAAGAATATTCTTTGCGGGCAGGGTACTTCAAGTCTTTTAAGAACTTTTTATTTTGATACTGTATGTGCTGCCTGAATTTTAGTGTAATATTTTATTCTTTAAAATCTTTATGTTCAATGTATTTGGTCTTTTGCATTTAACAGTTCCAAAATATGTATGATCAACTCTATACATCACTTATTTAATAATCAAATGCTAAAATTTTAAATTCATATTTAATAAATCTGTCAAGATTTTAATGTTGGTTCACTAGGCATAAATTTACCCTTTCATAAGCATTTGCAGTGATTTTCGAGCCCAGAAAAATAAAATCAGCCACTGTTTCCACTGTTTCTGCATCTATTTGCCATGAAGGGATGGGACCGGATGCCATGATCTTAGTCTTCTGAATGTTGAGCTTTAAGCCAACTTTTACACTCTCCACTTTCACTTTCCTCAAGAGGCTCTTTAGTTCTTCTTCAGTTTCTGCCATAAGGGTGCTGTCTTCTGCATATCTGAGGTTATTGATATTTCTCCTGGCAATCTTGATTCCCAGCCAGTGCTTCCTCCAGCCCAGCATTTCTCATGATATACTCTGCATATAACTTAAATAAGCAGGGTGACAATATACAGCCTTGACGTACTCCTTTTCCTATTTGGAACCAGTCTGTTGTTCCATGTCCAGCTCTAACTGTTGCTTCCTGACCTGCATATAAGTTTCTCAAGAGGTAGATCAGGTGGTCTGGTATTCCCATCTCTTTCAGAATTTTCCACAGTTTATTGTGATCCACACAGTCAAAGTCTTTGGCATAGTCAATCAAGCAGAAATAGATGTTTTTCTGGGAACTCTCTTGCTTTTTCAATGATCAGTGGATGTTGGCAATTTGATCTCTGGTTCCTCTGCCTTTTCTAAAACCAGCTTGAACATCAGGAAGTTCACAGTTCACATATTGCTGAAGCCTGGCTTGGAGAATTTTTAGCATTACTAGCGTGTGAGATGAGTGCAATTGTGCAGTAGCTTGAGCATTCTTTGGCACTGCCTTTCTTTGGGATTGGAATGAAAACTGACCTTTCCAGTCCTGTGGCCACTGCTGAGTTTTCCAAATTTGCTGGCATATTGAGTGCAACACTTTCATAGCATCATCTTTCACGATTTGAAATAGCTCAACTGGAATTCCATCACCTCCACTAGCTTTGTTCAACTATATTGAAAAAAACTGGTGCAATGTATGCCCTTCTAGAATTTTAAATTTACTTTATGTATCATATTATAATAATCTATATCAATGCATAATTGCATATTATGATATAGAATATGCATGGCTATGAGAATATTCATACACAGAATTTAATGGGGAATTTATATGGATTGAGGCAACAGGAAATGCCACTCAGAAGTAACATTTTCTCTGAAAGGAAGATGAATAGGAGCTTACCTGATAAATATTTTGCAAATATTTACATTTGAAGCAGAAAATAACACAGTAACTGAAGGAAAGAAAAAGATACAAGAGAATAAAGGAAGTAAGAGGAGGGCAGTCTAATAAAGACCCTTGCTTAAGGAGTTTGCATTGGTCATAGGTTAGAAAAAGAAGTACTAAGGTTTAGGAGGGAGGAACATCATGTGATTAGTGATTTTTTTTGTTTTTTTGAATTAACAATAGAAATAATGAAGAGAGTATAATCTGGATTGGAGAAGGCAATGGCAACCCACTCCAGTACTCTTGCCCAGAAAATCCCATGGACGGAGGGGCCTTGTAGGCTGCAGTCCATGGGGTTGCTGATTCGGACACGACTGAGCAGCTTCACTTTCACTTTTCACTTTCATGCATTGGAGAAGGAAATGGCAACCCACTCCAGTTTCTTGCCTGGAGAATTCCAGAGACAGGTGAACCTGGTGGGCTGCCATCTATGGGGTTGCACAGAGTCAGACACAACTGAAGCAACTTAGCAGCAGCAGCAGCAGAATAGTCTGGATAGTTGACATGATAGAAAACATAGTGACTAATTAGTTATCTATTAAATGTGTCTAGACACTGAGAAATAATGGTTATAAAACTATCATCTCTAAGCTTCAAGGTAGCCCTTCTGATCAACATTACAAGATTCTGGTACTAGGACTGTCCAAACTACCTTTTCCCTTCTCTATGGTTTTCTGTAAGTTTCTGTCGATAGTACCAGAGGTCCCTACTCTTCCCATCAGCATCACCTGGATTAGTAAGCGCTTCTTTCATGCAGTTGTAGCTGGTCCGGCAGTGGTTAGCTCCAGTTTCCAAATTCTTTCAGTTCAGTTCAGTTCAGTCGCTCAGTCGTGTCCGACTCTTTGAGACCCCATGAATCGCAGCATGCCAGGCCTCCCTGTCCATCACCGGCCCCCGGAGTTCGCTCAGATTCATGTGCATCGAGTCACTGATGCCATCCAGCCATCTCATCCTCAGTCGTCCCCTTCTCCTCCTGCCCCCAATCCCTCCCAGCATCAGAGTCTTCCAGTGAATCAACTCTTCGCATGAGGTGGCCAAAGTACTGGAGTTTCAGCTTTAGCATCATTCCTTCCAAAGAAATCCCAGGGCTGATCTCCTTCAGAATGGACTGGTTGGATCTTCTTGCAGTCCAAGGGACTCTCAATAGCCTTCTCCAACACCACAGTTTAAAAGCATCAATTCTTTGGTGCTCAGCTTTCTTCACAGTCCAACTCTCACATCCATACATGACCACTGGAAAAACCATAGCCTTGACTAGACGGACCTTTGTTGGCAAAGTAATGTCTCTGCTTTTCAATATGCTATCTAGGTTGGTCATAACTTTTCTTCCAAGGAATAAGCATCTTTTGATTTCATGGCTGCAGTCACCATCTGCAGTGATTTTGGAGCATTCTTTACATATTCACAAAACCAGCTTCACTGACTTCTTTCCAGGGACCAATAGCAGCCAATCTGTGCCCTCTCCTTCACTGTTGAGTTCCATCTCTGCAGGCTCCTCCTCTGAGCTTCCAAGATCACCCCTCCAGCTGGACTATGCCTCCTCTGAAGAGTTCTACTTCTCTGGGGCCCTACCTCTAAATTTTAGATTCTGATAACCATATCTCCTTCTCATTTTCAGTTTAGGGTGAGAGACACTCTCTGTACTTATTTTTTCTGTGATACTTTAGTATCTCAATTTTGCTTTTATAATCCTCCAAGTCCCCCTATTTAACTTATTTGCTATATTAAATATTCTTCATTAAAATAAATCCAATGTGAAGAAAATTCATTATGTAGAACTATCCTATGTATTGTAGGATATTATAATTTTTGTTATCCCTATAAGGTAATTTCCTTACCACTACCAATACACAGCAATAACAAAAACAGTCCCACACAGTCTAAACCTTTCTTCCAGGGGCTTAGATAGACTCACATAATGGTTCAGAGGAAGAAGCAGAATAGTAGACAGATTTAAGGAAGAATTTAGAGGTTTCTGTCATAAGCCACTCAGTATTATAAAGGTGTATCAATTCCTGAAGAAAGATAAGTTAGAATAAGAGATACACTTAGAAAAGGGGAAAATGGTAAACTTTTTAGATGCTATTTTAGCAAATACTCTGTAATATCCATAGAAAAATTCCAAATGCTGACAACATTTAAATATGTAGTTACAGAAGTCAGGAGTAAGGTCCTCACTGTTAGAAAATATTTCAAATCTATTGGCATAAAATTAACAGTCAAGCCTTAGGAATGCATGCAATCCTCAAGAAAGATTATTAGATAATAAAAGATAGACCTACATTAAGGGAGATATTCATGAGTCAGGTAGAGGAGAAGTCATCAAGAAAGTTGGAACTGGAAGCCAGAGAGAGTGAGCCAAAACAGACAAAATAAAGCTATGTTAAAAAATCTAAGTGTTATACTATGGGAGCTAAGAAAAGAACGTTTAAAGGAGTAAATGATCAAAAGATATCAAATACTGCTAAGAAATCAAGTAAAATGTAAAAGTTAATCCTTTGGTAGCATAGAGGGAGCAACTACAGGGATGTTTATTTGGAGTGACTGAACTTGGAGGAGCTGGAAGAGCAACTAGAGGAAATTCAGAAATGAATAATACAACAATAATAAAGGGTGTTTATGGAAATGGAAACCCACTCCAGTACTCTTGCCTGGAAAATTCCATAGATGGAGGAGCCTGGTAGGCTACAGTCCATGGGATTGCAGAGTTGGACATGACTGAGCAACTTCACTGACTGATGCTTTGTTACTATGGCCAACATCTCTGAATCTGTGAACTGGTTCAGACATCTTAAATCTTAAAAAGTTTTCTTTCATAACATGAACTGTTATAGTAGATCCAGGATAAATAAGCTGTGATAAAGATTCTCATGACCAATATTCCCAAACACTTTATAATTATCTTTTACAAAAAAAGATCTTAAAAAAATATAAAATTTAAAATGGCAAAGTATGGGCTCCCACAACCTAGAGTGGTGGGAAGGGGTGGAAGGTGTGAGGGAGGTTCAAGAGAGAGGGGACATATACATTTCTATGGCAGATTCACGTTGATGTATGGCAGAAACCAACACAATATTGTAAAGCAATTATCTTTCAATTAAAAATAAATAAATTTTTAAAACTTTAGTAAACAATAAAAGTGAAGAAATAAAAAAGTTACAGTGAAAAAAGTATACTTTTTCAAACATATTAAAATTATTGAAAGTTTGTTTACTATTCAATTTTCACATCATTGGCATAGGTTTATTCATGATGAATATTTTTACTTTAAATATAACACTAATATTACTAAGGATTTGGAGAAGGAAATGGCAACCCACTCCAGTATTCTTGCCTGGAGAATCCCAGGGATGGGGGAGCCTGGTGGGCTGCCATCTATGGGGTCACACAGTCAGGCACAGAGTCAAGAAGTGACTTAGCAGCAGTAGCAGCAGTATTAAGGATTACAATAGAAAAATTGTACAGCTTGAAATGTAAAGTCAAGTCACTGACATTCATTTAAGTGCATTTTTTTTATAGTACTGTCTGTAATAAAAATAAAGATGAAATTTGCAATAGACATGCTCCAATAAATATCAGTGAAATTACCTCATAAAAGTTTGCAGAGTGTCTATGACTGAATGCGGGGGTGTAAATTATTCCAGATTATTTTAAAACTTTAATTACAACTTTGAGATAAGTTATTCTTTCAGATCAACTTAATACCATCACACTAAAGGAAATATCTCTTGCTCTTTTTAATAGTTTATTTATATCTAGAAAATATCTTAGATTTTAACATAATCTAGATCTTGACTCCACAATTTAATTTGGCAAAAATATTGCAATGATTCATATACAGAAGGAGTTAAATAATGACTAGATTATAACCACCACTTTTTATGCATTTGTATACTGAGACTAGCAATGTTACCTAAAATTTAATAAAAATGGAGTTGAGTCTTAGACATGTCTGAAATGGGATTATTATTTTTCTTTTATATTTATAGAGACAGATGATTACTTGATTCTATATGAAATTTATTTGTTCATCACAGACTGATTGTTGCTGTTTATATATTCCTATTGGACAGGATATTGCTCCATCTGAATGTAAATATAGACAGAGTTATTAGTAAAGTGTTCAGAAGAAAATTGCTTTTGTTTGTAGTCCTTCTGAATCAGAATAGAACAGTAGAGTTGATATGATTAAAGCCACACTATTTTCTAAAGTAAGAACTAAAGAGCCTCTTGATGAAAGTGAAAAAGGAGAACGAAAAAGTTGGCTTAAAACTCAACATTCAGAAAACTAAAACCATAGCATCCAGTCCCATCACTTCATGGCAAATAGATGGGGAAAAAGTGACAGATTTTATTTGGGGGTGCTCACTGCAAGTGGTGACTGCAGCCATGAAATTAAAAGACTCTTGATCCTTGGAAGAAAAGTTATGACCAACATAGACCGCATATTTAAAAGCAGAGACATTACTTTGCCAACAAAGGTCCATTTAGTCAAAGTTACGGTTTTTCCAGTAGTCATGTATGGATGTGAGAATTGGACTATAAAGAAAGCTGAGTGCCGAAGAATTGATGGTTTTGAACTATGGTGTTGGAGAAGACTCTTGAGAGTCCCTTGGACTGCAAGGAGATCCAACTAGTCCATCCTAAAGGAAATCAGTCCTGATTTATCAGTCCTATTTATTGGAAGGACTGATGCTGAAGCTGAAACTACAATACTTTGGCCTCCTGATGTGAAGAACTGACTCATTTGAAAATACCCTGATGCTGGGAAAGATTGAAGGCAGGAGGAGAAGGGGACAACAGAGGATGAGATGGTTGGATGGAATCAGTGACTCAGTGGACATCAATTTGAGTAAACTTGGGGTGTTGGTGAAGGACAGGGAGCCCTGTGGTGCTGCAGTCCATGTGGCCGCGAAGAGTTGGAAATGACTGAGCGACTGAACTGAACTGACTGATTTTCTAAAGTAAAAATAACTTTATCTGCCCATGTTGCTATATCAAAAATCAATTCATTAGAAACACTATAATGATGCAGAAGAGTTTAGATGATATATTGTATTACCATATGATAAGAAAATTTTTTTCCTCTTTTAAAATACTGTATAACTAGAGATTAGATGAGATCACTCTTCCAGAACACTTTGTTTTTAAGAACATATTTTGTATTAAGTAGATACTGTCACCCTGCTTATTTAATATATATGCAGAGCACATCATGTGAAATGCCAGGCTGGATGAAGCATAAGCTGAAATCAAGATTGCTGGGAGAAATATCAACAGTGTCAGATATGTGAATGATACCACTGTAAAGGCAGAAAGTGAAAAAGGAAATAAAGAGCCTATTTATGAGGATGAAAGAGAAGAGTGAGAAACCTGGGTTGAAACTCAACATTAAAAAAAAAAAAACTAAGATCATGGCATCCAGTCCCATCACTTCATGGCAAATAGATGGGGAAAAAGTAGAAGAAGTGACAGATTTTATTTTCTTGGCCTCCAAAATCACTGTAGATAGTGACTGCATCCATAAAATTAAAAACACTTGCTCCTTGGAATAAAAGCTATGACAAACCTAGACAGAATATTAAAAAGCAGAGATATCACTTTGCCAACAAATGTTCATGTAGTCAAAACTATTTTTCCAGTAGTCATGTATGGATGTGAGAGTTGCATCATAAAGAAGACTGAGCGCCGAAGAACCGATGATTTTGAATTGTGGTGCTGGAAAAGACACTTGAGAGTCCCTTGGACTTCAAGGAGATCAAACTAGTCAATCCTAAAGGAATTCAACCCTCAATATTTGTTGGAAGGATTGATGCTGAGGCTGAATCTCCAATACTTTGGCCACCTAATGCAAAGAGCAACTCATGGGAAAATATACTTATGCTGGGAAATATTGAAGGCAAATATTGAAGGAGAAGGGGGACAGCAGAGGAAAAAATGCTTAGATATTATTACCAAATCAGAGCACACGAATTTGAGCAAACTCCCAGGAGATAGTGAAGGACTGGGAAACCTGGTGTACTGCAGTCCATGGGGTCCTAAAGAGTCGGACTCAACTTAGCAACTAAACAACAGCAAAGAATGCAAATAGCAAAGAGAATGTTTAATGAAAATATGGTCTTTATTCCTGGAAATGTGTAGTCAGGAAGGAATATACATAATATGGTATATTTGAAACAGTAAATGAGATATTTATAAAGTGAAATGAGAGTCTTGGGGAATGAGTATGCTTAACTTAATAAGCAATATGGGCTTCCCAGATGGTTCAATGGTAAAGAATTGCCTGCAGTACAGGAAACACAAGTTTGATTCTTGGGCCAGGAAGATCCCCTGGAGAAAGAAATTGCAACCCACTCCAGTATTCTTGCCTGGGACATCCCAAGGACTAAGGAGGCTGTCAGGCTATAGTCCACGGGATCCCAGAGAATCAGTCATGATTAAATAACTGAATATCACCACTACCACCAATAAGCAATGTAGAATTTAGGTAAAAACTGAAGGCATTTTTTTTCTGATAAAACTAAAGAATGTTTTCCTGATAATATTATGAACTTCCTGATAATATGTATTTGAATAAGACCAGCAATAATAAATAAAATTGATTAGTATGAGTGAAAATACATAGGATCAGGCTTCGAATGTTTTGAGAAATTTTCACAATTGCAAAAATTGGCTTCTCTTTAAATATTTAACAGTAAGAAGTGAGATCAAGAGGAGGGCATGAGTTATTACTAAAAATAAGTGAAAATATGCAGTAATATGTTGAGAAGGGAAGCCAGAACAAAAGGAAAATATTCAGGTGGAGTAAATTTTTAGAAGACAAATATGAGGTGTTTATCTGTAAACAGAAATAAATAATGCAGGACCTTGGAACACTAGGTTGAGAACTTAAACCTACCGGTTTTGTTCAGTTTTAATAAGGTATTGGTTCAGGTTGAAATCAGAAATATGACATGGCAAAGAGGAGTTTTAGAATTAACCCAGTGATGACTGAGAAAACAGATTCTATTGCTATTTACAACAAAGGAGAATTAAAATATTGATGCCCATGGACTATGAACACTGTGTGGAACAGACAAGATTAACAAGTAAAAATTTAGAGTGCATTAAAGTTGGAAGTCAATACTGAGAAGCCCTACTAGCTTTTTCATGCATGGGCTTGATAATTATATACTCAGAGATTGTCACAGAGCAAATAGGGTCAGAAATTTTAGAAAGAATAGACTGTTGCTTCAAGGGAAATTTTCTAGGAAAGTTGTCAAAATAAATAAGAAAATCATAATCCCACACAAAAAAAGCATGTTTATTTCCTTGGCACAGAGATGATATATAAACAATGAAATAGCTACATGTATCTGTCATTCTTGACTGATAACTTATTTCACTTACTTAATACCTACTCACATCTTAGGTTTTACATTCTATTGGGGCTTTGGCTATATCACTATTCAATTCAATTTTGATAATAAATAGAATGTGTATATTGCTCTACATAGTCAAGTGTCTGTGGATTCTTTTCTTTGTTCTTTGATTTTCATCTTTTATTACTTTATTATTTCAGTTATTTTTTTTTTTTTACTTTTCATTGGTGAAGAGAAAAAAACGTGGTCATTAAGAAAGTCAAATCAACTATCTACAGTATTGAGGTGAGGTGAAGTCGCTCAGTCGTGTCCGACTCTTTGCGATCCATCCATGGGATTCTCCAGGCAAGAATACTGGAGTGGATTGCCATTTCCTTCTCCAGGGGATCTTCCTGACCCAGGGATCGAACCCGGGTCTCCCACATTGGAGGCAGATGCTTTAACCTCTGAGCCACCAGGGAAGCCCAACTACAATTAACCATACTATTTCTACTCTTTTAAATCTTTGTTTAAAAGAAGTCTATAGAAATTTTATACAGCAAATATACTTAGGAAGATATATAAGTACTCAATTATTGGACTTAATATATTTGAGAGTATATCACAAAATACAGAGGAAACAGAGACTAAATACTCAAATAGCAAAGTTGCTGACATGTAACTTATTGTTAAATGGATTAAAAAACAATAGTTGCATTTTACTCAATTTCAAACAGATACAATATATATATATATACACACACATTTAAAAGAATGTTGTAGAATTCATAGCATTTAAACTACAAATATTTCAGTATGTGTTTTCTAACCGTAAGATTATTTTTCTGCATAGATATATACACCATGTGTGTGTGTGTGTGTGTGTGTGTGTGTGTGTGTGTGTGTGTACTCAGTTACTCAGTCCTGTCTGACTCTTTGTGACACATGGAGTTGTAGCCCACTGGGCTTCCCAGTTGGTATTACTGCTAAGTACCTTCTTGCCAATGTAGGAGACGTAAGAGACATTGGTTTGATCCCCAGGTCCGGAAGGTCCCCTGGAGAAGAAAATGACAACCCAGTCCAGTATTCTTGCCTGGAGAATCCCATGGACAGAGGGGCCTGGAGGGCTACAGTCCATAGCGTCGCAAAGAGTCAGACACAACTGAAGTGACTTAGCATACAAGCACAGACTGTAGCCTGTCAGGCTCCTCTATCCTTAGGACTTCCCAGGCAAGAATACTGGAGTGGCTTGCCATTTCCTACTCCAGGGGACCTTCCTGACCTAGGGATTGAATCTGTGTCTCTTGTGTCGCCTGCATTGGCAGGATTCTCTACCCCTGAGCCACCTGGGAAACCTTAAAATATACCATATACCTACTTCACATATGCATTATCATATATAAGGAGATTATCTATAGTTCTATTGGAAATTAACAATGATATTGGAATATAATTTAGATTATATACTCAAATCAGCCTTAAATGCCTTTTATAGCAACAGCTGCTGCTGTTGTTTCTCCTCCTTCTCCTTCATTTCTTCTCGTCCTACTTTTCTAAAGCATAAGCCAAACAAGATATGCCTACTGTGTTTGTTGTTAATTATCTTTAATGTCTTTTGATCTAGATCAGCCCCTCTAGTCATCTATTTCTAAATAGTACTAATTTATTTGAAAGGCTAGACTGAGTACCTTGAAGTATAGTCCATATTCAGGATTTTGTCAGATTGTTCCCTCATGACCGAATACAAATTGAAGAGTTTTGTGTGGCAAGGACACTTCTTGAGGCACAAAGACAGGTTTTGCCTCTATTGGTGATGATAAATTAGGTCACTTAGATAAGATGTTGAATAACAGGTCTCCTTTGATTCTGAAACAATCATTTCCCCCCATGTATTACTAAGTAATCTCTCAAGTGATACACTTATAATCATGAAATAACATTCTCTCCAACATTCCTTTCAAAGATTTTAGCATCTAGTGGTGACTCTGGCTAAAATTAGTTTTATGGCAAGGGATTTCAAAATGGTGATTTTCTAATTCAACATTTTCTACACTTATTAGCCAGCAGGGTTTTTTAACTTTTGTTTTTGTTTCTTCTCCTCCCTCTCTCTTAAAACTCACTATGTGCTTATAATATCTTTGATTAGATTTAGTATGTTATGATAAATTGTCACTATTTTTATCATGTCAGATCTCAAACTTGGACATTTGTAATTTTTTCAAACCACCTCCTTTGACTGTATGACCATAGCAATTTCATGTGTTGTTGACTGAAGAGCATTTCCAATGGACATTTAAGTTTCAATTCAAATGAATAGAAATATAGAGTTGACATGAGATTATGTACATTAATTTTATTATTGAATGGTCCACTACATGTAATCAAGTAGGTGATATTGCAGTCCAACAACTTGGCAGAGATTTTGCAAACAGGAATTAGTATTTGAGGGACAGTCACCCTAAGTGGATATTTAATCTTCTCTGTGCATTTCTGAAAACTTCCTTAATTCATGTTTTCAGTTTATTTTAATGTTGAAATATGTTTCTGAAGCTTCCAGCAACAGCAGTAGTATGATTTTTGTAGGCATTAATGGAAGATTTAAAAGTTAATTGCAATGAACTAAACTGAACAAAGGCTTTGGAATCCCACAGCAAACTCCACTGAGAACAAACTGTTTTGAAAAGCTTATGTCTATTCGATAAGAAATCAAAACAGTCACTGGAAGCTAAGGAGCTCAAAGAACTTGAGTTCCAAAGAAATTTCTGGTTCAGGTCCAAGTGAAGTTTCTCTTTTTTGTTGACCCAGTTATTTTGCTTGAGTTTTTTCCTACAAATATATAACACTCTCCACTCTTTTCCACACACAGTTCTTTAAAATGTAAAATGATTAAATAAAATAGTATGATGTCGACCTTATAAGTGTGCTTTACCACAAACTAGTTATCTTATTGTGCCAAAGTTAATCTGTGTGTGTGTGTGTGTGTGTGTGTGTGTGTGTGTGTGTGTTGTGTCTGTCAGTCTGTCTGGCTCAGAAAAACTGGTATTCATGCTCTGGAAAATCTTTTTCTGGCTAGTGGTTTTAAACTTTCTACCCCCTCACCCCCTGCAAGGTACCTGGAGAGTGTCATTTTCATATGTTACCTTATATATGCATTTGAAAAACAAATTAGGTTCTGCTGTTTTACATAAACTGTGAAGGAGTGGTAGGAAAATCAAGTTTCCAGATTCTGGTACTTAAATTATTTTTCATTAATATTTTCTAATTTTCTTAGCATATTTAGTTATTTCCCCCAGTAAAGGTGCATACTTTGTTGTTATTAGTTTCAGAATTTACATCATTGACTAAATATATGTTTAAAATTGTAGTGACTGCTAATTTCACAGTAGTAAATTTAGTTATCTGTACTTCTGTCAAAACTTTCAAAGAGTAAATATTTTTGTAAATGATACAAATAATCATCTCTATTTAATTATTATGTCAAATTTAATGTTAATTTAATGTTGATTGTAAACCTAAGAATGTTTATAAGGTATTATTTTATTGATATTATTTGGTTAGTTCCAAAACAAACACTATATATAATAAAATTATATTCTGAATATACCAAAGTATTAGACACATCAATTTTTATTACTAACATTTCTTCACAGTATATTATTTTGAACATTGATATTGATATACCTACAAGTCTTAAATTTCTGAACTGCTATAAACCAAAGCAAGTTCTTGGTTACCCAGCATGTTGATAAAAGATTGGTATGAGGTTTTCAGGGCAGAAGGAGGAGGAGGTGACAGACGATGAGATGGTTGGATGGCATCACTGACTGGAAAAAGGGTTTGAGCAAACTGTGGAAGACAGTGAAGGACTGGGAAGCCTAGTGTGTTGCAGTCCTTGGGGTCACAAAGAGTTGGACACATTTTGGCAACTGAACAACAGTGAGATTTTCAAGGTGGTATTAATCACTGGGACTTCCCAGGTGGCTCAGTGGTAAAAATTCCTCCTGCAATGCAGGAGACAAGGATTGGATCAAGTTAATCCCTGGGTCTGAAAGATCTGTACTGTACAAACTTCTGCCATATATAATCAACCACTATTATTGGTCTAGATATAAAAGAGCTAAAATGTGAAACTACAGTAAAAATAAAATAATTTTAAAAGTTATTAAAATGTCCATAATTCTTGTACAGTAATTATATAAAAGAGTTTGTGAGAGTGTATCTTATGTATTTAATAAAGAGACAAGTCTGTTTCTACATTTTCTGAGTATATGGCCAAAGTTTGTGATTCTTTTCGATTTATAGAAGATAAACATTATCAGGGGAATTTTTAAACATATATTAGAATTATTTCTTTTGAGTTAGAAATAGTTAAACCTTATTCACTTTACTAGATATGGTACCTTGATATTAGTTTAGTTGATTTTGCTTAAAAAGTATCTTATATTCCAGTTTGACAGAAACAAAATTTGCTTACTCTCCTTAAGTTTTGACTATTTAAAACTATTTCAGAAATTATTTTTTAAACTTTAAATATAATTGTGTAAAAATAGAGATTCAACATACACACAGATATAATTTTTATCTTTCCTTATATTTCTTGAATATTTTGCAGGAGTGAGGCATAATTTGTCTGTTAATAAGCATAATCACCTGACTGGTTTTACCCTGCATAAACTTCATAGCAATGTTTTTTCTGTGTCTCTTGGCTAGTAACATCTTTCATGTTCCAACAAGTCTGGCCATATTTTGCTTTAGCTTTGAATTAAGTCCTAGAAATTTGAAAGCAAAAAAAAAAAATTTTTTTTAAGGAAGAGTATGTAGATTCTTGTCATATAATTTACAATCTTGATGGAACATTTTACATTATTTTTATGTTTTTTCTTTTTAGTAAATATTATCAGAAATCTAGATTATGCTACAAGATCATAACTTTCTTCTAAACCAAGCCGTTTTAAAATTAAAGATGCTCTGGCAACAAAGCATAAGAAGTTGCTAAAATCCTCCAGAAGAATGAGAATAGAAGCCATTTCATTTCTTCTCTAGTAGGATCACCCATTGCCAAAAGCATTTTTTATTTTAAGAAAAACGATTTGCCTTTCCTTTGACTTGGATCATAAGACACATAAAAATATACCCAGTACTCTTGTTATTCTTCATGGAGACACTCCTATTTTATTTTATTTTTGCATTGTGTTCCCATTCTTTCCTGCTGCCATTTTTTCCAATTTATTTAATTCATTTCTAAAGGAATTTAATGCTAGACACAACCTCCTCATGAGTAGACACTCATTTTTTTAAAGAGTTATGCAAAATCTTGAGTAACTTTTCATATATCATGAAAGGGTGTCCAAGCGTATGTGATTTCTTATACATACAAGCCCCCCTTTTTTTTGACTACTCATGTGTTTCTGAATGTTACTGGTTACACAGGTTCAGGAGTTCTTCATGAATTCAATGGCATTCCTATTTCTTTAGTTAATTTCACCTCTTTCTGTGGATCTTCATAATGCTTGCATACCAGAATTATACATTTGCCTTTAGTAAACATTTTGCACTTTGTAGGAAGACACCTATATCCATGAAGTCAAAAGTAAAATAATATAAAATACTAGCAAAATGATGTGATTTTTAGAAAGGATGTACTGAATATCTCTTTTTCACAGGATATTCATTTATTATTTCTTAGTATTTCAAGTTAATGCATATGTTTCCAATTATAGATAAGTTAGTTAAGGAAGGGCCCACTGGCACAAAGAATATAATGGAAACACTGCATTATCCAATTGTACTGCAGAGATTCAGGACAAAGGGTGTCACTTTTGTTGAAGATTATTTTGAGTTAAAGGCAATCAAGACTCTGTGGGTTCAAGAGAAAATATTGCCCCTCCCCGAAATACTTAAAAAAAATATAAATTGGGGAATGTTTTTTACAAGAGAGCCATTATCAAAGATAGATTTTTATCTATTGCCCTATCTGTGTGACAGGGCAAACATCTGATTTTCTTATGGTTCTCTGCCCTTGGGAGCCCCAAGCTTCTATCCCATTCCTTAGCTCATTCATGCATGCTCAGTCACTCAGTCATGTCCCACTCTTTCTCACCCCATGGACACAGCCCACCAGGCTCCTGTAACCATGGGACTTCCCAGCAAGAATACGGCGATGGGGTGCCATTTCCTCCTTCAGGGTATCTTCCTGACCCAGGGATTGAACTTGTTTCCCCTACATTTCCTGCACTGGCAGGCAGATTCTTTAGCACTGACATACTCAGGATGGGTTACATGCCTCATTTTACTTTTCTGTCTCTGAATTTTCATTTATAATATACATCATTCCTGTATGTACAGAATTAATTTGATTTTCTCCTGCTAATCTATTTCAAGTCAATTTAATTCTTAGACCAGCCAGAAGAACCTATAAGTGTAGAAGAACTGTTTCTTCCTGCTCAGCAATACTTTCTCACAAGTATCAGCTACATAATTTGCAGCTGTCAATGAAAAACAAAAACGTTGGAGCCCTTGATCATATAGCATTTAAAATTCCTTAAGAGTAATACAATATAAAGCTTTTCTATTCTTCTGGATTTTCTTTCTTGTCATTTTTTTTTGCTATTTAATATTTTTTAAATAAAGAAAAAATAAAATTTTAAATGTAATAATTTGCTTACTGTTCATCTGCATATTATGCCAATTTTAAATGGAAATATAAAAGTATTTACCTGATCTGTAGAATCACTGAAATTACACAATTTGCATTTCATAGCTCATGCATGCACATGTATTTCTTTCTTGCCCAAACAGTGAAAGCACTGTGCAAAAACTAACTCAATTATCTTATTTAATTTATTTATATGTGAGCATTCTACCTATTCCCTGTAATTTTGGCTTACTGATTAGCAAAGAAGAATTGTAAGGAAAAAGGATATGAGTTACCCTTTCTCTAACTTTCTGTGAGAAGCATTTTCAATTTCAATACTTGGTGTGGGAAGTAACGTGAGTAAGAAAAATCTTGGTGGATTTGTGTCTTCGAATGCAGTTGCTTTCTTTCTGTATTTTAAGAAAATGTTGGTTCTAACAGGACATGTACCTGTTAAGAGCTAACCATGTCCATTTTTTTCAGTTATAAACATAGCATACTCATTTTGTACTCACTGGATATCTCACTGAACTATTGTGCATTGTGGTGTCCTCTGGAATTTGGTATTCTTGAGGCACTGGAAATGCTATACATAAATAGGTTGAAAGAACACCAGATATGAATATGGGGCCTATCTTTTCTGTCTATATATCGGTGCTCTGGTTCATTGGATTTCACTTCCAAGACACAAGTTAAAGAATAAAATTATCAAGAACTTCAAAGTGATATAGTGACCGAGTACAGAACACTTTTGAGCTCAGGTTATTTTGCAATTGCAAATTAAAGCCAGCATCAACTAGTAAATAGCATGGTTTTTTATGTAAGATCACCTGTTTTCATGAGCTCACACGTTCTTGGGCAGCTGTTTTTACTTAGAGAATAATTTTTTTTCATTATTATTTTAAGATCAAGATAATTGTGATAATTACCCATGACTTGTGCAGGAGAAAAAAGCTTTGAATATTACAATTAATTATTTTGATGTTTATTTCAAGGGGAACTTAAATGCCATCCCCAAATCATCATCTCTTCCTGGTTCCATTGCCTGCAGAGCCTCTTTTGTTTTGCTTTTCTTCTGGGAAACAAATGGCTCTCTGAAATGGACCCAAGAAGCCATTGAGGAAGTGGGACTTTTGCATACCTCATCTTGGATGGAATCTGACTTTTTGACCACTGATTATCTTAACACAAGCATCCAGAACATCTGCCCATTGCTCCAGAAACTCAAATACTTTACTCAATCCTTACTCTAAAATAACTTAGGATTCTTTAAGAACAAGTGTTTCCTGACTTGCATCAGAGTTAATCACAATTTCTGCCAGATAAGTTTAACAACCTTTAGTTTTTGTCCTTATCAGCCCCTGACTCCTCTTCCCCAGAACATTCTTTCAGTTTTTACTGAATCTGTGTCTCTCAAATTGCACAGCCTAAAACCCTAAATTCAGCTCTTTGTTCTTTGCAGCCTTGACACGGATTGCTGTTCAGTACTTCTTTTAATGCAAGGGAAGTAAACATTTTCTGAGACCAAATTTTGTTTTTTTCCTCCTTACATAAACCATCAAAAAATACATTTATTTTCAGTCTGTCCTATACCTTGAACTTCGGGTATTAGGTGCAAAAATTGCTGAGTCTTTCCGAACTTCTGTCTTTGAAATTGCCTAGTTTTAATTGGCATCCAACCCCTAACTGTTAGATGTGTTTAATCTGCTATGTCAGTTGTGATTCAATGAATGGCTTTCCATCTTCAGTATGTTGCTTACATACTGCTGTTCTCCTTCCTTCATGATTTTCTAATTTTAATTATTCTACTACTGCGATTTTTGTCTTGTTTGAATGCAGGGTTTTTTTGTTTTTTTTTTTTAACCCCTAACTGTTAGATGTGTTTAATCTGCTATGTCAGTTGTGATTCAATGAATGGCTTTCCATCTTCAGTATGTTGCTTACATACTGCTGTTCTCCTTCCTTCATGATTTTCTAATTTTAATTATTCTACTACTGCGATTTTTGTCTTGTTTGAATGCAGGGTTTTGTTTTTTTTTTTTTTTTAATGTTTTTGTTTGTTTTGTATTTGTAATATGCCTTCTGGCAATTATCCTGAAGCCAAAATGTAAAAATATGAAAAATTTGTAAAGCTAAGTAGCTTTGGGCTTACTTCCTAACATTTCAGTGAATCACTGATGCTTTAGAATTCTGAGGAAAAAAATGCTGGCAGCTTTCCTTTTTTGCATTAGAAAGCAAAGCACACAAAAATTCATACTAACAAAGATGATTAGTTTGAATATCTTAAAAGGAAATTTCCAGTGACACTCAGACTTCAAGTGTTTTCCCTTTCAGTGACACTACAATTTAAGCTATTGTAAACTTACATTGCTTTTCCTGAAATTTCTTTAAAGGAATTTTTTCAGTGTGATCAAATGATCTGATACAGATTAAATTAATAGGATCCACATCATTAATTGAACACAATATGCAAATATGGATATCAGTCATAGTTTTATTAAAGTTTCATCCCTGATTTTTAGTCCAGATCTATTTTAAAATATATTGGGAATTTAGTCTTTATCCAGGCTCAATGCTTATAAGTGCAAATAAATATACGAAGATACCGTAGTCATGGATTTACCAGTTTAGCTGGAGACATATGCTACAAACACAGTTAACTTTGTTCTCTAAAATTATGTTCTTTTCCTTCAAATCTTTGTAGATTGTCTCCTCTCCTTTATTTATTTATTTATTTTTGCTATCTTATTACTTTAAACTGTAGCTGGTTATATCTAACCTCATTATCACATGATGTTCACATTCTTCTCAATAATAAAGTAACTGAAAGCCATATTCCTGATAGAGGTAAGATTGTATGTCAGCATTTCTTTGAGCCCACTGATCCACCAAGAGCAATTACCTAGAACAATGTGTGTTAGTTACTCAGTCCTGTCTGACTCTTTGTGACCCCATGGACTGCAGCAAACTGTAGGGTACTGAAGGACTGTAGGACTGAGCGCATGATAAGACTGTAGGCTTCTCTGTCCTTGGAATTCCCCAGGCAAGAATACTGGAGTGGGTTCCCTTCTATAGGGAATCTTCCTGACCCAGGGATCGAACCACGGTCTCCTGCATTGCAGGCAGATTCTTTACCATCTGAGCCACCAGAGAAGCCCATACCTAGTACAGTAATAATCCTCAAAAGGCTTGGTTGTGGACAATCTCTTAGAAGGGTCTGTCAGGAAGCGGCAATTGAGGGCATTCATAGCACACATTTGTTCCAAGAGCTCATAGAGTAGAGTTATTTGCAAAGAGCAGTATTAACACAGGAGAAAGATGTGTGGCTCTGTTAGGGGAAGCACACTTACAGAAACCGCCCACCCTCGCCAGGTACCATAGTAACTATTTGCATGAGTTGTTTCACGACAGGAGGTCCTGGTAAGGAACAGCAAACTAATAAGCCTCCACCAAGGAGAAGAGTTCAGGAAAGGTCAAAAGGAGACACCACATGTCCGACCACCTCCCAGAATCCTCTCTGGCATCCATCTTGACTGAACAAGGCATGCACCACCAGGAAGGACTCTGAGTCAGAATGATTGGCTAAAGACAACCCAGAAACAAATCCCATCACCATAAAACCTGAGACTGCAAGCCATGTGGCACAGCTGTTCTCCTGGGTTCCCTTGCCCTACTGCTCTCCACCCTGGTGCCCTTTCCCAATAAAATCTCTTGCTTTGTCAGCACATGTGTCTCCTTGGACAATTCATTTCTGAGTGTTAGACAAGAGCCCAGTTTCAGGCCCTGGAAAGGATGACCCTTCCTGCAACAGCTCCATCAATGAACAGTTTCAGGCAATCTTCTACTAGACAGCACTGGAGTGAAATTTTTCATAGGTATTTAAGATCCAAACAAGTAGTTGATGAAATTCCCTTCCCCAAAAAAGGAGATGAGGAGAATCAGCATAGCAGTATGGTATGAAAATAGCAAGTTTAACATTTTTGGAGTTTATGTTAAAACATGAGTAATCATGTAGTGGAACTGCTGCTTGATAGTTTGATAGAACATGGAGAAATTTTGAGAACTGTAATCAGGCAAATAATGATTAAATTTACTTATTCATAAATCATATTTCTATTTTTCAAAAATTCAAGAAATATAAATTTAGAAAGTAGCTATCAAATTTAGGAAAATTCTCAATTTGGGAACAAAAGTCTCCAAAAACAAAAAAACAAAATAAAGCCCCCTACAATACTTCTCTGAAGGTAGTTTCACTTACTGAGTTTTATAAATTTACAGTCTTTATAGGTCTTTGACTAGAGTTGGAAATCTGTGTAAATATGCTGATTTCCAGTATAAAACCAATAACTTTTTAGACTCAGTGATACACAGGAATTTAATTATTACCTAACAAGTGGGGTAACTGTTTTCTAAATTTCATTTCTATTTATATTCATTATATTGTATTGCTGTTATAATGCTTCAAAGCAAACATCAGCCTTTGTTAAACACCAAAATAGTTATTGGTTCAATTTTGAATGCAGTTTTCATAGTCCATTACATACTTTCAGAGCCTCATTCAGTCTGAATTAGGATCAGCATTTTAAGAATTCCTTTAATTTTTTTCCAGCACTTTCAGTTTTCTATCTTACACTGATGTTCACACTTAACTACTTGAAATGGTAACTATTTACATAGGAAATGTAGTTCTTTTAAGGCCTGAAGGCTGACAATTATCCATTTTGTATTAGTGAACACTATATTACTCAATGTAGACAGTTTATTATGATACAAAATATCAAGTTATACAAAGCTTTATTTCTAATTTAGTGGTAAAGAAGGATATAAGTCATGACGACAGAGCCATTTTGAAACCTATCTTTCAAAAAAATCAAACATTTAACCATACTGAATACCTACTATGCCCTAGACATAGTAAGTTCTTGACTTTGATAATATAATAAGGAATGACCCTGATTTCAAGTAGTCTATAATAATGTAGAGGATACAGATAATAAACAGAATATATATATATATATAAGTAAAATTAACAGTAAGATTGATGCTGTATCTTATCATTTACTACAGTTTGATAAACACTCAGCAATTAAGAAATGTTTTTGAATGCATCAGTTCAGTTCAGTTCAGTTCAGTCGCTCAGTCGTGTCCGAGTCTTTGTGACCCCATGAATCGCAGCACGCCAGGCCTCCCTGTTCATCACCATCTCCCGGAGTTCACTCAGACTCACGTCCATCGAGTCAGTGATGCCGTTCCAGGCATCTCATCCTCGGTCGTCCCCTTCTCCTGCCCCCAATCCCTGCCAGCATCAAAGTCTTTTCCAATGAGTCAGCTCTTCGCATGAGGTGGCCAAAGTACTGGAGTTTCAGCTTCAGCATCATTCTTTCCAAAGAAATCCCAGGGCTGATCTCCTTCAGAATGGACTGGTTGGATCTCCTTGCAGTTGAATGCATAGATTATGCCTAATACTGTTCTCCAGTTTACAAATTTCACTTCTTCAGCAATGCCATTAAATTTTGGAGAACACTATATAAAATCATCAACTCATGTAATGCATTTTAGAAGATGTCTTAAAAATTATCTTAGAATTAAAGGGTCTTATAAGGAAACTTATTGTGAAGTTAGAGAGGTAAGGATGGCTAAATATTATTCTAACATAATTTAGCTATGTTTAGCAATTAATCTGACCCAGATAACAGAAGATAAAGTAATCTTGGTTCACTAAATTGCTTCTACTACAACTTTTATGATTCTGGGTGAGGTAAAACAGAAGTGCTTGAATAGACGACAAGGTCAGATTCAGAGATGTCAGGCGTTTGATGTCATGCATAGAAAATTGGTAGAGCTTTGATTGCCACCAGTTTTCTTTGTTTTTGACATCTGCTTCCTGTGGTATAGAAAGCTGGGACAGATGCAAAAATAAAGTGTAGGACAAATATTAATTGTGACAATCAGTGTTCCTGCAGTTTTGAAACAAGGATTTTTTTTTTTAAATCAGCAAATTATCATAGACAATAAACAAATCTTTTAAAAAACAAATTGATAACACAAAACAAAAAATCCTTGGTGCAATCATGTAAACTTTCCAAATTCCAAATGAGAAGACATGAAAAGTTTATAAATTGTTAAATCATGATGAATTATTTAGAGTTATAATTCCACTTGGTTTTAAATGAAAAAGAGTGTGATTTAATTTTAAAAATGGGGAAAGGGGAATTTATCAGTTGACATGCAAATAACTATAGGGATTTAGAATACGTGTTCCCCAAAAGTGCTTGTTTGAAATGTGGATTTTTTTTGAGCTGACAGTAATAGAGAAACAACTGCCCCACCCTTAACTTCTTAGAACGTACATATACATCATTTCCTCTCCCCCCAAAAAAGAATTATTAACAACAACAACAAAATTAATGTAATAGAACCATCTGTGTGGCAGGGCAAATATCTAATTACAAAAACATCTGCTAAACCTTGGTTGCATATCATCTTATGATGACCTTCCTGTCCTTGAAGGCCCCTATGCCACTCCTAAGATCAGGATGGCATATAAACCTCATTTTATCTTTCTTTCTCTGAACCTCTCTTGTATGTGGAGTCCTTGGCACTATCATAGATGTAGGGTTCTTGTACATACAAGTTAAAATTTGATTATCTCCTGTTAATCACTTCATGGGAAATAGATGTGGAAACAGTGGAAACAGTGTCAGACTTTATTTTTGGGGGCTCCAAAATCACTGTAGATGGTGACTGCAGCCATGAAATTAAAAGATGTTTACTCCTTGGAAAGAAAGTTTTGATCAACCTAGATAGCATATTCAAAAGCAGAGACATTACTTTGTCAACAAAATCCGTTTAGTCAAGGCTCTGGTTTTTCCATTGGTCATGTATGGATGTGAGAGTTGGACTGTGAAGAAAGCTGAGCACCGAAGAATTGATGCTTTTGAACTGTGGTGTTGGAGAAGACTCTTGAGAGTCCCTTGGACTGCAAGGAGATCCAACCAGTCCATTCTGAAGGAGATCAGCCCTGGGTGTTCTTTGGAAGGAATGACGCTAAAGCCAAAACTTCAATACTTTGGCCACCTCATGCGAAGAGTTGACTCATTGGAAAAGACTCTGATGCTGGGAGGGATTGGGGGCAGGAGGAGAAGGGGACGACAGAGGGTGAGATGGCTGAATGGCATCACTGACTTGATGGACGTGAGTCTGAGTGAACTCCGGGAGTTGGTGATGGACAGGGAGGCCTGGTATGCTGCAATTCATGAGGTCGCAAAGGGTCCGACACGACTGAGTGATGGAAAAGAGCTGAACTAAACTTAATCTGCCTATATTAGTTCTCAATCATGTCCGACTCTGCAATCCCATGGACTGTGGCCTGCCAGGCTCCTCTGTTCATGGGATTCTCCTGGCAAGAATACTGGAGTTGGCCATCATTCTCTTCTTCAGGGAATCATCCTGACCCAGGGATCAAACCCAAGTTTCCCTCATTGCAGGTAGATTCTTTACCATCTGAGCAACAGGGAGACCGAATTAATATGCCTAATGCCATTTAAATTGTTCAATCAGCCCAAAGAAACAAAGAAAGGAAAAGAAGAGAAAAATTTTCCTTATCCTGATGTAACTGTGGTACTTTACTTTCAACTTTCCTTAAAACAAGGGAGATTATAAAAGCTAATTCTATATTAATCATTATTAAATAGATAAAAACAATTACTATTACATTTCACAAAATAATGATGGAAAACTCTTAAAGAGATGGGAATACCAGATCACCATATCTGCCTCCTGAGAAACCTATGTGCCAGTAAAAAAGCAACAGTTAGAACTGGACATGGAAAAATGGACTGGTTCAAAATCGAGAAAAGAGTTCATCAAGGCTGTATGTTGTCACCCTGTTTAGTCAACTTACATGCAGAGTACATCATGCAAAATGCATGGATGGATGAATCACAAGCTGGAATCAAGATTGCCTAGAAGAAGTATCAACAACTTCAGATATGAAGAGGTTACCACTCTAATGGCTCTAATGGTAGAAAGCAAAGGGGGACTAAAGAGCCTCTTGATGAACATGAAAGAGAGTGAAAAAGCTGGCTTAAAACTCAACATTCAAAGAGTGAAGATCATGGCATCCAGTCCCATCATTTCATGGCATCCAGTCCCATCATTTCATGGCATTCAGTCCCATCATTTCATGGCACATAGATGTGGAAAAAGAGGAAACAGGGACAGACTTTATTTTCTTGGGCTCCAAAATTACTGTGGACAGTGACTGCAGCCATGATATTAAAAGTGGCTTGCTCCTTGGCAGAAAAGCTATGACAAACCTAGACAGTATATTAAAAGGTAGAGACATTAGTTTGCCAACAAATGTCCCTATAGTCAAAGCTATGGTTTCACCAGTAATCATGTACAAATATGAGAGTTGGACCACAAAGAAGGCTGAGTACTGAAAAATTGATGCTTTTGAACTGTGGTGTTGGAGATGACTCTTGAGAGTCCTTTAGATTGCAAGGAGATCAAACCAGTCAATCCTAAAGGAAATCAACCCTGAATATTCGTGGACAGACTGATGCTGAAGCTGACGTTCCTTTACTTTGGCCACCTGAAGCAAAGAACCTACTCACTGAAAGAGACCCTGATGCTGGGAAAGACTGAAGACAGGAGGAAAAGGGGAAAACAGAGGATGAGATGATTGGATAGCATTACCAACTCAATGGACATGAGTTTGAGCAAACTCCAGAAGATGGTGAAGGACAGGGAAGCCTGGCGTGCTGCAGTCCATGGGCTCACAAAGAGTCAGACAGGACTGAATAACCAAACAACAATGGCTTTTCCAGTAGTTATGCACAGATCTGAGAACTGGATCAAAAAGAAGGCTGAGTGCCAAAGAACTCGTGCTTTTGAATTGTGGTGCTAGAAAAGACTCTTGAGAGTCTGTTGGACAGCAAGGAGATCAAACTAGTCTATCCTAAAGGAAATCAACTCTGAATGTTAACTGGGAGGATTGAAGCTGAAGCTCCAATACTTTGGCCATGTGATGGGAAGAGCCGACTCATTGGAAAAGACCCTGATGCTGGGAAAGATTGAGGAAAGGAGGAGAAGGGAATGACAGAGGATGAGATGGTTGGATGGCATCATTGACTCAATGGACATGAGTTTGAGCAAACTCTGGGAAACAGTGATGGACAGGGAAGCCTGACATGCTGCAGTCCATGGGATAGGAGAGAATCAGACAGGACTTAGTGACTGAACAACAACAACATTTTTGAGTGTCTGGGTTAATATATCTATTGTTCTTTAAGAATGCAGATTTTGGATACAGGTAGTGGATCCGACTCATGCAGGTCCCTGTGCAACATGCAGCCTTAGTGGGGCTTCTCCTCCTAGCAGTTTTGTGACTTTTATTTATTTATTTTTAATCACTATCTCTTGGTTTCTCCATGTGTTAGTAAAGACACCATGAATCCTATAATGTTGCTGTAGAATCAGAAAGAAAAATGTTTATAAAGTACTTATTGCATACACTATATTGGAAAAAAAAAAAAAAAAACCTACCTGGAATAAAGTTGGTGCCCAATAAACATAAACTGAAGAAAAACAAATGTACTATTTTTCAGAAATAAAGGGGGAGACACTTTTAGTAAGAAAACGAATTCAAACTCTTGTTATCTTTAAAGTTTCTAAAGTGGCAATACTTTGGTAATTCAAACATGTTTACTAATAGAGTATGACAAAGTATAATAATCAGACTTAAAATAAAAACTTTAGAAGGGGAAAGTATAATGATATTGTCTGATAACTAAAGTATAACTTTAGTATTGTGGACTCACCCAGAATTATAATTGCATGCACCTATATTTTAAACTATATATGTATATTAAACTATACACACACAAATATATATATATATATATATATGAGAAACTATATCACAGTATTTTACTATGCTATTCAGATATTTTTACACTGTTTGTTTTTCTATTTTGGAAAAATACTTAATACAGTTTTCGTCCTCCATGTACATATAGCAGATAGAAAGGTATGCCCAGTTGTACATTCTACTTTATAACACACATGCTCACCCTGAAGCTTTATCAGAGTGAATTCGGAAATGACTATTGTACTTCATCAGTTGTAACTTCCTTTACATACATTATTCTTGCTCCAATAAATCTTATTGCACATTAATCCATAACGCATCATCAATTCAATATTAATATATGTACCCTGCAAAGCAGAGTTAGCCAGCATGAACCTCTAAACATGTACACAACGGAATAGTGAGAAATGATAATTTGTCAAATAATAGTGATACAAAGTAGAATACAAAAGGGGCCTTAATACGGGTCAAATGTTTCAGGAAATTAACATTCTTCGCATAGCTAACTACCTATATTTTGGAAAAATACTTAATACAGTTTTCGTCCTCCATGTACATATAGCAGATAGAAAGGTATGCCCAGTTGTACATTCTACTTTATAACACACATGCTCACCCTGAAGCTTTATCAGAGTGAATTCGGAAATGACTATTGTACTTCATCAGTTGTAACTTCCTTTACATACATTATTCTTGCTCCAATAAATCTTATTGCACATTAATCCATAACGCATCATCAATTCAATATTAATATATGTACCCTGCAAAGCAGAGTTAGCCAGCATGAACCTCTAAACATGTACACAACGGAATAGTGAGAAATGATAATTTGTCAAATAATAGTGATACAAAGTAGAATACAAAAGGGGCCTTAATACGGGTCAAATGTTTCAGGAAATTAACATTCTTCGCATAGCTAACTACCTGTGTCCGATCTTTTCCTCAGTTTTTAAAATACACAGGCTTAGTTTTATTTGATTTCCGCTAAACATTGTGGATCACAATAAACTTTGGGAAATTCTGAAAGAGATGGACATACCAGACCACCTGACCTGGCTCTTGAGAAACTTATATGCAGGTCAGGAAGCAACAGTTAGAACTGGACATGGAACAGGCTGGTTCCAAATAGGAAAAGGAGTACATCAAGGCTGTATATTGTCACCCTGCTTATTTAACTTACATGCAGAGTACATCATGAGAAATGCTGGGCTGGAAGAAGCACAAACTGGAATCAAGATTGCCAGGAGAAATATCAGTGACCTCAGATATGCAGATGACACCACCCTTATGGCAGAAAGTGAAGAGGAACTAAAAAGCATCTTGATGAAAGTGAAAGAGGAGAGTGAAAAAGTTGGCTTAAAGTTCAGTTTTCAGAAAACTAAGATCATGGCATCTGGTCCCATCACTTCATGGGAAATAGATGGGGGAACAGTGTCAGACTTTATTTTGGGGGGCTCCAAAATCACTGCAGATGGTGATTGCAGCCATGAAATTAAAAGATGCTTACTCTTTGGAAGGAAAGTTATGACCAACCTAGATAGCATATTCAAAAGCAGAGACATTACTTTGCCAACAAAGGTCCATCTAGTTAAAGCTATGGTTTTTCCAGTGGTCACGGATGGATGTGAAAGTTGGACTGTGAAGAAGCTGAGCGCCGAAGAATTGATGCTTTTGAACTGTGGTGTTGGAGAAGACTCTTGAGAGTCCCTTGGACTGCCAGGAGATCCAACCAGTCATCCTAAAGGAGATCAGTCCTGGGTGTTCATTGGAAGGACTGATGCTGAAGCTGAAACTCCAATACTTTGGCCACCTCATGCGAAGAGCTGACTCATTGGAAAACACCCTGATGCTCTGAGGGACTGGGGGCATGAGGAGAAGGGGACGACAGAGGATGTGATGGCTGGATGGCATCACCAACTCGATGGACGTGAATTTGATTGAACTCTGGGAGTTGGTGATGGACAGGGAGGCCTGGCATGCTGTGATTCATGGGGTCACAAAGAGTCAGACACGACTAAGTGACTGAACTGAACTGAAACATTGTGAAGTCAACATTAGAATTACCATTTTACAGATGACAAAGAACAAAACAAAACACTCTTAAGTTAGTAAAGGTTAAGATACTCTTTTGAGTTCGATTTCAATACCCCTGCTTCAATATCCCCTTCAATATCCCAATACAGATTGCTTAATATTCATAGAATACCTTCAAATATCCATAGTCTCTCATTGCCCTTCCCTATATCTACTGTCAAACGCTGATTTCAGCCTTTGTAAACTTTTCTTTGGGCTATTCCTGTTAATTCACTGCCTCCAGTTTTAAATATCTCCTTTCACCTTCCCACACATCAGCCAGGTCATGTTAGTTCTTCATATAAAATCCTTCAGGAATTCCATAGTCTCTCATTGCCCTTCCCTATATCTACTGTCAAACGCTGATTTCAGCCTTTGTAAACTTTTCTTTGGGCTATTCCTGTTAATTCACTGCCTCCAGTTTTAAATATCTCCTTTCACCTTCCCACACATCAGCCAGGTCATGTTAGTTCTTCATATAAAATCCTTCAGGAATTCCCTATTGTGTGAGGATGAAGAGAAAGCTAAATTTATGACACAATAAGTGTAAGAGTAAGAGCAACTCTTTGAGTTGCCTCCTCCTGTTCCACTCCACTTCTCCCCTGCAACCCCTGCCCTGAAACCTGATGCTCCCTCTTGAGAAAGGAATTTGTAGTTTGTGGTCTAACTGTGCACAATCATGATTCTGAGCCCATTTGTCCTCAGTGTGGGTTTTCATATTTATTTTCCACAACCAAAGTCAAACATTGCCTTCTCTGTAAAGTATGTCAGATGGAGAGAGTTATCTATGAGATGGTTGATCACCATGTACCATATAGACTGCAAAGTTATGGGGAAACTATTCTGCAAAATATGCCTTGGAGAAAAAAGAATCATCTTATATTTGAATTTGTTATACTACAAGGTACTTTTCCAGTTTACTGTTCATTTAATTACTATCTTGAAAAAAAAAAGCTTTGAGGAAGAAGCATTTGTTGGAAACAGCTTTCATCATTTCTGACTCTGGATGCTTTTTTATGGGTTACATAATAGCATTTGTTTAAAAAACAAGAATAAAAAGTCACTTTATGATATATCAGTAGTTATTCATAAATTGTGGACCTCACTATTATTAGTGTTGGATACTAACAAAAATAACCCATTTAAATATCACTTTTGAAAAGGACTTCCCTGGTGGCTCAGATGGTTAAGCGTCTGTCTACAATGCGGAAGACCCGAGTTTGATCCCTGGGTCAGGAAGATCCCTTGGAGAAGGAAATGGCAATCCACTCCAGTACTATTGCCTGGAAAATCCCATGGACAGAGGAGCCTGGTAGGCTACAGTCCATGGGGTTGCAAAGAGTCGGACATGACTGAGCGACTTCACTTTCACTTTGAAAAGTCATATATAAAATGTATTATACAGATAAAACATAGAGCTCAAGAATATATGAAGGAAGCATGAGAGAGAAAACAGTCATTTTAATGTGATGTCTTAGGATAAAATTTCCAGTGACAGGATTGTACAAGACTTTTTAAGTACTATATTTCAGAAAATAGGCAGAAGTGAGGATGATGTGCTTTAGAAAACTGAGTTAGTTGCTTCATAAAGTAGCTGCCATGATGACTAGACAGTGATATCTAGGATTCACATGAAAAGTTTGAGAAAATTGCTTCATAAAATATGAGTAGAAAAAAGCTATAACTTTATGTTAAAATATTATTTACATAGTGCTATTTAATGTGCTCATGTAATAAATGGATTGATCCTGTATTAGAAGTATGCAGTATCTGATTTTTTATTCAGAATACAAAAATTATTTTTGTTACCTTTTCTTATGTGGAAAATAGAAAACTGTTTTATAGTATCATATCTTATTTTTGGACATATGCAATACTTTTAATGGCTCTTTTGCTTTGTATTACTTTTCAAAATTTATTTTTAATTGGAGGATATTTGCTAGAACATTAGATTCCTTAAAAACTAGGAATAAAACTACTATATGACACAGAAATCCCACAACTGGGCACATACCCTAAGAAAACCATAAGTGAAAAAAATACATGTACCCCAGTGTTCACAGCAGCACTATGTATGATAGCCAGGACATGGAAGCAACCTAGATATCCATCAACAGATAAATGGATAAAGAAGTTGTGGTACATATATATTATGAATAGTACTCAGCCCTAAGGAGGAACACATTTGAGTCAGTTCCAGTGAGGTGTTTTAATTTTTATCAATCACTTTTCCTTAGCATGTCACTGATTTCTTAATGAACAGAGAAAGCAAACTACACACAGAAAGTCTGTCTTGTCAATAAACAGCATTATCACTAGGTCTTGGACAGTTCTCAGCTTAGAGTAGGTACTTAATAAATACTGCTAGAACAAATCATGAAATCAGTGCTTCCTTACCCACTTCACAATGATTGATGCTTGGGTCGGGGGGGGCAGGGAGGGATTGTTAAGTTTTTCTAGTAGGAATATATTATTTCATTGAGCACTGAATAAATGAATATTATACAATAGCTTAACAGAGGAACTAGATTTGTTTATGCTAAATCTCACAGTATTTCGATCACCTCTGGAAAAAAAAAAATACACACACAGAAAATCAATAGATTATTTCTATCTTTGAGTGGGATTAGTTTAGGGAAAATATTGTGAATGTAATAAGGCTGAATTCAATTTTTCCACAGTTCCTTAATATTGACTTACTTATACACTAAATTTTATTTGCCAGTCTAATTTTAGGTCCATACTTTCTCGCTGAATGGGCATTCCCAGCAGCATATGCTGCTCTTGAGGTAGAAATTAAATGCTTGAGGCTGAATGACTAGTTTTACTCTTCTGGACAGAGTCTACAAAGGACTTATAAAGCAAGAAAGTGTTTTACCCCTGGATGTTAACAGCTAAAATGAAAGGTCTTTATATAAAGAACTTCATTAAAACACTCATTTTCTTCAGCCATTACTTCTGTAGGTTAGCCTGTCAGACTACTAAAGAGCTGACCCAAACACCAACCCAACCCTATTCTATCCTTCTGGAAATAGGATCCCGTGATTAGACCCAAGTATCCTATGTCATCCTATTAAGGCTCACAACAGTCTGTATCCAGTGTTTTTGAGTCTAAGAATCAAAAAGTTCCATACTAAACCCTTTGTGTGCTAGAGACAAGTCAAAGAATGATCTGTGTTGATTCATTATATTAACTCTAGATAGTTACTAAGAAAGTCCTAATCATTGTCTCCTAAAAGCATTTTATACCTATAATACCCTACTTTTTGTTCAGGTGCCACATAGTCACATAATTGTTTTTTTTTTTTTAATTGAGTTCTCTTTGCAGCTTAGAAACCTATAAAGATGTCTCCTTCCTTTGAATTCATAATATTAAGTACTTGTCTCCCATGATATAATCATGCAAAACCATATCATTTATCTCCCATTGTTTGATAGTTCTCTTCCATATATAACTAATTATAAGACAGCAAAAGGATTGCACTCATTTAATCATCTCTCCTTTTTACTGAGGAATTAGTAAACTATTGTCCATCTGAATCAATACTTTGTCAGATGTCTTGTATTGAACTCTGTCTTTTGGTTTACACTTGACCTAAACAATTGACTGCAGAAGACTTCCTCTGCATTTGATTTATGTTTAAATGAAAGTTGCTCAGTCATGTCTGACTCTTTCTGACTCCATGGACTATACAGTTCATGGAATTCTCCAGGTCAGAATACTGGAGTAGATAACCATTCAGTTCTCTCAAGCAGGGATCAAATCCAAGTCTCCCTCATTGCAGGTGGATTTTTTACTAGCTGAGCCACTACTAAGCCCTGATTTATGTTTACATTGATTATAACATAGAGACCTACTCTCATTTTCTGTTGCAGGTGGTGTTTCACTGTCTTTTTTGGTAAAATACCATGTTGCCAATTCCTATAAGAGCCTTGATTTATCTGTCTTTACTTAGGGTCCTCATAATATGAGTTAATCAACCAAAGTCTCAGTTTATTCTCAACGTTCTTGGTATTTTAGAAATACTACCTTTTCTTGATTGGGCTTCCCCAGTGTCTCAGTCAGTAAAGAATTCTCTTACAACGCAGGAGATCGCCTGCAATGCAGGAGACCCAGGTTCAATCTCTGAGTCTAGAAAACGCCCCACAGAAGGAAATGGCAATCCACTCCAGTATTCTAGGCTGGGAAATTCCATAGACAGAGGGGCCTGGATGGCTACAGCCTGTGGGGATGCAAGAGTTAGACACGACTTGGTAACGAAACCACCACCACCAGCACCCTTCCTTGATTATACCTGTGCTGTCAGTTGACTCAGAGCTTGAATTCTTGGTAGGGATTTGAGAGAAAGACACTCTCATAAATTGTTGCATAACATATGAACTTTATAAAGCTCCTTGTTCCTTTTGTCCCAGACTGTCTTCCCCTTACCTAAAGTAATTTTATCTTCCTTCCCAAATGTACAACACATTTAACCTTCGCTCAGGTACACAAAGAGTCGCATCCAGTCACTTCATCTAGCTAAAATTTATCTTACTGGGTCTTCTTGCTTCCTCTGGTATATCGAACTATAGACTAAACTTTTTTTTCCTGTCCTTTCCTTCAAATTTGTATACCAAACACATAACGGTAAAATAGGTACAAAACTTCTCCTTTTATTAGGAGGAAAAAAAAAAAAAAACCTGATGAAAGATACAGGCTTAAAGCAATTCTGAAATCCCAAGAGAAGGAAAATACCATTCATGACTTTACCAATTACCTTTAAAACAATTTCTAATTTATGGTACTGCCACATCAACTATATTTATATGTGTGGCTTATCTCAGCTTTCTGCACATTAATTTGGATTCTACTTTTTGATATGATGTTTAAAATGGAATATTTATTTTGATAAATTTGTTGTTCATAGATCTTGATAATTAAGAAAAAAATGTTGGCATAACTGATCTGAAATGAAAATTGATATTTATACTAATTTAAAAAATGATATTGAAAAGACTCGACCGGAACGCCCGCCCCGCGCGCGTCCAGCATCTGCCACTAACAAGTTGGGGACCGGGCGGGGAGAGGCGGGGACCGCGGGCTCCAGCGCTTGGTAAGAACGGGCCGCGGGAGGCGCAGGCTGCAAAGACTCGACCGGAACGCCCGCCCCGCGCGCGTCCAGCATCTGCCACTAACAAGTTGGGGACCGGGCGGGGAGAGGCGGGAACCGCGGGCTCCAGCGCTTGGTAAGAACGGGCCGCGGGAGGCGCAGGCTGCAAAGACTCGACCGGAACGCCCGCCCCGCGCGCGTCCAGCA
>SJYT01076343.1:98064-111342 GCA_006410635.1 Cephalophus harveyi
AAAAAAAAAAACCTGATGAAAGATACAGGCTTAAAGCAATTCTGAAATCCCAAGAGAAGGAAAATACCATTCATGACTTTACCAATTACCTTTAAAACAATTTCTAATTTATGGTACTGCCACATCAACTATATTTATATGTGTGGCTTATCTCAGCTTTCTGCACATTAATTTGGATTCTACTTTTTGATATGATGTTTAAAATGGAATATTTATTTTGATAAATTTGTTGTTCATAGATCTTGATAATTAAGAAAAAAATGTTGGCATAACTGATCTGAAATGAAAATTGATATTTATACTAATTTAAAAAATGATATTGAGATTAGAAGTTCTGAGGTTCAGAGATAATTTGTGATATTTACTCTTTTTTTTGTGAATCTTAAAACTTCTATTTTTGTACTCTCAGGTATAGTTGCTCATTTCTTGGTATTCAGTTGAATCTGGAATTAAATCTTCACAATAAATGAAGAAAATTAATCCATAAAATAACATTTTCCTCTTAAAGTCTGCAGACAACAAAATTTTATATGTTATATTGTTATCTGAATTCTTAATGTTTGTGTTTAATATTTTGGTGGAAAAAAATTCCAATATAAGAAATAAAATAATAAAAGTAATGTTTGGAATTGCTATTTCTAACAGCTATCCAGTTAGGAAGAGAAAGACAATTCAATGTGTGCTCCCTGCTAGAAAAGCTATTCCAATAGTTTTGATACAGATGCATGAATATTGAAGTCAATGTGTGTGTGTGTGCACACACTCAGTCACGTCTGAGTCTTTGTGACCCCACGACTGTAGCCCGCCAGGCTCCTCTGTCCATGGGATTTTCCATGCAAGAATCAATACATACAAGTTAATTTACTTTGTAAAATGAAAGAAACATAAAAAATGAGTGTCTTGTGAGATAGATAATTAGATAAACTCAGTATTCTAGGATACATTATTATATTAAGAACCTTTAAAGAGCAAAACTCTTTTGCCAAGATTTTTGAAATATAAAGAATTTTCATAGTTTTCTTTAAAATCAGAGAAAGACCACTACAGACACAATGCATTTATATAAATATAATGGCCATTTTTCTTAGTATTTGCTTGGAGTTGAGACAGGGGTAATGGAGACCAGAATTTTTTTGAATACTTATTTTATGTCCAACTTTTTATTATTTTTGATTACAATAGAACTAAAAGATTCACATCATCCAGGATTCCTAGGTCAGCTTGACTTTGAAGCTCTTTCTCCTATACAAAACCTCAAAATAGGATTTTCTTAAGTGTTCATCACATTATTCCATGGTAGAAAATTAAATGAAAAGCATTAAATTTAGGATCAGATACATTGATACCATGCAGTGATGATGGTTCAGCCAATGAATAGTAGCCAGGTATGGTCAATCTTTGAAATTTTTTTAAAGTTCCCTGGGTAACAGTCTTCAACTAAAAAATGGGGATAAAGAATACAATTTCAGTATTAAATACCAGTGCAAATACCTGTACATTTTGAATTCTCTGATACAGGTGAGATGATAATTACAACAGGAAAGCCTGGTATGCTACAGGCCATGGGGTCACAGAGAGTCAGATATGACAGAACGAATGAACTGAACTGATGAAACATTTTGTGCTCCTACATAGTACATACTACATGGAGACAGCAGTTTTATGTCAAAAAGTATAAAATGCATTATATTATTTTTAATAAATGCATGAAATGAATTAAGTGGTCCATATTTAAAGTCTCAGTTCAGTTCAGTCGCTCAGTCATGTCCTACTCTTTGTGACCCCATGGACTGCAGCATACCAGACCTCTCTGTCCATCACCAACTCCTGGGCTTTATTCAAATTCATGTCCATTGAGTCGGTGATGCCATCCAACCATCTCATCCTCTGTTGTCCACTTCTCCAACCGCCTTCAATTTTTCCCAGCATCAGGGTCTTTTCAAATGAGTCAATTCTTCACATCAGGTGGCCAAACTGTTGGAGTTTCAGCTTTAGCATCAGTCCTTCCAATGAATATTCAGGACTGATTTTCTTTAGGATGGACTGGTTGGATCTCCTTGCAGTCCAAGATACTCTCAAGAGTCTTCTCCAACACCATAGTTCAAAAGCATCAGTTTTTCGGTGCTCAGCTTTTCTAATAGTCCAACTCTCACATCCATACATGACTACTGGAAAAACCATAGCTTTGACTAGATAGACCTTTGTTGCCAAAGTAATGTCTCTACTTTTTAATAAACTGTCTAGGTTGGTCATAACTTTTCTTTCAAGGAGTAAGCATCTTTCAATTTCAAGGCTTCAGTCAACAGATGCAGTGATTTTAGAGCCCCCCCAAAATAAAGTCTCTCACTGTTTCCACTGTTTCCCCATCTATTTCCCATGAAGTGATGGGACCACATGCCATGATCTTTGTTTTCTGAATGTTGAGTTTCAAGGCAACATTTCCACTCTCCTCTTTCATTTTCCTCAAGAGGCTCTTTGGTTCTTCTTCATTTTCTGCCATAAGGGTAATGTCATCTGCATATCTGAGGTTATTGATATTTCTCCTGGCAATCTTGATTCCAGTTTGTGCTTCATCTAACCCAGCATTTCTCATGATGTACTCTGCATATAAGTTAAATAAGCATGGAGACAATATACAACCTTGATGTACTCCTTTTCCTATTTGGAACCAGTCTGTTGTTCCATGTCCAGTTCTAACTGTTGCTTCTTGACCTGCACACAGATTTCTCAGGAGGCAGGTGAAGTGGTCTGGTATTTCCATCTCTTGAAGAATTTTCCACAGTTTGTTGTGATCCACACAGTCAAAGGTTTCGGTATAACCAATAAAGCAGAAGTAGATCTTTTATTGGAACTCTCTTGCTTTTTCAATGATCCAACAGATGTTAGGAATTTGATCCCTGGTTTCTCTACCTTTGTAAATCTAGCTTGAACATCTGGAAGATCACAGTTCATGTACTGTTAAAGCCTGGCTTGGAAAATTTTGAGCATTACATTACTAGCGTATGAGATGAGTGCAATTGGGTGGTAGTTTGAGCATTCTTTGGCATTGCCTTTCTTTGAGATTGGAAGGAAAACTGACCTTTTACAATCCCGTGGTCACTGATGAATTTTCCAAGTTAGCTGGCATATTGAGTGCAGCACTTTCACAGCATCATTGTTTAGGATTTGCAATAGCTCAACTGGAATTCCATCACCTCCACTAGCTTTGTTCATAGTGATGCTTTCTAAGGCCCACTTGACTTTACATTCCAGGATGTCTGGCTTTTGGTTGACTGATCACACCATCATGGTTATCTGGGTCATGAAGATCTTTTTTGTAAAGTTCTTCTGTGTATTCTTGCCACCTCTTAATATCTTCTGCTTCTGTTAGGTCCATACCATTTCTGTCCTTTATTGTGCTCATCTTCCCTGGTATCTTAGCTGGTAAAAACTAACATAGATTTTGTTAAAATTGTATAAATCTTAATTGTGTTGAAAAAAATTAGAATTTCAGAAACATTTTTCTTTTTTTTTACTTTGTAAATATTCTTCAGTACAATATGGTATCAAAGGAATTTTACCTTGATGCATACATTTTCAATTAATCTTAAAGCTCTTATAATACTTCAGAAAACATACATTTTGGAAGGCTTTTTTTCCTTGAGGTATCAATTTTTTGCCTTTTAAAAACAAAGATAATTTACAGAAAAATATGTGGAAAGCATCAGGATTCAAACAATGCTTTAAAAATAATAAAAGAAATCCATTTTGATTACTTGGAAGCTTTTTTTTCTAACTAAGCCAATAACTTTTGGCTAGAAAAATGTCTGAAAGAAGATGGACTAACTTCCAGGATTTAAAAGCATTTTCAAATCCTAATTGTCTTGGAACATAAATGCAGTCATAAGAAACAAAATTGGTTTGACAGGAAAGTTTCTTATCTCAGCAAGTCAGGTCAGGCAAACCACAGTAGTTTTTCAGTAAGTAATGTCTCCTTGAAAATGTTTTAATCATGAAAAAAAAAAACTTAAGTATTACTTATCTTTCACATTTGTGTATTATATTTCATGGATTACCTATTGATGTCAATCTTGATCCTACATATTTTTAAGATTTAATTGCTATTTCCAAGATTATTTACTGAATATCTATGTACATATTATCATTATTTTACAGATGAATTGACTGATTATTGGAGAGGTTAACTAATCTGCTCACTGCAAAAAGGAGTAGGTGAGTGATTAACTCTCTCATCTAAAACCCACGAACATTCCATTATGCTACACTGTCCGTCATAAAGCAATTTTGTCTTTGATTCACATATACTTCTAAATACCTGTCATGATTTTATGTAGAGTTCGAAAGTGAAGTAGAAACATCATTGTTTAAAGTGATTCATTCTAGATTTATGAATATACGAATAAAGTAATCTTCAGGCAAACCATTTTAGCTACAAAGAGTATTGGCATGTATTCAACATACTTTGTGATCTTCTGACTGAAATCCCCACATTCACAGCATAGGCACAGCTAATTTTACTGTTGATCTGATTTGAATTTGAGAGACAGTAAAGGTATATTTTAAACCACCTATTGTAAAAATACAATAAGCCAGTCTGTACCCACTTATAGCAGATACTTCCTTCAGAGAGGATACAGATACATTCTAAAACTTTAAAATTCCAAGTAGTTGTTCCTGATCATTTTCTTTTTTCTGTGATGCTATATAAAGTAGATAACCACTTTATATGGAAAGTATGGGGTCTGGAGCTGTGCAGACCTAATACTGTTTCCAGCTACAGGGCCTTGTACAGATTAATCTGCATCGTCAGGATTTTTATCTGTAAAATGGAGATAATAATATTTATCTTCTGAATATTATAAAAGGGTTGAGAGAGATCATAAATATAAAATAAGAGTGACAGAGAAAATGCTGATTTAAAGCAATCATTCACAAATTAAACTGAAAAATGTAACACATCAGGTAAGAAAATCTTCCATTTCACAAGAGTCTCAATACAAATAGATTGACTCCATGAAGACATTTATTTGTGCCAAAGCATGTAACAGTAAGTTATCTTAAAAACATTGGGAAGCTGGAGGAAGAGGTGGATGTGAATGAAAATAAGGAATAAAGGGGGTTTTTATTGTGGTGATGGGACTATTCTGTATTGTGATTGTATCACTATTACTATTTGTTGTTTAGTCACTGAGTCACCTCTGACTCTTTTGTGAACTCATGGACTGTGGCCCAAGAGGATCCCCTGTCCATGGGATTTCCTAGTCAAGAATACTGAAGTGGGTTGCCATTTCCTTCTCCAGGGGATCTTGCTGACCCAGGGATTGAACCCACATCTCCTGCTTGGCAGGCAGATTTTTACCATTAAGTCAATGGGGAAGCCCAAATCACTATTAATATACTGATTGCAATATTGCACCAAAAGTTTTGCATGATGTACATTCAAATTCTGCTTTATCTTACAAGTGCATATATATGTGCAATTATCTGAAAGTTTTAACATAAGTTTAATCAAACACATGCTTATCATGTGCATGTGAGGCAACCTAGATATTTACTAAGGTATCTTATTCCAATGGTGACAAAGGTGACAAACAGGAATTTAACAATATAGACCACAGAGAAGTGGCTGGTACTGCTATTCTTATTCTCTGTATGTAGAACAGTGTAGGGATGGAGATAGTGAAAGAATTTTAAGAGAGGTTTCAAGGCAGTTGCCATTGTCTCGTGATAGTTTCTTTCAAAGCCACAGATTTTGAAGATGGCAGTAAAGAGAAAGAAAATGTCATTTATTATTTCTAAGAATGTTCATACTCAAAAAACTAAATAAATTAGCAGATATTCTCAACATGGAATTTATGCTTAAAATAATCTTGCTCTGTATTTATTAAATAGAATAAAATAAATGTATGTATATGAATATATCTACACATTCTCATGTTCATAAAAACATATATATATTAGGTTATATTTTTCTTAAAAATTACTGTGCTCTGTGAAAGGTAATAAGTTCAGATCAAATTAATATATCAGAAAAGGAAAACTCTCTCAGAATGTTATTGACGTTTGAGTAGGAATTTAGCAGGAGAATAACTAGGAAGATTATTTCAGGAAGGAAGGAAAATAATAAATCATCCCTTCATTGGGGAAAGAAGATGGAAACATTTTGAAAAGACCGAAGGTTTAATGAGAAATGCCTTAGTGGATAAATTTAGAGGTATAGCTCAAGAGCAAATACACGCATCACAAAGTCCTAAGTTCCTAAGGCCTTTGGACTTTAGGTTTGTTTTTGGTACTTTTTCATTTGGAACAGGAAAAAGTTGAGTAGTTTTGAGAAGACTGATGTTTTATTTTTTTTAAAAGATCATTTAGGTGGAGAATAATTGGAGAGTGATAAAAATGGGGCTGTGGAAAGAAGTCAGGAGATTTTATAGACTTGGCAAGAGATGACAGCAGCTTAGATGGGAGAAGTGGGAAGCATAAAAGGTTGACAGATTCAATTAAATTTCATATTAGAATTAGCAGATCTTGGATATAGGATGAGAAAAGATATAGCCAGATATATGGTTAATGAGGTAGATATACTTATCATTTATTAACACAGAAATAGTGGAGGAAATTCAGGTATGACAAATAGGGTAGAGTAGGAGTAGGTTAACGAATCAGTTAGATTTGTAACTAATAGTAATTTAATTTATAAATGATGTTTATTTTGGTGAAATATCTCAGTTGAGTTCTAAAATAGAAAACCAAATATAGAAATTTAAAGGTCAGAGATGAACCTTAACTTGATCTGTGCATTTGGGTAGAAATACAAAAATAAAAAATATATAAAACCATTGGAGCTAATGATATCACTAGAAGATGGTAAAAAGCAAGAATAAAAGAGTGCTCATGATTGATGAGCAGTCAGAGTTAGAAGTCAGGCCTAACAGAAAAGACTACAAAAGAGACAATACAGGCCATTGAACAAAGAGGAAGGACATAGGAGAGGAGGGTCATGGAAGCACTAAATGCTTCTTAGAGGTAGAGCAGTGTGAATGAAACACACTCATCTGACATCTCAGCAGAAGCAGCTTTGTTATAACACAGAGGTGAAAACCAGAATAAAGTGTTACAAAGAAAGGAAAAGGGCCATCAGATGCCCAGAACTTGGAAGGATTTTTCTCTGCCATTATGACCTTCTATCCTAAAGGAAATCAACCTTGAATACTCATTGGAAGGGCTGATGCTGAAGTTGAAGCTCTAATACTGTGGCCACCTGATGTGAAGAGCTGACTCACTGGAAAAAACCCTGATACTGGGAAAGATAGAAGGCCAGAGGAGAAGGGGATGACAAAGGATGAGATAGTTGGATGGCATCACTGACTCAATGGACATGACTTTGAGCAAACTCCGGAAGACTGTGGAGGACAGGGAAACCTGGCATACTGCAGTCCATGGGGTCACAAAGAGTAGGACAAAACTGAGTGACTGAACAACAAAAATGACCTTCAGTAGGCACCTAGGCATCCCTCCCTCTGGTCAAAAGCATCATGTCTCAAACTTAATACTAAGGAAATGGTGACTAATTCTTCTGAACATGACCAGTGTGCCCTCATTCACCAACTTTATATACTATTTTACTGTAAGCTATAAATAATACTCAAGGGCAGGGAAATAGTTTGATAGGGAGACAAATATTTACTATTCACAAAAGATAATTATTTACTCCATGGAAAAGAATAATCTATAGAAAAGTTACTAAAAATAAAAGAGAGAAGTTTAAATATTATGCAGCTTTAAGCAGATGAACAAACATGAGTAATGATAACACAATGATATAAACTGGAGTGATTTTCAAAATGTAGTGTTAAGTTTTTAAAAAAGGAGCACAAAAGAATAGATGCATATATAATGGAATCTCTTTGCTGTACACCTGACACTAACATACCATTGTTAATCAACTGAACTCCAATATAAAAAAAAGTACAAAATAGTGTAGTACAAAACCTTTTGTCTAAGAGAAAATGAGTAGCAAGAAGCATACATGTAGGCACATATTTCCATGAAAAAGGTAATTCAGGGATGATAAATAAGAAATTGAGGAGTTTGGTTGGATACAAGGTGAGTGAAGAATCATGGATATATGCACGATGGGAAGAGATAGAAGATATGGGTGATGAGAATTTTCTGGGACAATCTTCGCAATAGTTTTGACTTTTTGAAAACCATAGTATGTTTCACTACTCAACCCCCCCCAACACACACACACTAAGAAGGATGTAAAAATACCAAAAGTGGAATATAAACAAAAACAATTGGACATAACTATAATTCAAATTGATAGAATAATCATATTTAGTGGTAAAAAGTCAAACAAAATATGTTGACTCCATATCATCAGACTGCATACTAAAAGACCTATAAACAATGTTGAACTTCAGTAGGTTTATTTTACATATATTTTGTGTTGCTGCTGCTGCTGCTGCTGCTAAGTCGCTTCAGTCGTGTCCGACTCTGTGCGACCCCATAGACGGCAGCCCAACAGGCTCCCCCGTCCCTGGGATTCTCCAGGCAAGAACACTGGAGTGGGTTGCCATTTCCTTCTCTATTGTGTGAAAGCGAAAAGTGAAAGTGAAGTCGCTCACTCGCGACCGACTCCTAGCGACCCCATGGACTGCAGCCTACCAGGCTCCTCCATCTATGGGATTTTCTAGGCAAGAGTACTGGAGTGGCTTGCTATTGCCTTCTCCGATTTTGTGTTAGTAGTTGTCAATTAATATAATCTGTATTACAGAACTGACAAAATAATAAATCCATTGCCAATAATGAGAGACAGATTAAAAAGAGTCTGATAATCACTTATCTTGCTTCTTCAGACCTAGAGGTGATAATAGATACATCTTTTTGCTACATCAAGGTGCCTCATTCTTTTCAGTTACATCTTGCCTAAAAGTGAAAGTTGGTCAGTCATGTCCAACTGTTTGTGGTCCCACAGATTATACAGTGCATGGAATTCTCCTGGCCAGAATACTGGAGTGGGTAGCCTTTCCAGGGGATCATCCCAACCCATGGATTGAACCCGGGTCTCCTGCAACACAGCTGTAAATATTATCTTATTGAAATATTTTTAATTACCCCTTTTGTATGGTACCTATTTCTTGCTGCCACTGTGACTGCTACATATATTTAAATGCTTATAAATATGTATATTCAATTCTAAGAATGTACACACATGCTGATAGATAAAGAAAGATAAGTAACATGAAAAACTGCAGAAAAAGTAATTGATGTATTTGAATATTCTGAAATAAATTTCATTTAAAAATATTATGTCTGGTTCAAATGCTTTATTTTCATTAATCACAGGGACCGATTTTGACATTTTTACAGACTAATTTCATACAGAATTCATCCAAAACCTAAAAGTAAAGTGATTTGTTACTTCAGACTCCTTAGAAAGTCTGCTTAAGTAGAGCACTGTCAAAAAATTGAAAAATAAAGCTATAAATTCTTACATGTATAAATTCAGACTGGCATTCCCAAGTTTTATTTGAGCTTTCTATTACAAAGCCAGAGAAAGAAAAAAAGATATTGAGCTGAAAAATTTTACTACCTCATCATTAATTATTATAATCACAGAACAATATTATCTAACTTTTTCTCACAGTATTTTTGTTTTTTTTTTTGTTTTGTTTGTTTGTTTGAAAACAAGTATTTAGAAGCAACAGGACTATTAAAAGTCACACACACATACATCAAGTCTACACACTGTATGTAAGAAACATACTATTATTTTAACCACTTGTCTTCCCTGCTATCTCTGGAATGTTAGACTATCAACTCATTTTACTAGTATTGTGGCTATTAAGTGATGAGGAAACAGATGCACTTGTATGTAATTGAATTGTCAATACTTGAAATTTCATTGTGCAATGATATGTTATTTTTTTCTTAAGAATGTCTTTTAAACCATTATGCCACTATATAACAATCATAAGAAAAAAATAACATTATATCAATATTTTCTAACGTGGCAACATAACAACCCACTTTTGATCTTGTCTAGAGTGCATTTAATGCAACATGCCTTCACTTTCACTTTTCACTTTCATGCACTGGAGAAGGAAATGACAACCCATTCCAGTATTCTTGCCTGGAGAATCCCACGAATGGGGGAGCCTGGTGGGCTGCTGTCTATGGGGTTGCACAGAGTCAGACACGACTGAAGTGACTTAGCAGCAGCCTTTCCTGAACTAAAGTTATCCCTTTTTCTGGCAATATATAAAGCAGAGACTCCCTGGTGGATCAGTGGTTAAGAATCTGCCGTGCAATGCAGAGGACATGGGTTTAACCCCTGGTTGGAGAGCTAAGATCCCATATGCCATGGAACCTCTAAGCCTGTGCACTCAGCTACTGAGTCATGTGCCACAGCTAGAAAGTCCTTTTGTTGCCATGAAAGATCCTGCATGATGCAACAAAGAATCCCCCATGCTGCAACCAAGACCTGAGTCAGCCAAGTAAACAAATATTTTAAAAAAGAACAAAGGTGAAGGTGAAGTCACTCAGTTGTGTCCGACTCTTTGCGACCCCATGGACTGTAACCTACTAGGCTTCTCTGTCCATGGGATTCTCCAGGCAGGAATACTGGAGTGGATTGCCATTTCCTTCTCCAGGGGATCTTCCCGACCCAGGGATCGAACCCGGGTCTCCCGCATTGGAGGCAGACGCTTTAACCTCTAAGCCACCAGGGAAGCCCCTATCTCTATAGAGTGGGAGTTTTTTGTNAATACTGGAGTGGATTGCCATTTCCTTCTCCAGGGGATCTTCCTGACCCAGGGATCGAACCTGGGTCTCCCGCATTGGAGGCAGACGCTTTAACCTCTAAACCACCAGGGAAGATAAAGGGCATTTAAAAAATAAATAATTCTAAACATTAAAAACAGGTAAATAGCTCCTTTACTATTCATGTTAGTTATCTTTGGCAGAGCTATTTTACTAAAACATATTTTAATAAGTGATGGTATCTGAAGTAGGGCTTCCCTGGTGGCTCAGCAGTAAAGAATCCGTCTGCCAAGGCAGCAGACTTGGGTTTGATCCTGTGTTGAGAAGATCCCTGGAGAAGGAAATGGTTACCCGCTCCAGTATTCTTGCCTGGGAAATCCATAGACAGAGGAGACTGGTGGGTGCAGTTCATGGATCACAAAAACGCTGGACATGACTTAGCAACTAAACAAATTTCTGAAGTAATGTTAAAGAAACTTTTAGATAAGATTTTCTACTAAGCTTGCTAACATATTTCATTGTAGCTAAACTGACAACTTATAATGGTTAATCACTAAAACTTTTTCATCTTTTTTTTTTTTTACTTTATAATACTGTGGAGGATTACTCGGCCATTAAAAAGAATACATTTGAATCAGTTCTATTCATCTTCTTTTTAAGAGCACATTTGACAAATTGATATGTTCATTAATTATACAGTTTCCTAATGGTCAAAAAGCTGCACAACATGGGAAGAGGTGATTCTTAAATTATGTCATATGAAGTGAGGAAAGGCTGTTTTAAGGATAGTAGAATTCTATCTAATAAAATGAACTAATGTTGCAATTTACTACAAAATACTATCCTAAAGTGGAACACATAGCATTTGAACACTGAAACCATCAATTTTCTCTATTTAAAAAGCTACAAAATGTAATGCATTTTTAAAAGTCATTATATAAAGACTGGATATCAGAAACAATAAAACTAAAATTAGCATTGAAATGATAATTCAAGAAAACTGAGACCCTCTTCAAGTGTGTAATTATGGCAGATACCCCCTATTACTTACTCAGTCATATGCTCTTCTTTGAAACAGTATCAGTGATTTCCAGCTTACACTTGATTGACTAAACTAACATACAATTCTCAGTAATTTAAAAATACAAATTCTAGAATATGCAAAATAAAACTAATGTGCCCTCAGTTCAATTCAGTTGCTCAGTAATGCCCGACTCTGTGACCCCATAGACTGCAGCACACCAGGCCTCCCTATCCATCACCAACTCCCAGTGGTTACTCAAATTCATGTCCATCGAGTCAGTGATGGCATCCAGCCATCTCATCCTCTGTTGTCCCCTTCTCGTCCCACATTCAATCTTTCCCAGCATCAGGGTCTTTTCAAATGAGTCAGTTCTTCACAGCAGGTGGCAACAAATTGGAGTTTCAACTCCAGCATCACTCCTTTCAATGAATATTCAGGACTGGTTTTATTTACTATGGATTGGTTGGATCTTGTTGCAGTACACGAAACTCTCAAGAGTATTCTCCAACACCACAGTTTGCTGCTGCTGCTGCTAAGTCACTTCAGTCGTGTCCGACTCTGTGCGACCCCATAGACGGCAGCCCACCAGGCTCCACCGTCCCTGGGATTCTCCAGGCAAGAACACTGGAGTGGGTTGCCATTTCCTTCTCCAATGCATGTGAGAAGTGAAAGTGAAGTCGCTCAGTCATGTCTGACTCTTAGCGACCTCATGGACTGCAGCCTACCAGGCTCCTCTGCCCATGGGATTTTCCAGGCAAGAGTACTGGAGTGGGGTGCAATTGCCTTCTCCGACACCACAGTTTAAAAGCATCAATTCTTTGGCACTCAGCTTTCTTTATAGTCCAAATCTTACATCCATACATCAGTTCAGCTCAGTCGTGTACGACTTTTTGCAACCCATGAATCGCAGCACGCCAGGCCTCACTGTCCATCACCTACTCAGATTCACATCCATCGAGTCAGTGATGCCATCCAGCCATCTCATCCTCTGTCATCCCCATCTCCTGCCACCAATCCCTCCCAGAATCAAAGTCTTTTCCAATGAGTCAACACTTCGCATGAGGTGGCCAAAGTACTGAAGTTTCAGCTTTAGCATCATTCCTTCCAAAGAAATCCCAGGGTTGATCTCTTTCAGAATGGACTGGTTGGATCTCCTTGCAGTCCAAGGGACTCCCAAGAGTCTTCTCCAACACCACAGTTCAAAAGCATTGGTTCTTTGGCACTCAGCCTTCTTCATAGTCCAACTCTCACATCCATACATGACTACTGGAAAAACCATAGCCTTGACTAGACGGACCTTTGTTGGCAAAGTAATGTCTCTGCTTTTGAATATGCTATCGAGGTTGATCATAACTTTTCTTTCAAGGAGTAAGCGTCTTTTAATTTCATGGCTGCAGTCACCATCTGCAGTGATTTTGGAGCCCCCAAAAATAAAGTGACACTGTTTCCACTGTTTCCCCATCTATTTCCCATGAAGTGATGGGACCAGA
>SJYT01076343.1:122114-141789 GCA_006410635.1 Cephalophus harveyi
AAATAAAGTCTGACACTGTTTCCACTGTTTCCCCATCTATTTCCCATGAAGTGACGGGACCGGATGCCATGATCTTCATTTTCTGAATGTTGACCTTTAAGCCAACTTTTTCACTCTCCTCTTTCACTTTCATCAAGAGGCTCTTTAGTTCCTCTTCACTTTCTGCCATAAGGGTGGTGTCATCTGCATATCTGAGGTTATTGATATTTCTCCCAGCAATCTTGATTCCAGCTTGTGCTTCTTCCAGCCCAGCATTTCTCATGATGTACTCTGCATATAAGTTAAATAAGCAGGGTGACAATATACAGCCTTGAGGGACTCCTTTTCCTATTTGGAACCAGTCGGTTGTTCCATGTCCAGTTCTAACTGTTGCTTCCTGACTTATATCTTATTAGACTCTAAAAGAAGAATAAGAAAATTTTAGTTTACTCTGGCTGAGAACAGATTCTATAATGAAATGTGTGAATATCATATTCAATATTTGCATTTTAAGAAGTATTAGAACTGCTAACTAAATTATTCCTTTTCTATTTTCATTTTTGTGACTAAATCCATCTCTACCATTCACATCAAACATTTTGTTCCCCAAATTTTAATAAACTGTGCTCATTTCACCCAGCTGTTGGTAATACACAGTGTTGTATAGCTATATGATCAAAATTTAAGCATTGATAAATACTTCAGATAACTGATATCCTCAGTGTATGTGATTGGGGAGATCAAGTCTCAGCAATGTGAATTATCTTGCACAGAATCCCATGGCCAGTTGTCAGCACAGCTGATGTTATAAACCACAACAAAAGAGCAAAACCAATACAGTATTGCAAAGTAAAAATAAATAAAATTTTAAAAAATAATTTTTTTTTAAAAAAAGAGTCAAATTTAGTTTCTTCCCATGCATTTTGCTTCCCTTATTTTATATATGTCAATCTTTTTTTTCCAAGGAAACTCTAAAGCTCTTCAAGGGTAGTATCAATAACAGTGTGTAACAAGGTGCTGAGCCCACAGTAGGCATAGAATGCATGTAGATATTTTTGGTGCTGAGTTGCAATTCAGCTAACTTTAAAAAACTAAGCCAAGAGAAAATTATATTCAGTTCCAGAGAAAATAGTATTATAAGCTATTTTTAAAAAAAGTCTTAGAGATTCCAATATATTTTATTATAACATGGCAGTGAATCGATAATAAGAAAACACATTTTTTCTTTAATGTAATGGCATACATTCAATTATTGATTTTCTTGAAACAGAAAATAACTTTGAATTAGATTTTAAATAGTTTTTTCGTAGAACAAGCTCTCACTTTATCATAAAATTACATATTATATATATATGTATGCATATATGTGAGTGTGTGTTTAGTAACAGATATAGTGCTAGACATGTGTGAATGTATATATGATTAATTATCCATGCATAGAGATGGATAGGTAAACCATGGATGAGATGATAAGTAAGAGAAAAAGAGAGAGATGCTGAGAAAGAGAGACTTTATTAGTAATTATATTTATTTAGTTCTCTGCAGCAAAAGGATCAGACCCTTATCTGGGGAACTGGTCACATTTTATTACTACCAAGAATCAGCACATTCCTGGGAAACCAAGAACTAAGCAGTTGAAAATACACAACACTGCTCTTTGGAAGGGTGCTAAGTATAGAAAGCCCCTACCTGAAAGTTCAAAAAGTTCCCCTTTCGCACATTAAAATGAATTACTCTTCATTTAATACTATCTTTGTTTTAAGTGTAATTTAATGTGTTGAATTAAATTATTACCAACATTTCCAATGTAAAGAGAAGAGATGATTTTTTGGCTTTTTTTTTTTTTTTTTGTGTAGTCATTACACACATTTATTTTCCAACTTCTATCTTGCTTTATACAGATTTATCTAATTTTATTTATGTCATTCTTTCCAGGAAAGCATATCATTTTAAAATGAAAGTTCAGTAATCTAGTATGTGTGTTTTGTATGTCATATTGTTATCATCATCATCATCTAAGGAGGATCTATTATAGGAAATGTCTTTTGGATGATTCTTAGAGATGCTTCTAAGAGATTGACATGAGGAGGAAGAGAGAGGTCCACAGATCCTGCTGTCATCCTGCTGAGAGTAGATAACATGAGTGATGGGCCTGGTCAAGCCTGACAAGATCAATGAGTGGGAAATAATACACAGATGGAGTTAAAACCCACAGCATATGTTTTGAAGCTGCTTTAATTCAGAATAAAAGGTGGAAGTGAAGTGGATCTCAGACAAGGCAGAAGTTAGGAATGAATCGACAGGAGCTTTTAAGGCCTTGATAACTTGGAAGGGAAAGAAAATTCAGAGAGCTAAAGCCAGAGCATGAGAAACAAATAGACTGTTGGTCTGAATTTCAATGTAAATGCAAAACATTGCCTTTTTTTGCAAGTAAGAATCACTAATCTTTAGTTCTTATAATTGGATATAACAACTGAGTATAAATGAGTGCGAAAAGCTTACTAATGTCTCCTTAAAAGTTAAATAGAAAAATTATTTTCCAAGAAGTCCTGTCTTCCCAAGAAAAGAGCTGTTTGTCTATCACAGCAGTACTTTTGAAAAAATAGTAAGTAAATAACACCAAAAGCTCAGGAGAAGCTACTCAGAATGATTGAGTTTAATCCCATACTGGTCCCCCAAATGTTCAATCAGTTCTGTATCTAAAAGTGCATCCAATTGTTATTACTGAAGTTTCTTCTTTTTCACTATTCACTCTAGTCATCAGGTTTTATGTTTTACATAATGTTTTATTACAGCACTAAACTTGCTTCTTAAAATACTTTGAGAGTATGTGATATGATGTTCATAATTGATTTTTTAAAATAGATTTTAGCTTTCTACTGTAAATTAAAAATCTTTCTCAGGTTAAGATGACCTATAAAAAAAAATACAAATTCTACTCTGATACTGAAGTTGGTAGTGAAAGTAACTCAGGGAAGACTGATAGTTATTGGTTTGTTAATAAGAAAAAAAATATCCAGGGCCAAATTTGGGACAAAATGTGCTTCAATTAAAACCTGTATTTATGAAGGGTTAATAAGAGAGCTTGCATATTTACAAAAATTGCCAAGAAAGTAACACCAAATCTTGAATAGGCAAATTTAAATTTTATTTTTCATAAATAAATGAAAATGTTTATTTACATAACTGGTTGACAAAAAGCTCTTTCTGTGGCTCTAAAGGTTGAATTTAAAAGTATATTGATTCCAAAGCCAAAAAAAAGAAAAATAATGTGGTTCTCTTCCATTACATTTCTAAGTGCTCAAATTCTTATTTAGAATTGTAACTTATTTTCTTGCAGGAATTGGACTAGAAATGCCAAAACTCATAATTTCCATTTTTTAATATCAGAAATGGCCTAAAAAAAGTCTCAATGGCTTTCATTTTGAAGACAGAGTAGCAATCGGTCAAACTATAATAAAACTTTTAAACTCTCTTAAAAAAAATATTCTCCCATAGAAGTGTCTGCTTTGAATGTCATAGTATGAAAATAGTACTACAATGTCCTCTGGTCATATAAAATAATCTTTTATAATATGTGGTTTAATTGATCATCTGACGAAATGTTTACTACTATGGAAACTTAGAAGTGAACATTAATTCTATTTTAATATATTTGTTATCACCCACTCAATGGACATGAATCTGAGCAAACACTGGAAGATAGTGAAGGACAGAGGAGCCTGGAGTGCTTCAGTCCAGAGGGGGTCATAAAGAGTTGGACATGACTCAGTGATTGAACAACAACTTATATTTGATGTTACTCATTTCTGATACAGAATTAGGATTAGTGGCTATTCAAACTTAGTGAACAATAGGACATGATTCAGTATATATTTATTTTGCTTTTTAAATTATTCTTGGAGTTGCTTGACTGTGTCATAAATTTCTTGAACCATATGAGTTTTCTTCTCTCATGCCCACTCTGTAATAAATATGAGCATAATGTCCTTAGCCATCTGCTTATCTCCATATCTCTTTTACTTGCCACATTCTTTTGTCAAAGTTAAAAAAAAAAAATCTTTGATGGAATGTTATCTGTGCTTTAACTTGGTAATTTAGGGAAAAGAATGATCTCTGTTCATTTCCAAGGCAAACCATTCAATATCACACCTCTTAAGAAAACTGTATGCAAGTCAGGAAGCAACAGTTAGAACTGGACATGGAACAACAGACTGGTTCCAAATAGGAAAAGGAGTACGTCAAGGCTGTATATTGTCACCCTGCTTATTTAACGTATATCCAGCATACATCATGAGAAACGCTGGACTGGAAGAAACACAAGCTGGAATCAAGATTGCTGGGAGAAATATCAATAACCTCAGATATGCAGATGACACCACCCTTATGGCAGAAATTGAAGAGGAACAAAAAAGCCTCATGATGAAAGTGAAAGAGGAGAGTGAAAAAGTTGGCTTAAAGGTCAACATTCAGAAAATGAAGATCATGGCATCCGATCCCATCACTTCATGGGAAATAGATGGGGAAACAGTGGAAACAGTGTCAGACTTTATTTTGGGGGGCTCCAGAATCACTGCAAATGGTGACTGCAGCCATGAAATTAGAAGATGCTTACTCCTTAGAAGGAAAGCTATGACCAACCTAGATAGCATATTCAAAAGCAGAGACATTACTTTGCCAACTAAGGTTCATCTAGTCAAGGCTATAGTTTTTCCAATAGTCATGTATGGATGTGAGAGTTGGACTGTGAAGAAGGCTGAGCACCGAAGAATTGGTGCTTTTGAACTGTGGTGTTGGAGAAGACTCTTTGAGTCACTTGGACTACAAGGAGATCCAACCAGTCCATTCTGAAGGAAATCAACCCTGGGATTTCTTTGGAAGGAATGCTGCTAAAGCTGAAACTCCAGTACTTTGGCCACCTCATGCGGAGAGTTGACTCATTGGAAAAGACTCTGATGCTGGGAGGGATTGGTGGCAGGAGGAGAAGGGGACGACCGAGGATGAGATGGCTGGATGGCATCACTGACTCGATGGACATGAGTCTGAGTGAACTCTGGGTGTTGGTGATGGACAAGGAGGCCTGGCGTGTTGCAATTCATGGGGATGCAAAGAGTCGGACATGACTTAGCAACTCAACTGAACTGAACTGATGGGATTTTCCAGGCAAGAGTACTGGAGTGGGCTGACCTTTTCTTCTCCAGGGGATCTTTCCAACCCAGGGATCGAACCCGGGTCTCCTACATTGCAGACAGACGCTTTACTGTTTGAGCCACCAGGAAAGCCCTTTCAAAACTTACCTCTGACTCAAATAAAAAGTCTATAGTAAGTTGAATTCTTAAAACTATCAACAGAGGCCTGGGTGAGATGGAACTCCAGATCAGTGTTAAAAAGTTTAATTTTCTAAACTGGTATAAAAGACAGATGAGATACTTGCCTTGACAGAACATAGGATTTATATTAAAAATATATGTTGAAAAACATTATAAATATACTGAAGGTTAATAAATTATGCTGAAGTGACTTAAGTAAACATTAGAAAATATGCACTGTTAGTAAGTTATTTTCTTTGACTGCATAAAGCTGTCTGTTATCAATTGAAGAACTTTTCAAGTTGCAATGAACTACTACAATTTATGAACCTTACTTGAACCTGTAAGACTATAGGCAGGATAGCTCAGCAAAGAAACCCTTTTACTGATTTAACAAAAAGGAAATTTTTTTAGTTCCTTTTAATTTTTTTTAATTTATTTATTTTAACTGGAGTAATTAACTGGAGGCTAATTACTTACAATATTGTATTAAAAAATATCAAAAAGGAAAAATCAAAGGGTTGATTAGGAATTTAAATATTATTAATGAATTTAAAAACATAGAGAGTTGAACAAAGTATGAGGATACTAGGTAATCCATTTGGTGGTGAAATGTGTCCCAGAGAAATATTAAAAGGTGATATTTGTAAGGATGAGTAAAATTTAGATAGGTTAATACAGAAGTAGGTAGTAAGAGTCTTCAGAACAACAGAACTACAAATCAAAATGTTAGAAATGGGAGAGAATTTAGCTGAAACTGAGCCACATGTCCTATACAGAGCAAACCAATTTCTTTGAGGAACTACCATTTGTGTTATGGGTTGGAGTTGTGTTTTTGTGTTTTTGTGTTTTTTTTTTTTTTTTTCATTACAAGAACATTTAGGCATCCTGGTCCCTTCCTGTTCAGTTCATGGTTTATCTTTTTTTTTTTTTTTTTACCCAGTTTCTTGTTAATACTTTAACTTCCTCATACCATAATTTTTCTATTGTATTCACACAGAAAAATCCATCTGGGATCAGTTCAAATATTTTCCTTTTTTTATTCATCCCTCAAATTGCTAAGAACAACAGTAAACACTGTAGTTCTGCTCCTCAGTGACATTATGATTGCCTATTCTTCAGCCTTTTGTCTTTCCTTCAGTATATCAATAGTCAACTCATTCTGCTTCCTGTGGGGTGGATTTTTAAAGCCCTTCCACTTTATTTTTAGACTTTCTAGGAAGTATCCCTGGAGAAGGCAATGGCAACCCACTCCAGTACTCTTGCCTGGAAAATCCCATGGATGGAGGAGCCTGGTGGGCTGCAGTCCATGGGGACGCTAAAAGTTGGAAACGACTGAGCGACTTCACTTTCACTTTTCACTTTCATGCATTGGAGAAGGAAATGGTAACCTACTCCAGTGTTCCTGCCTGGAGAATCCCAGGGACGGGGCAGCCTGGTGGGCTGCCGTCTATGGCGTCGCACAGAGTCAGACACGACTGAAGTGACTTAGCAGCAGCAGCAGCAGGAAGCATCCCACCACTTCCAGTTTTAACCTCTTTTTCAACTTCACTGAGAAAATAAAAATTATTAGACATTAATGGCCTGACATTTCCACCTTTAAACCACCATATCTTTTTAGTCTACACAAGTAATTTACTGATTTGTACACACTCCACAATGGGAATGAGCTCATCTTTGTCAAAACCAATTTTTCTGACCTATGATTGCTATCATTTTCATACACACCAAAAAATACTATCTCAAACAGAATCAATGATTTTTCAATTATTTCTACTCTACACCATCTCTAACCTCTTCTATCTACCACTTTCTTTCATGCAGCATTTAAATATGTTCAAGCTTACCTATCAAGGAATGAACTTAGGAAAAATCTTTCTGGAACCATAAATTCCTTAAGATCCATACTTTCCTTGAGCTATATCTCTTACTGCCCTTCCGTCTCATAAGTGAAACAAAATCTGGTTTCAATCACCTTAATTCCTCCAATAACCATTAGAAAAAAATAACACAGCAAAATTATTTTGCTGTTAATTGCATTGAATACCTTATGATTGTCACTATCTTTTTATTTCTCATCTGAAAATGTTGACTACTTTCTCTTCTTGAAATATCATTCTCCTTCAGCTTCCACTATCTTGTACTCTTTATGATTGATTTTCTATTCACATGCACAACTTAATCTTTTTTTTTTCTCTTATTTATCATATATTTTAAGATTGATGTTGATCCTGGGTCCTCTTTATATACCTGTACTGAGTAATATCATCAATTCCACAGATTTGTTATTCATTTTTTAAAATTTTAATTACTTAATTGGGGTGTGATTGTGTTACAATGTTGTGTTAGTTTCTGCTGTACACTTTGAATCAGTTATATGTGTAGATATGTCCCCCCGCTTAAGCCTCCCTTCTACCTTCCCCATCCCACCCCATTAGGTCTTCACGGAACACAGAGCTGAGCACTTTTTGCTATACAGCAGCTTTCTGTTAGCTATCTATTTTACATAAGGTCATGTATAAATGTCAGTGCTATGCTCTCAGTTCATCCATCCTCTCTTTTTCCCACTGTGTTCGCAAGTCCATTTTCTACATCTGTTTCTCTATTCTTGCCCTGCAAATGGGTTCATTGGCAAAAATTTTTCTAGATTCCATGTATATGTATTGACCTTTCTCTTTCTGACTTAACCAGTCTGTATGACAGACTCTGTGTCCATCCACATCATTACAAATGACCTAATTTGGTTTCTTTCTCATTTTCCATTTTTAAAACACATTTTCATAATTTAATTTGCAATGATTTTTGTAAGTAAATTTAATCATGTTTTATGATTGTAAATGTTCCCAGTACCTATGATACATGCTTAGAATGTGTCTGTGAAGGGGGAAATAAATATTTAGGGCAGAGAATATGCTATAAAGACATTTGGAATCTGTAAACAAATTAATATATACACAGAATCAGTATTATTTCAGTTTTTCTATGTCTTTGGAGAAAAAAAAGAAAACATAAAACTAAATAATACTTCCCTCCCCCCACAGTTCCTATATCATCATCATGGCTACATCTTCAAGCTGCTCAGTTCAGTTCAGTTCAGTCGCTCAGTCGTGTCCGACTCTTTGCGATCCCATGAATCACAGCACGCCAGGCCTCCCTGTTCATCACCATCTCCCAGAGTTCACTCAGACTCACGTCCATCGAGTCCGTGATGCCATCCAGCCATCTCATCCTCGGTCATTCCCTTCTCCTCCTGCCCCCAATCCCTCCCAGCATCAGAGTCTTTTCCAATGAGTCAGCTCTTCTAACAAATATCAAAGAGTTGGACACGACTGAAGTGCCTGAGCATGCACACATGCACATCATGTATGGTTCCCATATCTATTAGCATCATGATAAAGGTGAAAGAATCTGGAGCCAAAACTAAGTGTGTGACCTTGGTTAAGGTATCGAACCTTGCTAAATTTCTCTCTAGAAGGATAGGACCACATGGTCCCTAGGGTAGTTTCAAGTTGAAAATATTTTGATAGTCTATTCCTTACCACTTTCACAATGCTCTTCTATGCATATTGTTTACTTTATGATTCTTCATACTTACATCCACACTGCAGGGGTGCTGAAGAGCTTCTAAGACCTGGCAAAGCAACAAGTGGATGCAGGTCTCAGAGTCCATTAACCTCAGCTGAGGAGGTTTATTCTCAGATGCAAGGTTGTGTCCAGACACTTCATTATCTCCTTTTTTTTTACTGTCAGCTGCCAGGATGCTTTTGTAGTCATTTGCATAATTTAAAGTGCTGTCACTTGACTCTAATATCTAAGCAGGCAAACCTTTTAAGATTAGGCTCAAATTAACCATACTGTAATTCTATCAAAAGTATGCTAATTTGCAGTGTTGGCTTTGAACTCATTATTTTTGAGAAAACTACAAGAAGGAAGAAGGCCTAACTACCTGATCACAAATGCCCCCAGCATACGTTGAAATACATAGGTAATGTTGCTTTGATGATTAACTTTATTTCTTAGAATCTTCATCTCAGCTTTAGATATAATAATAATTTATGTTTCTAGTTTGCTTTGGGTCATCTTGAAATTATACTTTAAAATAATCTTTAAGATGCAAGCATGTTAAGAAGAAGCACATATCAAAGGTACATCTTGTGCTATGCACTAAAGTAATTTACCTGAATGCAGGCCACCTTGCCCCCAAAGGCTGGATAAATCACCTGCAGTCTATTTTAATTCTTATTCTTCTCAATCTCACTTCTTTTCTTTCTATAGCCTGACTTCATCTCTAGAATCCATTAAGAATTTTATATCCCATTTACCAGTACCTGCTTCTTTTCACATAATCTAAATTAACCCAACTCCACTTGACAATAGAGCTTCTAAGAAAAAGCTCGGTTCATCATTAAAAAGCTGACCCAAAGGAATGGAAAAAGAGGCTTTTATATAATAAAACACAGAGCTCTTGCAATCACAACTTTTATTAACTGGCATACCCTAAGAGTCTAAGCAAACACATTTGAGAAATTGATTTCCTTGGGTAATATTTCTGGATGTCCTAAGTAATAACCTTTGACGAACAGTTAAGTTGAAAAAAGACAGAAATAAACTTTTAATGTGTTGCTGCTCCCATCATCTTTTTTTGCTTTTAAAAAGTTATACAGAGGAGTCAGGAAGATTAACTTTGCTATAAATTCAAAATTATAAAAAAATTATTTGCAAGTTGGATTACCCATATGTGCATATATGTATGTTAAGTTGCTTTAGTCCTGTCTGACTGTTTGCAACCCCATGGACCGTAGACAATCAGACTCCTCTATCAATGGGATTTTCCCGGCAAGAATACTGGGGTGAGTTGCCATTTCCTACTCTAGTAGGATCTTCCTGATCCAGGGATTGAACCCACGTCTCCTGTGTCTCCTGCATTGAAGGTGGATTCTTTATCACTGAGCCACAGGAGAAGCCCTTGAGGGTGTGTGAGTGTGTGAGGTTTCCTTAGTTTGATTTTCCCTTTTAATTATTTTTTTAATTCTAATCAAAATGTAGACTACAAGACCCTTCTTATGGATTTCTCTTTATCTTGGGCTTATCTATACAGTAAGAGTCACAATGCATCTGTGCTATGTTGTGTCTGACTCTGTGTGGTACCTTATGGACTGTAACCTACCAGGCTTCTCTGTCCATGGGATTCTCCAGGCAAGAATACCAGGTTGGACTGCCATACCATCCTAAAGGGGATCTTCCCAACCCAGGGGCTGAACCGACATCTTTTATGTCTCCTGCATAGCATGGCACCCTAATGGTCTTCCCCAGTGGCTCAGCCTTAAAGAATTGGCCTCCAATGCAAGAGATGCAGGTTGGATCCCCAGGTCGGGAAGATTCCCTGCAGAAGGAAATAGTAACCCACTCCAGTGTTCTTGCCTGGGAAATTCCAGGGACAGAGGAGCCTTATGGACTGTGGTCCCTGAGTCACAAAGAGTCAGACGTGGCTGAAGCAACTAAGCATACAGCATAGATGGCACCCTAATATGCTGTTTATTTTGGTACTTGGGAGAAGAAATGTAGTTTTTCAAGGTTCTCATACTCTTAACTGTTTTTTCTGACACAGTTTATTTAGGGACTCAGAAAATGAAAGAGCTTTGTAATTTTTTCTTTAGTATATAAATATTTCCTTACATTTTACAATTTACAAAATAATTTTAGATACCTTATTCTTATCACATGATCAGGAAATCCTGACATTTTGGAATTTGTAAAAAATAAAATCTAGAAACTCTGAGTAGTCATGTATATGTACAGATACAATCATACAAGAATTTGTAATAAATTTCATTATATAAGAAGAGATTAATTTATCTATCGAAAAGAGTAAAACTCTAATCTGTTATCAAATCTCATAAATTTTTGTATTTAGGAAACAATAACAATTTATCTGAAAATGAAATAGACATATATTAAGACTATATTCAAATTCTGTCTTTATCCTTTTTATTTCTTAACTTTCTTTGGTTAAAGAGTAAAAAACAAGCTTGAGAAGGGCCTTGTAGATGAAATGTAGAAAAAATATACTAGTCTCATTGCTTGTGTAGTTTCAAATGCCTGTCATTTCCACCTATCTTTCAAAGATAAATTACAAGTAGTTTAATTAACACAAATGTAAAATTTTAGTTTTGAGTAACCAAGTAATTAAAATAAAACATAACCTTTAAAAAGTGTGAACAATATACTGTATCAGTTCAGTTCAGTCACTCAGTAATGTCTGACTCTTTGTGACCCCATGGATTGCAGCACACCAGGCCTCCCTGTCCATCACCTACTCCTGGAGTTTACTCAAACTCATGTTCATTGAGTCAGTGATGCCATCCAGCCATCTTATCCTCTGTCATCCCCTTCTTCTCCTACCTTTAATCTTTTCCAGCATCAGGGTCTTTTCGAATGAGTCAGCTCTTCACATCAGGTGGCCAAAGTATTGGAGTTTCAGCTTCAGCATCAGTCCTTTCAATGAATATTCAGGACTGATTTCCTTTAGAATGGACTGGTTGGATCTCCTTGCTGTCCAAGGGACTCTTAAGAGTCTTTTCCAACACCACAGTTCAAAAGCATCAATTCTTCTGAGCTCAGCTTTCTTCATAGTCCAGCTCTCACATCCATACATGACTACTGGAAAAACCATAGCTTTGACTAGATGGACCTTTGTTGGCGAAGTAATGTCTCTGTTTTTTAATAAACTGTCTAGGTTGGTCATAACTTTTCTTCCAAAGAGCAAGTATTTTTTAATTTCATGGCTGCAGTCAACTTTGCAGTGATTTGGGAGCCCTAAAAAATGAAGTCTGACACTGTTTACACTATTTCCCCATCTATTTCCCATGAAGTGATGGGACCAGATGCCATGATCTTCATTTTCTGAATGTTGAGCTTTAAGCCAACTTTTACACTCTCCTCTTTCACTTTCATCAGAGGCTTTTTAGTTCCTCTTCACTTTGTGCCATAAGGGTGGTGTCATCTGCATATCTGAGGTTATTAATATTTCTCCTGGCAATTTTGATTCCAGCTTGTGCTTCATCCAGCCCAGCATTTCACATGATGTACTCTGCATATAAGTTAAATAAGCAGCATGACAATATACAGCCTTTACGTGCTCCTTTCCTTATTTGGAACCAATCTGTTGTTCCATGTCCAGTTCTAACTGTTGCTTCTTGACCTGCATACAGATTTATCTGTATGCTTTAACTAATATAATAATGTACATCAACTTCAGCTATGTTGTTTAGTTGCTAAGTGGTGTCGAGCTCTTTTGCAAACCCATGGACTGCAGCATGCCAGATTCTTTTGTCCATGATATCTCCCAGGCAAGAATATTAGAGAGGATTGTCATTTCTTTCTCCCAGGTATCTTCCTGACCCAGGGCTGAACCCATGTATCCTGCATTGGCAGGTAGGTGGTTTACCACTAAGCCACCAAGGCCCCAACTACAATTATATAAATACATCAATAAATTACATAGAATTATATTTATTTTAGGAGAAGGCTATGGCACCCCACTCCAGTACTCTTGCCTGAAAAATCCCATGGATGGAGGAGACTGGTGGGCTGCAGTCCATGGGGTTGCTAAGAGTTGGACACGACTGAGCGACTTCACTTTCACTTTTCACTTTCATCCATTGGAGAAGGAAATGACAACCCACTCTAGTACTCTTGCCTGGAAAATCCCATGGATGGAGGCGCCTGATGGGCTGCCCTCTATGGGGTTGCACAGAGTCAGACACGACTGAAGCAACTTAGCAGCAGCAGCAGCATATTTATTTTGAATTTGTTAAATTTTATAGTTTGGAATACTATGTTGTTACAAGAAAGTGAATTTTTGGTTTCAATTAACTTTTTCTTTGCAAGTATGTAGTGCAAAACTTGTGGGTATCAACAGAGTAATTTTCAAGAATCCAGAAAATTCAGTAATAATATATTACCCTAATGAAGATGCTGATAAGAATTAGATTTTCACATTATTATTATTAGTCCTGTTTATAGATGACCTTTTCTGAAATGGTTTTAAAAATGTGAAAAATCATCAAACACTAAAGATAAGAAAAGCAATAACTGGATAGAGTGACATAATTTGGGCTAAATTTCCTATTTCTCTTAATTTCTAAGACCCCAGAAATAAGTGCAAATTGTTTAGGATTTGGAGTATCATATGAAATATATGTTGCATTGAGGGTATATATGATTTTGAACTAATGTAAGCCAATTATGTTATGTGGAACTGAGTTTTAGGGGTAGGTAATTGTAAACACTGAAAACTGTGTTTGATTAGAGTTTACTGCTAGGTCCATAGCTTTTCTATAAATTTGTAATAAATGCTAGGCTCAGAACAAATTTTGTCATGATTGGGATATTCACTGAACATTTATTAGCATGCAAATAAAAACATTACACTACCTAGTCTATAGGCTTGAGTCACTTCCATACGGAGTGGGTCGCCATTTCCTTCTCCAATGCATGAAAGCAAAAAGGGAAAGTGAAGTCGCTCAGTCGTGTCCGACTCAGTGACCCTGTGGACTGCAGCCTACCAGGCTCCCCCGTCCATGGGAGTTTCCAGGCAAGAGCACTGGAGTGGGGTGCCACTGCCTTCTCCGCTTAATTTCTAAGACCCCAGAAATAAGTGCAAATTGTTTAGGATTTGGAGTATCATATGAAATATATGTTGCATTGAGGGTATATATGATTTTGAACTAATGTAAGCCAATTATGTTATGTGGAACTGAGTTTTAGGGGTAGGTAATTGTAAACACTGAAAACTGTGTTTGATTAGAGTTTACTGCTAGGTCCATAGCTTTTCTATAAATTTGTAATAAATGCTAGGCTCAGAACAAATTTTGTCATGATTGGGATATTCACTGAACATTTATTAGCATGCAAATAAAAACATTACACTACCTAGTCTATAGGCTTGAGTCACTTCCATGTCTCTTTTCACATCCACCTTTCCTGGACATTTTAACGAAGGCCACAGTAGACAATAGACCAGACGCTGGATTGTGTAACCACTATAGCCAGTATCAGGCAACCAAAAGCTCCAAGGTCTTAGTGGTTATGGAACTGTCAGAAGTTTAGCTTGGGGACTTATCCCTAGGGGCGACCTGGGTGGAGAATATTTAAAATAGATTAGCCAACCCATATCTTTAAATAATTTTAATGTTCCAGTGGACTTTCCAGGTGATGCTAGTGTTAAAGAAACTGCTGCCAATGTAGGAGACTTAAGAGACATCAGTTTGATCCCTGGGTTGGGAGGATCCCCTGGAGGAGGGCTTGGCAACCCACTCCAGTATTCTTGCCTGAAAAATCCCATGGATAGAGGGGCCTGGCCGGCTATGGTCCATAGGGTCACAAAGAGTCTGACTTGTCAGAAGAGACGTAGCATGCACAAAATGTTCCAATAATATTTATAATAGCCATCATAATAAAGGCTGCTATTGCCTTCTATAAAAACATTTTTGACATGTTTTGACTAGTAAATAAATGTTGATAGAATTACCAGTTACCGAGCCTCTTATAGTGACTATCCGTGGAATGTGCACTTTTAAATATAATGCCAGCAGCCTCCCACTGATTATGCATCCTTGCTTAGACTGTCATCAGCATCTGGGTTATAGTTTAACTTGAAAAGCACATGCATAATTAAACATCATACATTCTGGAATATTTTGAAGTAAATTGATATTCAAAGAACTAGAACATAAAGACAATTTAACAAATTATGATCCTTAGGAAAAGAGGACGATAACTTGAGAACAAGGATTGTCTTTCTCTCGTACATGTCTTTATAAGTATTAGAAATATCTTCTTTTGGAATTTGAATATGTTTATTTATCTATCTTTTCCCTACAATCACTTGTTTTCTTATATGACAACAATAAAAAGATGTTACATTAAAGTCTATGACACTTGGAGCTATGTATAAAACTTTGCTATTGTGCCTTCATGTACTTATTTATATAGGGCAATTCTCTATGTTCTATCATTGTTCCTCATTCAATAAAAATTTGCTGCAAATAGAAAATAAAAGCTATATAACTAAATATAAATTTTTATTTTATGGGAATGATATAAGTAAATGTATGAAAGCATCCCTGATTAAATAAATGCTAGAAATTTGATCTATTTCATATTATTCAACATCAACCTACTGTTTGCAAAGCACTGTGATAAATGAGTGGGCATACAAAATAACGGAAAGAACCAAACTAGTTTCATTAGTCATTTAAAGGAAGCCTTCTAAAGATATTCAGGTTCCTAGATCTTGCTGACCACAGATCAGCAAACATTTTCTGTAAAGTGCCAGATAATGAAAGTCTTCCACACTGTGGGTCACATGATTTCTTTTGCAAATTCTTCAGGTTGCCACTGTAACAGAAAGCAACCACAGAAAACAGGGAAGATGGATGTGGCTGTGTTTCAGTAAAACTTTATCTGAAAAAACAGGGTGTGGTCTGGATTCAGGTGGAAAGCTATAGTTTGCCAACCTTATTCTAGACCAGTTGAATCAATCTAAGGGGCCCTTTGAATAAAGATTTTTTAATAAGCTACACAGGTGACTCTCATGATTGGACAGATTTGGAGAACATCAGGATAAAACATGCACACTGTATATAGCATGTGTCTTAATGTTGGCCTCAGTTTTGGCAAAGGACTTAAGCAATATGAAGACATTATGCAACATGAAGATGCTGTTTGTGAAATTGCCAGTTAGAAAGGCTCCAAAAGGACTAAGCAGAATAGGTAAGAGAGTTCTGTACTACCTAGAGACATGCATATTTTTGGGTCTTAATTCATGTGGGTGGACTACAAAGCATTTCAACTCATTAAAAAGGCCATTACAGAGAGAAAGGAGTTCCACAAACACCATCAATTCAGTTCAGTCACTCAGTTGTGTCCAACTCTTAGCGACCCCATGAATCGCAGCACGCCAGGCCTCCCTGTCCATCACCAACTCCCGGAGTTCACTCAGACTCACATCCATTGAGTCAGTGATGCCATCCAGCCATCTCATCCTCTGTCATCCCCTTCTCCTCCTCCCCCCCAATCCCTCCCAGCATCAGTCTTTTCCAATGAGTCAACTGTTCGCATGAGGTGGCCAACATACTGGAGTTTCAGCTTTAGCATCATTCCTTCCAAAGAAATCCCAGGGTTGATCTCCTTCAGAATGGACTGGTTGGATCTCCTTGCTGTCCAAGGGACTCTCAAGAGTCTTCTCCAACACCACAGTTCAAAAGCATCAATTCTTCAGCACTCAGCTTTCTTCACAGTCCAGCTCTCGCATCCATACACAACTACTGGGAAAAACCATAGCCTTGACTAGACGGACATTTGTTGGCAAAGTAATGTCTCTGCTTTTGAATATGCTATCTAAGTTGGTCATAATTTTTCTTCCAAGGAGCAAGTATGTTTTATTTCATGGCTGCAGTCACCATCTGCAGTGATTTTGGAGCCCCCCAAAATAAAGTCTGACACTGTTTCCACTGTTTCCCCATCTATTTCCCATGTAGTGATGGGACCAGATGCCGTGATCTTCATTTTCTGAATGTTGAGCTTTAAGCCAACTTTTTCATTCTCCACTTTCACTTTCATCAAGAGGCTCTTTAGTTCCTCTTCACTTTCTGCCATAAGGGTGGTGTCATCTGTTTTACTTACAGTAGTGCATTCCTTTGGCAGTATTAAGTACTATAATCAGGCATGAAGGTCACTCTAGATTTCTGGTTTCCCTTAAAAGTCTGAAATATTTGATACTTTCTGGATTGCATTTTCAAAAGGCAAAACTTACCTGGAGCTGAATATTGCATCCTGCTTAAGTGGGGGCATGTTTTATTTGATTCCAGTAATCCCCACTTGGCATACATAACTTATTTGGGTTACCTAAATGTCCTGGTAGGTATTTAATTTTAGACACTTTCTTTCTATTCATTGCATACACATTTCAGTCATCAGGAAGAGAAGAGAGAATTCAAGAGGGGTTTCTTGAATTCAAGAGAATTCAAGAGGAGACATGCAAATTGCCTGCTAATAGGTGGAAAGATTTAAAGGTTACCAACTGTATAACTCATTTCCAGAAGCCACCTATTTATCAATTTAAACTGGTTATACATAAGCATAATTTAATCACTGTAATGTATGCACACTTGGTATTACATTTTCCTACTATACATATTCTAGAGTAACTTGATAAAGATTAAAATAAAACTGAACCAAGACTTTCCCAGGGCAGGTTAAACAAACTCTGCATTAAACTTACATAAATATGGAAATCCCTGTGTCCTTTAGATGGGTAATGTTTTTCAATGAAACTAATAAAAAGATTAACTTTGAAGATATTTGAAGCATATTGCATAGGTTATATTTTTAAGGTAAAATGAGGTGATGAATCTTTGGGATCCAAGGCCATGAAACACAAACCTCAAAAATATGAAGTAATGAATTTTAGAAATAATAAATAAATTCAAAATGTCAATGCATGAAAACATATTTTTTTTAATATATATTTGACTTGATGGTCTCAGAGTTTTCCCCACTTTTGTGATATTTTAAGTTCTGCTCTTTAGTCTTATTGGGAATTTCTTTTACTTCTTCATGCCTATTTAGTTTAATAATTAATAACACTATTTTTATATAAAAGCAATGTTTGAGAAAATGTTAGTACTTATTCTGTTAATATGGTCCCCAAACATCAGAAAAATATCTGTAGGCAGACTCTTCCCTAAGATATAGCCTAAGCTATAGTCTCTATTTGATAAAGGTCAATGCTGTGGTATTTTTTTTGTGGGGGGGGGGCGGATAATCTAAATTGTTCAACACTAGTTCAGAGGCAATACATATCTGTCCTTATTAATACAACATTTCCTCCAGAATTGGGGTCCTCTTCAGCACATCTTTAGAAATAGAATTAAATCTGTAGAACAAATCTATATCCATGGTTTGGTGTTAAGTAGAAACACAGTAGGAAGTTGCTTATGTGGTTTAATTTGTCTTATGCTATTCATGATGGTTTCCAGTATTAAAGTAATAGACCAACATTAGACATTTCTTTCTTCAAGCCACTGACTTCCCTGGTGGTTCAGATGGTAAAGCATCTGNCTATATCCATGGTTTGGTGTTAAGTAGAAACACAGTAGGAAGTTGCTTATGTGGTTTAATTTGTCTTATGCTATTCATGATGGTTTCCAGTATTAAAGTAATAGACCAACATTAGACATTTCTTTCTTCAAGCCACTGACTTCCCTGGTGGTTCAGATGGTAAAGCATCTGCCTACAATGTAGGAGACCAGGGTTCAATCCCTGGGTCGGGAAAATCCTCTAGAGAAGGCAATGGCAATCCACTCCAGTCCTCTTGCCTGGAAAATCCCGCGGACAAAGTAGCCTAGTAGCCTAGGCTACAGTCCATGGGGTTGCAAAGAGTCGGACACGACCCTTTCACTTTATTCAAGGTTAAGATACTGCTGCCATTTAAAGTTTCCTATTTATGTGGAACCATACTTGAAAGAGCAGTTACGGTAATCTTTTTCAACTATTAAAAATTTAGTGAGCCTGATAGAACGTCTCACAAATTTTGTCAACTACTTAAACTCCGTGTTTTATACTACATTTCAGTGGGTGAAAAAATGGGCTAGAGTTGGAAAGTTTATATTTTCTTTACAGGCACAGATGAGTAAAGTACAGCAATGAAAAGATAAAGGACACCTGGATTTAAGAAGAGTAAATTGGACATTACTAAATAGAACGTGAAATAATGAGGTTCCAGTGACTGAAACTGCATGTAGTGACTCAAAAGCCTGAACAAAGGAAATTGTTTTATTTCTCCTTTTCCTTCTTTATCTCTTGCTGTTCTTTTGCCTCTTCTCTACCCACATGCCTTACACAGATGTATTCTCTAAACACTTGCTTTTCTCTTAACTCTTCTCTTAGAGCTTACGTTAGACAATCTTTCACCTTTAATTTACTTTCCTTTTGTAGTTATTGTAGTCCCATAAATTCTGTTTGATATTTTATTCTTCCAAGACAGAGAGAGGTCTTGATTTTATGCTTATTCCCTTTAAGATTATATGTTAATTTTCTCAATAAAAGAATACAGTTAAATAAAAGTTCAAGCAACAAGAACTACAAATGTGAAAAAGTTAACCATGCCCTTCCAAAATTCACTTAAAAACACCAGAGTTGAGAGATTTACCTCGTGGTCCAGTGGCTAAGATTCCAAGCTCCCAATGAAAGAGGCCTGGGTTCAATCCCTGGTCAGGGAACTAGACTCCATATGCCTCAACTAAAGATCCTGTGTGCCCCAAGGCCTTGAATAGCCAAATAAAAATTAAAAAATAAAACACAGACACACACACACACACACA
>SJYT01076343.1:142020-156408 GCA_006410635.1 Cephalophus harveyi
CTGTGGTCATGGATGGATGTGAGAGTTGGACTGTGAAGAAGGCTGAGTGCTGAAGAATTGATGCTTTTGAACTGTGGTGTTGGAGAAGACTCTTGAGAGTCCCTTGGACTGCAAGGAGATCCATCGGTCCATTCTGAAGGAGATCAACCCTGGGATTTCTTTGGAAGGAATGATGCTAAACCTGAAACTCCAGTACTTTGGCCACCTCATGCAAAGAGTTGACTCATTGGAAAAGACTCTGATGCTGGGAGGGATTGGGGGCAGGAGGAGAAGGGGACGACTGAGGATGAGATGGCTGGATGACATCACGGACTCGATGCACGTGAGTCTGAGTGAACTCTGAGAGATGGTGATGAACAGGAAAGCCTGGCGTGCTGTGATTCATGGGGTCGCAAAGAGTCGGACACGACTGAGCGACTGAACTGAACTGAACTACCATGCCTGAAGTACTATTCTAAGTAAGCAATAATCTCATTTACACTTTGAAAGGGCTCTATATAATAGGTACAATTATCATCATCTTTTATAGAAGGAAAAATGAGACACAGTGTGTTGAGGGAATTTATGTAATTCCCACAACTGGACTTGAATGCATGCAGTCTGGTTCAAGTGTCTTTGCTGTTCAGGATGACACAGTGGTGCCTCATGGGAAGGAAAATATGTTAAATATAGGCCAGCGGAGAACATACTCATTGAAATCTGAAAATCCTTATAGGCAAAGGAATCAGAATACGTAAGCAGGCCTGCACTTCATATTTGTGGAGCCCAGGAAATAATGCAAATGCAGACTGATATACTACCATTTCAGTATTTCAATTGTTATAAATCAAGATCACAAAATACTACTGGTTCCACCTATAATCTTAACAAATATATATTTCAATGACATGGAAGGCCAAGTTCCCGGAATTAAAGTCTCATGCCTCCATTGTGTGGCCTGGGAAGGGCCACCCCAAAACTGCCTGTGACCTAAGACTCAACCCTTCTTTATAACTCTGACTCATGGATCTTTATAACAGAACAGCAAGAATCTTTTAAGCATAGGTGATCATCCTACCTTATACATAATAGCTCTGTTCATTACCTGCAAAGAGTTCTCCCTTGACTAACACTTAGTACTGGAATTTTATATGTCAGAGATATTATCTGATACTAGGAAGACAGAGGTAGGAAAGATAGACACCTATATGTCCTGAAGTTGGCTTGGGGTGACTGGGCAGGAAATTGCAGACCAGGAGTGTGTTCTATGAGCAGAATCAATAGCTCCAGGAGTACCTTCTCATGGATCATCCCTATTTCTGATCCACTGAAGATATGTACAGTTCTCTCCTTTGATTTTAAGAGTAGTACTGTACAAATAGTTTGAAAACATTACATCCATAAAAATGAGAGACAACGACCAATGAAACTAAAGATCATCACTTAAAATAGTATTAAGGAACTTCCTTGGTGGTTAGGAATCTGCCTTTCAATGCAGGGAATATGGGTTTGACCCCTGGTCAGGGAACAAAGATGCCACACACCTTGGGGCAACTAAGCCTGAGCTCCACAACTACTGAGACTGCATGTTGCAACTACTGAGCCTGTGTGCCACAACAAAGACCCAACATAGCCAAAAAAAAATATAAATGCTATATTTATAAAGTATATATTTATATTTATAAACTATGAACCATGCCATGTAGGGCCACCCAAGATGGATGAGTCATTGTGAAGAGTTCTACAAAACGTGATCCACTGGAGAAGAGAGTGGCAAACCACTTCAGTATTCGTGCCTTGAGAACCCCATGAACCCTATGAAAAGGCAAAAAGATAGGACACTGAAAGATGAAATCCCCAGGTCGGCAGGTGCACAATGTGCTACTGGAGATCAGTGGAGAAATAACTCCAGAAAGAATGAACAGACAGAGCCAAAGCAAAAACAACACCCAGTTTTTGATATGACTGGTGATAGAAGCGAAGTCCAGTCCTGTAAAGAAGAATATTGAATAGGAACCTGGAATGTTAGGTCCATGAATCAAGGCAAATTGGAAGTGGTCAGACAGGAGATGGGAAGAGTGAACATCAACATTCTAGGAATCTGCAAACTAAAATGGACTGGAATGGGTGAATTTAACTCAGATGACTGTTACATCTACCACTGTGGGCAACAATCCCTTAGAAGAAATGGAGTAGCCATCACAGTCAAAAAAAAAAAAGAGTCCAAAATGAAGTACTTGAATGCAATCTCAAAAATGACAGAATGATCTCTCTTTATTTCCAAGGCAAATCATTCAATATCACAGTAATCCAAGTCAATGCCCCAACCAGTAATGTGGGAGAAGCTGAAGTTGAACAGTTCTATGAAAACCTATAAGACCTTCCAGAACTAACACCCAAAAAGATGTCCTTTTCATTATAGGGGACTGGAATGCAAAAGTAGGAAGTCAAGAAACACCTGGAGTAACAGGCAAATTTGGCCTTGGAATACAGAATGAAGCAGGGCAACGGCTAATAGAGTTTTGCCAGGAGAAGCACTGGTCAGAGCAAACACACTCTTCCAACAACACAAGAGAAGACTCTACACATGTACATCACCAGATGGTCAACACCGAAATCAGATTGATTATATTCTCTGTAGCCAAAGATAGAGAAGCTCTATACAATCAGCAAAAACAAGACTGGGAACAGATTGTGGCTCAGATCATGAATTCTTTATTGCCAAATTCAGACTTAAATTGAAGAAAGTGGGGAAAACCACGAGAACATTCAGGTATGCCCTAAATCAAATCCCTTATGACTATACAGTGGAAGTGACAAATAAACTCAAGGGATTAGATCTGATAGACAGAGTGCCTGATGAAATATGGACAGAGGTTCATGACATTGTATATGAGAAAGGGATCCAGACCATCCCCAAGAAAAAGAAATAAAAAAAGGCAAAATGGTTCTCTGAGGAGGCCGTACAGATAGCTGAGAAAAGAAAAGTGAAAGACAAAGGAGAAAATGAAAGATATATTCATTTGAATGCAGAGTTCCAAAGAATAGCAAGCAGAGATAAAGTCTTCCTCAGTGGTCAATGCCAAAAAATAGAGGAAAACAATAAAATAGGAAGAAAATTAGAGATACCAAGGGAACATTTCATGCAAAGATGGGCAAAATAAAGGACATAAGTGGTATGGACCTAATAGAAGCAGACAATATTAACAAGAGGTGGCAAGAATAAACAGAGAACTATACAAAAAAGATCTTTACAACCCAGATAATCACAATGGTGTGATCACTCACCTAGAGCCAGTTATCCTGGAATGTAAAGTCAAGTGGGCCTTAGGAAGCTTCCTAAGCTATGAATAAAGCTAGTGGAGGTGATGGAATTCCAGTTGAGCTATTTCAAATCCTGAAAGATGATGCTGTGAAAGGGTTGTACTCAATATGCCAGCACATTTGGAAAACTCAGCAGTGGCCACAGGACTGGAAAAGGTCAGTTTTCATTCCAATCCCAAAGAAAGGCAATGCCAAAGAATGCTAAAACTACCTCAGACTGCACTCGTCTCACACACTAGCAAAGTAATGCTCAAAATTCTCCAAGCCAGGCTCCAACAGTACATAAACCATGAACTTCCAGATGTTCAAGCTGGATTTAAAATGGCAGAGGAACCAGATGTCAAATTGCCAACATCTGTTGGATCATTGAGGAAGCAAGAGAGTTCCAGAAAAACATCTACTTCTCATTTACTGAATACATCAAATCCTTTGACTGTGTGGATCACAAAAAACTGTGGAAGATTCTGAAAGAGATGGGAATACCAGACCACCTGACCTGCCTCTTGAGAAATCTGTATGCAGGTCAGGAAGCAACAGTTAGAACTAGACATGGAACAACACACAGGTTCCAAACAGGGAAAGAAATATGTCAAGGCATGTATTGCCACCCTGCTTATTTAACTTACATGTAGAGTACATCATGAGAAATGCAGGGCAGGATGAAGTACAAGCTAGAATCAGGATTGCCAGTAGACATATCAATAACCTCAGATATGCAGATGACACCATCCTTATGGCAGAAAGTGAAGAAGAACTAAAGAGCCTCTTGATGAAAGTGAAAGAGGAGAATGAAAAAGTTGGCTTAAAACTCAACATTCAGAAAGCAAACATCATGGCATCTGGTCCCATCACTTCATGACAGTGGAAACAGTGACAGTGGGGAAACAGTGGAAACAGTGACAGACTTTATTTGGGGGGGCTCAAAAATCACTGCAAATGATGACTGCAGTCATGAAATTAAAAGACACTTGCTCCTTAAAAGAAAAGTTATGACCAATCTAGATAGCATATTAAAAAGCAGAGATATTATTTTGCCAACATAGGTCCGTCTAGTCAAAGGTATGGTGTTTCCAGTGTTTCCAGTAGTCAAAGCTATGGTGTTTCCACCAGTCATGTCTGGTGTTTCCAGAGTCAGCTTCAGCTGAGCTCTGAAGAATTGATGCTTTTGAACTGTGGTGTTGGAGAAGACTCTTAAGAGTCCCTTGGACTACTAGGAGATCGAACCAGTCCATCCTAAAGGAAATCAGTCCTGAATATTCATCAGAAGGACTGATGCTGAAGTTAAAACTCCAATACTCTGGCCACCTGATACAAATAACTGACTCATTTGAAAAGACCCTGATCCTGGGAAAGATTGAAGTGGGGAAGAGAAGGGATCAACAGAGGATGAGATAGTTGGATGGCATCACTGATTCAATGGACATGAGTTTATGTAAACTCCGAGAGTAGGTGATGGACAGGGAGGCCTGGCGTGCTGCAGTCCATGGGGTCACAAAGAGTTGGACATGAGAGCGCGTGAACTGACTGACTGAACTGATATATAAAATAGTATTAAGTCAAATCTGGTGAATATCAAAAGATATTGGCAAGAATCTACTGTAGAAAAAACTCCTTAGAAAGCATGAAAAAACGAAAAAAGTATGTAGTGATTATCTGACATAGGAGTGAAAAGAGAAAAATGTGGACATTGAGCTAAGTATGGAAATTTCCATAAATGAAATATTTGTCACTCATCTTAGTGTTATCTTTGGGACAGTGGAAAAAACAATATTTCAACAACATGAAACCATAGAGTAATTGAAGGGAAAAATAGTCAATATGGCCTGGGTATTCCCACAATATAGCACTGAAAGAAGAAGACTGGATAAAATTTCTACTGAGTTTGTTTATCTGATATGTACTAAAAATGAGGTTAAGTTTTGGGAAGAATGAAAAACTAACCCTAATGAGGATGCTTTTATAGAAACTCTGGACATTATGGAAGCAAGTAAAATCCCAGGAAATTTGGAGTCTGGGCTTATCTAGAGTGATTTTTGTTAAAATATTAATTTATTAAATAAATGAATAAGGAAAAACATTATCTAATATTTACTAGTTTTGTTTGTTTTATTAAAGATAGCACTGCTTATTGTAAGTTTATTCTACATTGTACCATGCTGTCTTACATAATTATTGACTTTATATTCAGAAGAACTCTGTGAAGTATGTAATTATTTATTTTTAATGACAAAGGGATTGAAGTATAGAAAAACCCAATTTTTCAAGTCAGCTACTAGAAGCTTCACAGACTCCATGGTTCTGAGATCATCTTTCATGGTACACTGCCACCAAACACATGGATAAGAGTGTGGATGAGGTAACTATGCTTTCCAAATCAAAGTCAAACACAGGGGGGCTTATTGCTGTCTAATCTAGCATAACCTTCATAACCGCTGGGTATTGATATGTGAGAAGTGATATGTAGAATCTGTAGCTTATAAGAGGAGCTAGCCAACTTGGAGAATTGATAACAAAAATATGTTGTTCAGTTGCTCAGTCATGCCTGCCTGACTCATTGAGACCCCATGGACTGCAGCACGCCAGTCTTCTCTGTCCTTCATCATCTCCTGGAGCTTGCTCAAACTCATGTCCATTGGGTCAGTGATGCCATCCAACTATCTAGTCCTCTGTCATCCCCTTCTCTTCCTGCCTTCAATCTTTCCCATCATCAGGTTCTTTTCTAATGAGTCAGCTCTTCACATCAGGTGGCCAAAGCATTGGAGTTTCAACTTCAACATCAGTCCTTCCAATGAATTTTCAGGACTGATTTTCTTTAGGATTCACTGGTTTGAGCTACTTGAAGTCTGAGAGACCCTAAAGAGTCTTCTCCCAAACCACAGCTCACAAGCATCAGTTCTTCAGCTCTTTATGGTTCATCTCTCACATCCATACATTACTATTGGAAAAACCATAGCTTTGACTATAGGGGCCTCCATCAGCAAAGTAATATCTCTGCTTTTTAATATGCTGTCTAGGCTCAGATGGTAAAGAATCCACCTGCAATGTGGGAGGCCTGGGTTCAACCACTGGGCTGAGAAGATGCCTGGAGAAGGGAACACTTGATGTTGTCCCAGATGTCCCTTAAACAGAAAGATGAGGAGCCTATAGAAACCTTAGTCCTTGAATGTATTTTCAAGTTGTTGGTTTAATCTGTTCTTACGTAATTCTTATGTATTAGTCACTCAATCATGTCTGACTCTTTGAGACTCCATGGACTCTAGCCCTCAAGTCTCTGCTGTCCATGGAATTCTCCAGGTAAGAATACTGGAGTGGATAGCCATCCTCTCCTCCAGGGGAATCTTCCCAGCCCACAGATCAAACCCGTGTCTCCCACATTCCAGGCAGATTCTTCACCAGCTGAGCCACCAGGGAAGCCCCAGATAATGCTTTGACCTTGATGTTATCCTATTTCAAATCTTGCTGTATGAGATACTAAATCCTGATTAGAGTTAAATCACTCACAGTTGTTTTCTATGTTATTTGCTACCACATGAGCCATATGAGGAAAATATGACATCCAACACTATCCCATGCAAAACTGGTAACTGAGTACAGTTACACTATTGAATATATTAAAAATAATAAAAGTTTAACCTTAAAAGTTACCATAAAAACAAAGTGGTTTAATGTTGCTCATAGCCATGTAGGTATATCTACAATTGATGATAAAGTTTAGACTCCATCCTGAATTTTAAAATAGTCCTAAGTATTCATGTTGATCTTAATATTGTTGAGTAACCATATTATTTCTGATATACAAATAGGAAGTAGAGTCTCATTCTCTATTTCTACATCTACCTCTCCATCTATTTATATCTACTGATCTGAAATAATATACTGGCAAATAAGATAGCAAATAAATGAACTTTGAGAACTCTTAAATTATATTCACTTGTCTTTGCAGAGTCCAAATTCCACAATCACTTACATTAAAATGAATAATTTATTATTATTTATTAGTGCCGATTACATATATTTTACTTGTAAGATATTATTAGCACAGTTACAGTGTATTTTCAACCACATCCATTATGCAATAATGTATCTTGGCTACATTAATCAAGATAAGAGCTTCTTTTTTATGACTCTCTGGAGATATGAGACAAAAGATAAGGACTATTAGGAAGGCTAAAAATAGCTGACTCACATATTTCTATCAGCAAGGACAAAAGTTGCATGTTTTCAATATTTGAAACAGATGATCAAGTCACTAATTTCAGAGTATTTTACTGTTAAATTACTGTTTAAAAGTAACTGTGATTTTAAGATCAGTATCTTGCCAAAAAATATTCTGTATTTGATAAAGACTATAAACAAATAAATATTAACAGAGAGGATGACATGTTTACCCATTTAAATTAGCTCATGTGATATTTAGATTTATGTGAGTTTATGCATTTTTGCTTGTGCATATACAAATATCTTGGGGCCTCCCAAGTGCTCAGTAAGAAAGAGTCTAATCTACCAATGTAGGAGACCTGGATTCTATCCCTGAGTTGGGAAGATCCCCTGAAGAAGGAAATGGCTACCCACTCCAGTATTCTTGCCTGGGAAAACCCCATGAACAGAGGAGCCTGCCTGGTTACAGTCCATGGGTTCTCAAAGAGTTGGATACAATTAGCTACTAAACAATTAGAACATAAAAATATTTCAGTAAGAATGACTCTCACCCTCATTTTGTGTGTGTGTGTGTGTGTGTGTGTGTGTGTATTGAAGGCATATGTGAGTAAGGGGGTGTGTGTCATCCAAAACACCCTATAATTGACTGGCAGTTCACAGAGATTTTAACTTTGATGATTCTTTGCTGTATAGTCACTCTGAAACTAATAAAAACTGTTTTTCATAGCTTTATAAAAATTTTAAGGGGATTTGTTTTATGGTTGAAATGTACTACCCTTGATATTCTACCTCTTATCTTCACTGGCTTCTTCAGAAAGCAAAATTCAAAACTCTTTTAAATGAACCCAAACACATCAAGTTAAATCCCATCATCACCATGTTCCTTCCAATTAAATCCTAAAGCTTTCATTAAAAAAAAAAAAAAAGGGCAGAGAAATCCAGCCAATTAATTCTTGGTTTTGACTACAGTGGATGTGGGGCACCAGACTGGCATGAGTCTTATTGGAAATTCCTGATATATCTGGGTAATTGAGCTGGGGACCTTTCCAAGCAAATGCTCTTCTATGAAACAGGATAGTATTACAGTCTGGGGAGATGTAAATGCAGATCATCAACCTTCAGAGATTTCTCTTGGCTGAAAGCATAGATGTAATTAGACATTCAACAGTTTTTCTTCTTCAAACTAATCTGTTTACCTCCCTGTGGGTGGGCTTAAAACCAAATCTAAAACCTGAAATCATTTTATCATCAATGCTGAGTGTCAGAGGCTCTGTCTACATGAAGCCAAAATAGCCAGATGGAAAGTGAAAAGCAACATCCATCATCTAAACATTTCCCTTTCCCATTGCCAAGCCTGTAGATACTTGGAAACAACGTCACGGTTGACTGGATGTTTTACTTTTAATCTAGAGGTTTTGGTATTGTGTAGATACAATCTCAGCATGTAACTTCCTGTACAAAATTCCCAGATCGGCACAATGGTATATACATTAGAAAAATAACACACACACATATATTACATTGAACCACATTATCTTAAACCATGAATAATGCATTATGTTCAGTACTATAGCAGATATAGTGCTGAATAACCACAGTTGAAAACAAAAAAAAAATCACATACATGCACATATTAGTGTCCTAAAGTGTAAGTGTTAGTCACCCAGTTTTGCCCGACTCTTTGCAACCCCATGGACTGCAGCCCACCAGGCTTTTCTGTCCATGAGATTTTTCCAGGCAAGGATACTGGAGTGGGTTGCCATTTCCTTCTCCAGGGAATCTTCTTGACTCAGGGATTGAACCCGGGTCTCCTGCATTGCAGGCGAATTCTTGGTGGTTCAGTCAGTAAAGAATCTGCCTGCAATGCAGGAGATGCAGGGTTCCATCTCTGGGTTGGCAAGATCTGCTGGAGGAGGGAATGGCTAACCACTCCAGTATCCTTGCCTGGAGAATTCCGTGGACAGAGGAGCCTGGTGGGCTACAGTCCATGTGGTCCAAAGAGTTGGACACAACTGCATGACTTATACATTTTCACACTTTTTTTTTTAAACCAACTGAGCCACCACTATGCCATTGACCTGCAAAGTCCCAAATATTCACTATACGGTCTTTCAGAGAGAAGATTTTGTTACTCTTATTACATAATATATTTAGAGAAGCAAATTGGAATGCAGTGTAAATGTCACATATGTTGCATACTGCTGCTATGTGTGCTTTGGATGGGTGCATTGAGTCCATAGGACAGGAAGGGGATTCGGTCCAGATCACTTAGAACCAGTCAGGTTAAAGACTAAATAATACTTAATATGAAGAGAATAAGGCTTCCCAGGTGGTGCTATGGAGAAGGCAATGGCACCCCACTCCAGTACTCTTGCCTGGAAAATCCCATATGGACGGAGGAGCCTGGAAGGCTGAAGTCCATGGGGTCACTAGGAGTCAGACACAACTGAGCGACTTCACTTTCACTTTTCACTTTCACGCATTGGAGAAGGAAATGGCAACCCACTCCAGTGTTCTTGCCTGGAGAATCCCAGGGACGGGGGAGCCTGGTGGGCTGCCGTCTATGGGGTCGCACAGAGTCGGACACGACTGAAGCGACTTAGTAGTAGTAGTAGGTGGTGCTAGTGGTAAAGAACCTGTCTGTCAATGCAGGAGACAAGAAATGCAGGTTCAGTCCCTAGGTATGGAAGATCCCCTGGAGGAGGGCATGGCAACTCACTCCAGTATTCTTGCCTGGAGAATCCCCACAGACAGAGAAGTCTGGTGGGCTACAATCCATGGGTTTGCAGAGAGGCAGACAGGACTGAAGTGACTTAACACAGTATTCTGTGAATACTGTGAAGAGAATAACAGCAAGATGAGGCCTACAGTTATTTTTTTCAAAGAGCTATGTTTTTAATGTGATTTTATATTGTATTTTTAGCATCTACAAGAAAAAATCTGGTGGGCAATATGACAAATTTGAGCACTAGGAAACTGATGATGGGATAATTATAATATATCAATGAGGCATATGCTTTTGACATAAAAATCAGTGGTAATATATGGAATTGTTTGAAGGCTGGTGGTAGAGGCATTTTGGAAAGCATTTTAACATCTCATTAGTTCAAAGATAACCCTATTTAATTGGAATTTGATGCCAATGGTTTTAAAAACAAAGTAATTACAACATGAATAATGACTACTTAACTTATTTGTCTTGAAAAACCAAATGCTAATATTTTAGATGTTAATAAAATTTTTATCAAACAGTGATGGTCATAGGGTCTAACTGCTTGAGATTTGAAGTCATGATTGGCTTTGGGAAAACTGTGTATATGTTTGTGCCAGGTTTACTGTTTGAAAACAAGGCATAATAACAGTTCTTCATCCATAATCTCACTGGCTGAATTAAATGACTTGTTCCAAGAAAAGCACTTAGATAATAAATTGGTTTTATTATTTAATTGAAGCATAAATGTGTTGTACTTCAAAATAGAATTCAAGTAAATATTTTCCTGTTTATCACTTTGTTTCGACAATGTTTTGAGAGCTAAAAAACTGCTTCTTCTGCAGAGAATATGTGGAGTTTTATAAGCCTCAGGCCTGTATATTTTATCCAGCATGAGGGAAGAAAGTGGTGCCTAAAAATAGATATGGTGTATTTTTTCTTCCTACCTGTTCACCCCGTTCTCCTAGCTTTGGCCATGTCTTTATTCTCTGTGATTTACACAAGATGTAAAATGCAGAATAATTTAAAGTAGCAAAAAAAGCAAATAAAAGATAAATACAATTCTGTCATTCAGACTTGGACATAGTGCAACTTAAGACGTGATTTTTAATGTTATTTTCTCCTCTTTTAAAAATGTAGGCACATATACAAAATATACACTCAACACAAAATTAGACTGATAAGTGAAGTGTTAGTTGCTCAGTCATGTCCAACTCTTGGTCCCTTAGGCTCCTCTGTCCATGGGATTCTTCAGGTAAGAATGAGTGCTGAGTGTGTTGCCATAGTGTATCCAAACAAACTCCACAGTTTTAGTTACTTTGGTAAATACTTATATATTCCAGTTTGGATAAACACAGTATAACATTCACAATACTAGTTAGTTATAACTCATGGTATCTATTCACCATAATGAAAGTTTCATTTACAATGAATGGACACATTCATAGAAAATTATGTTGGCACCCTGAAATTTACCTCAAACCATGTGCATTTATAATAACTTAATTGCTATTTATTTATTTTTTCAAGGTTTTAATTTTACTGAATATTTTTCTTTTTTTTAATTTAAATTTTATTTTTTTACTTTACAATACTGTATTGGTTTTGCCATACATTGACATGAATCCGCCATGGGTGTACATGAGTTCCCAACCCTGAACCCCCCTCCCATCACCCTCCCTGTATCATCTCTCTGGGTCATCCCAGTGCACCAGCCCCAAGCATCCTGTATCCTGTATCAAACCTAGACTAGTAATTCGTTTCTTACATGATAGTGTACATGTTTTAATGCCATTCTCCCAAATCATCCCACCCTCTCCCTCTCCCACAAAGTCCAAAATTCTGTTCTTTACATCTGTGTCTCTTTTGCTGTCTCGCATATAGGGTTATCATTACCATCTTTCTAAATTCCATATATATGTGTTAGTATACTGTATTGGCGGAGAAGGCAATGGCACCCCACTCCAGTACTCTTGCCTAGAAAGTCCCATGGATGGAGGAGCCTGGTAGGCTGCAGTCCATGGGGTCGCTGAGAGTGGACACGACTCAGTGACTTCACTTTCACTTTCCACTTTCATGCATTGGAGAAGNTAAATTCCATATATATGTGTTAGTATACTGTATTGGCGGAGAAGGCAATGGCACCCCACTCCAGTACTCTTGCCTAGAAAGTCCCATGGATGGAGGAGCCTGGTAGGCTGCAGTCCATGGGGTCACTGAGAGTGGACACGACTCAGTGACTTCACTTTCACTTTCCACTTTCATGCATTGGAGAAGGAAATGGCAACCCACTCCAGTGTTCTTACCTGGAGAATCCCAGGGATGGCGGAGCCTGGTGGGCTGCCGTCTATGGGGTCGCACAGAGTCGGACACGACTGAAGTGAATTAGCAGCAGCAGCAGCATACTGTATTGGTGTTTTTCTTTCTGGCTTACTTCACTCTGTATAATCAGCTCCAGTTTCATCCACCTCATTAGAACTGATTCAAATGTATTCTTTTTAATGGCTGAGTAATATTCCATAGTGTATATGTACCACAGCTTTCTTATCCATTCGTCTGCTGATGGACATCTAGGTTGCTTCCATGTCCTGGCTATTATAAACAGATTTTTTTAGATAGAGCAACTTCAATTGTGAAATTATCACTATCCTGTAACATTGGAATACAAGGGTAAATGCATATATAAATACATTGTATAGATATAAGTCAATGTATAATATTTTCACAAATAGTCACAAGCTTATAAACTCTTAGTGTATTACTTTGTTGTTGTTTGCATGCTATATTACAGGCTAAAATAATTAATTAAAAAAGATTATTTCTGTATCTCAATGCTGAGTGTTCACTGCACTTCTGTTACAGGACTGAAGTCAGGGCATAATTCCCATTTTGTTGTTCATTTTCAAGGCTCTATATACTATACACCAATTCTCAGGTTGCGTTATGAGGTGATTGACTGAGGTCTGAGAGTTTTAGGGGATATGTTTGTTTATTGGGAAGATGGAACAATAAAATGTTATATGATTTGAACTTCATAGTAGAAGTTAGTCATCAAACTGCACAGCTGTTTTTCCTAGCTTAATCCACAAACTAGGAAGAAAAAAAATTGGCTTCAGAGAAGGAGAAGAGAAAGTAAGAAATCGAGATGCTATTTATGAAGCTGAAAACCTCCATGGTTAGGACTTCCTCCCATTTTTAAGACAGAGATTAAGAATATGAGGATTGGTATTCCATTTGTTTCTTATAGAAGGTTTTTTGGTTTATTTTGTTTATTTGTTAAGTTGCTTGTATATTTTTGAGATTAGTTGTTTGTCAGTTGCTTCATTTGCTATTGTTTTCTCCCATTCAGAAGGCTGTCTTTTTACTTTGCTTATAGTTTCCTTTGTTGTGCAGAAGCTTTTAATTTTAATTAGATCCCATTTGTTTATTTTTGCTTTTATTTCCTGTATTCTGGGAGGTGGATCATAGAGGATCCTGCTTTGATTTATGTCAGAAAGTGTTTTGCCTATGTTCTCCTCTAGTAGTTTTATAGTTTCTGGTCTTACGTTTAGATCTTTAATCCATTTTGAGTTTATTTTTGTGTGTGGTGTTAGAGAGTGATCTAGTTGTTTGTTGTTTTAATATATATGTTTGAATGAATGCAACATTTGTCCTGAAATTTCTATTTTATTCATAACTCTATCACCTCTACCTAGAACAGTGATTGACACACAATAGGAAGAAAATACGAATGCCTTCAAAACCAGCTTCTACCTTTTGATTTAGATGGCTCTTTAGCTCCCTCATTACATTTGTGTTCTAACTAAAGGAAAGTAGAGAGAATATCTCTTACATTCAAAGATGCTGGAATCTCAATATTTTTTCAGTTGTAGTCATCAGTCAGGACTTAGTCCCATGACTATTCTTTTGTTAGAGTGTGAAATTTTATTTATTCTGGAGATTAGCTAAAATGTGAAAATTCTAATACTAACAGAAAAAAAACAATAGGAAATAACATTCTATGCCACAATAAATTTCTTTTAAAAACTCAGCTATAAAACAAATATTAATCTTATCTTTTTTATGGAGTGGTCACTAAAGGATCTGGGCATGGTTATTTCAAAAGTGTTTGATGAAACAATGTCATTTCTACTTAACCATAAAACAAATAAGTAACATAATGTATTAATAAGTAGCTATTTTCTGTTTTATTTTTATATATAATTCAGAGAAACAGT
>SJYT01076354.1:0-13344 GCA_006410635.1 Cephalophus harveyi
CATCTCCGGGCTCATTAAGCTGTCACCTCTGCGTCCCTGAGGCAAGCTCACAGTCCTCTGAGATTTTGTAGGGATTTTTGTGGCTAGTGATCGCAAAAGGGAACAGATCGCATAAAACAAAAAGAAGAGAGACAAAGAGAGCTCTAAAAAAGTTTCCAAAATCTTGCACTAAAAGCTCCTCGTGGGCATTTCATATACATGGATGACCAATGTCCCTCTCCTTCTGGGTGAGATTTAGAGAGACCACAGTCTGAGGTCTAGTCCAGCCTGTCACTTGCTGCGGTGCCTTCCTTTCTCTGAGCCTTGGTTTTCTCATCTGTAAAATGGGGATAATGATACCACCTATCTCATTAAAATAATTGCTAGGATTAAAGCGCTTAGAACAAATCCTGATACATAGCAAGGGCTCAGTAAATGCCAAATATTGTTATTCCCTGATTTTCAGTTGCCTCGATGGGAAAATGAGGGGGTGGGTCTCATGTTGGGTGTGGACTTCTGGCTGGAACATTCTGTGATTTAGTGACACACCTGTGATGCTTCCTTATCTCCTTCTACACAACATTCTACTTGGAATCTGCTGAGCCCCAGACGACTACTTTACACAAATGGGAGGTGTTACACTCTTATTCACAGTGGGGAATTGTTCCCATTGCAACATTGCCATCCAGTGAGCCACCTCTGTTGGTCGACGTAGCTGGGCAACATGAGCTATGTGGCCAGGTCCCTGCCAAACACACCCCGCAGTGACAAACCTCAGGACCGCTCCCTAAGCTTCCGTGGAAAACAGTCCCCACAATTCCGTCTATGCAGACCCGGCCCCGTCAACATAATGTTTGCAGAAACCAGTAATTACAGCTTCCCTGGGATTCATGCAGAGGACACCCACGCTGGGCGAGAATTTCTCTTGCTGTTCAAGCTGTGTAAAAACTTGAAAAGTCATTTTATTTTTCAATCTGTGGGCAGGTTGCCACCAAACCAGGAAGCATCGTTGCAGGACTTTTTTTTTTTTTTTTNTTACAGCTTCCCTGGGATTCATGCAGAGGACACCCACGCTGGGCGAGAATTTCTCTTGCTGTTCAAGCTGTGTAAAAACTTGAAAAGTCATTTTATTTTTCAATCTGTGGGCAGGTTGCCACCAAACCAGGAAGCATCGTTGCAGGACTTTTTTTTTTTTTTTTTCAGCTTTTTTGGGGGAGTGGGGTGGGGTTTGGTGATGGCTTTTTTATTTTCCCACTGATGCTTTTTGGATAAACACATAAATCAGCATCATCTATATTCATTAGATAACATGCCTTGTTCGATACAAAATTACCCCTGTTTTGCATGATTTTCCCCCCTTGTGATTAATATAAATGACTTAAGTTAATTATGTTTCTCTTCATGGGAAAATGTATTTGTCAAAGTGCTGAAACATCAATAAAAAAGAAGCAGTGTCATTTGAAGAAGGGCATGACTGCAAATGAGTAGGCAGGGCATGGGGAAGGGAGCGAAAGCGCCCGTCTGGGGGTGTCATTCTGATTGAGTGGGCGCCCTTTATATTTACCAACAGTAACAAAAGCATTTTTCTCAGTTAAGCACTCACGGGTCTGATGAGGTATATTGATGTCATCGTTCTTAACAATAATGATACCTCAGACATAGAGAAAGTGGTTTTCTCCAGGTTCCCAAAGAATGCTGTGGGGATTAAGCATCACCTGTCATTTCCAAGGACAGCTAAAGCTGGGTATCTTACCAGCCAGCCCCTTAAAACTGGCCCAGCATTGTGGACTGAGAGAGAGACAGAGAGGCAAATACAGATGATTAAATGAGCGAGGGGAGAGAGAAATGAAGGGAAAGCAGGGGAAAGAGAGGGTGGGACGAATTGAGAGAGTAGCTTTGCCATGGATCACTGCTGCTGCTGCTGCTGCTAAGTCGCTTCAGTCGTGTCCGACTCTGTGCGACCCCATAGACGGCAGCCCATCAGGCTCCTCTGTCCCTGGGATTCTCCAGGCAAGAACACTGGAGTGGGTTGCCATTTCCTTCTCCAGTGCATGAAAGTGAAAAGTAAAAGTGAAGTCGCTCAGTCGTGTCTGACTCTTAGCGACCCCATGGACTGCAGCCTACCAGGCTCCTCCATCCATGGGATTTTCCAGGCAAGAGTACTGGAGTGGGGTGCCATTGCCTTCTCCCCATGGATCACTACCGTGTGTGAAATAGCGAGTGGGAAGCTGCGGTTTAGCCAGGGACCTCAGCCTGGTGCTCTGTGAAGACCTAGAGGAGGGGGAGGCAGGCTGGAAAGGGAGGGGACATGTGTGTGCTTATGACTGATTCATACTGTTGCATGGCAGAAATCCACCCAACATCGTAAACCAATTAGCCTCCAATTAAAACTTTTCTTAAACAATTTTGAAGGAAAAGCAACCATGAGGCTGTTATGGAGTCCCAGAGCAAGAAGGAAGCTTCAGTTCAACCACCTCTTTGGACCAGTGACTAGACTAAGGTCCAAGGAGGGAAAGGGACTTTGCCAAGGACACACAGCTTATTAGTAGCACATCTGAGACAGAACCCAGCACCCTTGATGCCCGGATCCTGGTCTTTTCCCTACTTGTTACTGCTCCCCGCCCCCCACTCAGCCTGGGCACCAGGAATCAAAGGCAATGGTGCCCACAGATGGCCAGTGGGTCAGGACCACCAGAAAATCTCTGGGTTATTGCCTTTTTCTATGGTACCAGAAATGCCTCTACGACACCCTCTTGCCTTGGTTTCCTAAAAGTAGACCCAGAGACAAGATCACGGGTGCTAGAGGTTTCTTTGAGAGGGGAGCCCAAGACACCCAAGTGAGGTGGAGGGGAGTAAGAGGGGAGGGGAGAAAAGCCAAGAGTGCCAGGGGAGGAGGGGGGAGGGGTGCTAACGAGGGGATTACTGCTTCTTTCCGGTACCTGTGCTCATACCCACCAGGAGACACTGTGGAGAATTAGGCCTCCCAGTGCTGAACAGAAGGCAGAAACATTCATTCCATCACTCCCAGTGGCTTTCATCTCCAGTCCCTCTGCCCCAGGCTGAGCAAGCTCCCAGGGTGTCAGAACAACCCAGAGAGCTGGACCTGGACGTGTGAGTGAGGAGAGCCAGCATATGTGGGAACCGCCTACCCCAAATGCAGGTGAAATGCATTTAACCAAAATAGCTCCTGCAGGAGACTCTGAGCAAAAGGCCCCTGGCCTGGTGTCAAAAGACCTGAGCTGAGTCTCAGCTCTGCATTGCCTACATACCTTTGGACCTTAAGCCACCTCCCGATTCCTCCTCCTCATCTCCTTCATCCATGCCATTCTACCTCCATAGCCAGGTGTGAGATGCTACAGGTAAAAGCTCCTGAAACTCCTTAAAGAAGAGAAACTGTATAAATGGGGGCTGACTGCTGCTTCCCTGTCTCATCTGAACTTGAACTATTTCCCTAACTTGCAGCAAAATCAACAGCTCGAGCCTGCAGGCTATGGGGACACAGAATTATTTCGTTTGACTTGCAGGGCACTTAATACATGTTTCCCGCTTATTGTGTGAACATTACAAGGTTCCGTTTAAGAGTCCAGATGTTTGCTTTCTCTGGAGAAACTAACCATGTTAGTCGCATGGTTTTGTGTAGCATCCCCTGTCATCAGTTGGTTGGAGCAGCAAGGTGGCCGCACTCTCCGCTGTCCCAACCCCAGGCTAGGAGTCAGCCAACACTTATCACGGTGCCTGTTACCTTATTCTTCCAACAGTGAGGAGACATGCTTCTGCATCAGGGTTTGTATCAGAATCAGGAACACCATGCCTGGTCCACCAAGACTGCCCAGTATGAGATCATACGAGCAAGTACAATTCTTGGTAGAAAAGAAGAATAATAATAGTGGGAGCTTAATATGCCAGGTGTGTTTCAAAACAAGCCAGCCTAGAGGGACTTCCCTGGTGGTCCAATGACTAAGACTCCATACCCGCCATCCTGGGATCCATGTTCGATCCCTGGTCAGGGAACTAGATCCCCCACGCTGCAACTAAGAAGTTCACATGCCACAGCTAAAGATCCTGCGTGCTGCAACTAAGACCCAGTGCAGTCAAATAAATAATTTTTTTAAAGCAGCCTAAATAAGGATCAGCAAAAATGCAACCCCTCCCCCAGTCCTATCTGGTAGGTTACCTCTCTGGCCCTTACGAGACTTTGTGTTTCTGAAGCCTGATTTTGATAAGCAAGGGATTTTCTGGCCAAAAGTATGCAGTGTGTCTACTTCGTGGAAATCTGCCACTGCCACTTCCTTCTCAGTTGAGCTATGCCTTCAAGACCTTACCCAGTGACAAGACCCTAAACATCTTCTTTTTTTAATATTTATTTATTTATTTGGCTGTGCTGGGTCTTAGTCACAGCATGTGGAATCTTTAGTTGCAGCATGTGGAATCTTTAGTCGCAGCATGTGGAATCTAGTTCCCTGGTCAGGGATCAAATCTGGGCTTCCTGCGTTGGGAGCTCAAAGTTTTAGCCATGTACCACCAGGGAAGTCCGACCCTAAACGTCTTGACAGAAAGCACCCGATCAATGAGCCAGACCCCAGGTATTCTGTGCTCTCCAGTCTCCAAGCTACAGGAGACTTCCAAAAGAAACGGGGCGATGACAGCTAATTCAGTTCCGTCACTCACTTGCGTTCGACTCTTTACAGCCCCATCGAGTGCAGGCCTCCCTGTCCAACACCAGCTCCCGGAGCCTGCTCAAACTCATGTCCATCGAGTCGGCGATGCCATCCAACCATCTCATCCCCTGTCGTCCCCTCCTCCCCTTGCCCTCAATCTTCCAGCCTCAGGGTCTTTTCCAATCAGCCAATTCTTCGCATCAGGTGGCCAAAATATTGGAGCTTCAGCTTCAACATCAGTCCTTCCAATGAATATTCAGGGTTGATTTCCTTTAGGATTGATTGGTTTGATTTCCTTGCAGTCCAAAGGACTCTCAAGAGTCCCTTCTCCAGCACCACAGTTCAAAAGCATCAATTTCTCAGGGCTCAGCTTTCTTTACGGTCCAGCTCTCACATCCATGCATGACTACTGGATAAACCATAGCTTTGACTAGAGGGACCTTTGTTAGCAAAGTAACATCTCTACTTTTTAATATGCTCTCTAGGTTGGTCATAGCTTTTCTTCCAAGGAGCAAGTGTCTTTTAGTTTCATGCCTGCAGTCACTGTCTGCAGTGATTTTGGAATCCAAGAAAAGAAAGTCTGTCACTGATCATTCTTCCAGACCCCTGAGTTGTACTTATCAGTTTGTACAGCACTCTCACTCAACATTTACTTGATTAACATATGTGAAGAGGCTCTATTACAGACCAGGCACACTGTTACAGGCATGATGTTATACCAGGTAATCAAGATCCCTGCCCTTTGAAAGCTTCCAGTCTGGCAAGCAAATATTTTGAGTCAACATTTCCATAGCACTTCGCGTGAAACAGTCGCTGTTCTAAGTGCCTTACCTAGAGTAACTCGTTTACAGTCATTAACTCTTCACAGTAATTCTAGGAGGTAGGTACTACTTTTATCCCCATTTCACAGATGAGGAAACTGAGGTTCCAGAGCTTAAGTATCTCATTCAAGGTTAGTGGCAGAGCCAGCCATCTGATTCACAGCAGCCTGTTGGTAAAGGTAGCCTTTTGCAACCATAGATTGGGAAGCTGAGACCTCACCAGTGAACATTCCCAAGTCCAAGACCACAGGGCTGGATCATCCCATTCCACAGCCCTGGACCCTTCTCTCACGCCACTTCAAAATTCAAAGATAGCTACTCACAGGAGAAGAAAGCACCACACTGGTGGGTCTGGTCTAAGAATACCAGGGCTATGCTAGCAGGATTTATAGGTTCTGAGGCAATTTGCATCTCCTGTTGGAAGTTTTCCTCATCAAAGCAATGGAAATCAATGCTGTAAATATAGTTATAATGAACTGGCCTGCTCACACTCCCCATGTCTTCCTAAGGAAAAGAATCATGAGAGACACGTATTGGCTCCAACTTCATCACGTGCTTCTGCCTCACCCAGTCATCCCGCTGGGAATCTTCCCCGCTCCTGTCAACTCCATTTGAGATGTTTTGGGGGAGAGAGGCTTATTGGATGTTCTTTGTTGCTAAATTCATGAGGATTCAGCACAGCTAAGATTTAAGAACCAGGAGGAGTTTACTTCTTCCAAGCATCAAAGTCCTGCCTCATAAGCAATCAAAGAAATGTAAAACAAAGCCATGAGATTTTGGTTTTCATCCATAATATTAACTAGGAATTTAAAATATAATATTCAATGCTAACAAGGGTGTGGTAAGAGAGACACACACGTGTCCTTCTTGTTCGAATAAAAGCTGGTACATCTGTGGGATATAGTTGAACAGTATGCTCTTCGACCCAGGCATTCCACCCTTCTGCTTAGAACACAGCCTCAGACAGGTGTTTATGGTAGAAAGTTGTCCATCTAACGTGTTTTTGCATACACCAAAAAGGGAAACAGCTTTAAGGTCCTGGAAGAGGGGAATTGTTGCATAAATTATAGTACAGCCATAGGCCAGAATAGATTTTGAAATAGTTGATTGGCATGGGAAAATGCTCACAAGCTGTTACACTTAAAAATCAGAGTCTAACATCAAGATGTAGTTTCTAATTATATAATCTTTACCAATTCACAGAACTATGACTGGAAAGAAATACTGCGAGGGCTGCCAGTAGTAGTTCCTAGACCGGCTGGGCCAGTAACATGTGTTTTCTTCTTTGTTCTTTCCTAGACTTTCCAAATTTCTTCAAATGGTCATGTATTGGGTTTGTTTTCTCTGCTTCAGGGTATTGTCATATAAAAAAGAAAGCAGCTAAAGATCTTAAGTCACCCTGACTCCTTCTGTTTATTACCAACTGAGGTTTGCTTTGTAAAATAAGGACAATTGCACCTACACTGCTTCACAGAATTGCTGTAAAGATAAAATAAGAAAGTGGATGTGATATGCTTTGTAAATTATAAGATGCTGTCCAAATGTTAGCTGTGGTTATCATTATAACACAAAATTAACTCCAACAATCTAACAGAAAAGAAATCCGTAATAAGATAGGGCTTTGGGAAAGGAACAAGGAAAATACAAGAATGAGCTAAGAATAGAAAAAAGCAAAAAGGCCACAGGTATCCTGAAAAATGTTCACCAGCATCTCTCAGGCAAAATGTTTAACAAGAAGCCCAAAAAAGAAAAATCTTACAAGGCAACCAAATGTAACAGCACTGCTTGACTAGCAAGCCACATAAGATGTTCTGACTTTGTTTAAAGAAAAAAAATCTGAAAACTGAGGAATATTTAAATCAGGAGATTGAGGAGCTCACTCGTTGTGACAGGCAGATGAAAATCAGAATTAACTCAGGTCAAAAATGTATGGGAAATGTATCCTGCAGAATCAGACTTAACTCCAAAAGTAAAAATAAGCACCCCAGGGGAGAAAACTGGAGAGAGAGAGAGAGAGGGCACTTAATTATCACGGGGCCAAAGCTGGACCCAGAATTGACAAAGACCCAGGAAAAGAACTCGGATTCTTTACCTTGCCAAGGAAGACTCAGGATCTGCCGCTTCAGGCCATTCGCTCCTATTTGAATCTTGGCTGTTCTAGTTTCTCAGACCCTCACGTCCTTCTTGCCTGCAGCTCCTTCTCTGACTTTCCCTCCTCTTCTTGACCTCCGCACAGCGCCTGCTCCAGGGTCTTTTGTTTCTCTCTGCTCTTTCCTACCTGTACTTTCTCCCTGTTCCCCACTAGCACCTACAGATGTCCATCTCCACAGGAGCCCTTTCCTCAACTCTCACGCTGTCTGTCTCTCCCACTGCCTTGTGGACACACCCCTGAGTAGAAGCTCTCTGCCACTTCCCACAATGCTGCTAAAGCCAAATGGAGCTTCTTAAAAAATGACCAAACACACACTGGTTCAGTGGATACTCATCAGCTGTTTCTGATAATAGATCTGCTAGAAACACAGGCTTCCTCATGTGTTTCTTCCTCTCTTCCCAAACCAAATCATCATGTCTCAGATCCTGTTGACACATTCTTTCGTGTGTTTCTTATGTCCAACCCTTCACCTGACCCCACCCAGTTCAGATCTTCCTGGGCTACTCCAGCAGCCTCCCAACTGCTTGTCCTTGCATCTCCTTGCCCCAATCCCTTCTAAAGTGANAGGAATTTAAAATATAATATTCAATGCTAACAAGGGTGTGGTAAGAGAGACACACACGTGTCCTTCTTGTTCGAATAAAAGCTGGTACATCTGTGGGATATAGTTGAACAGTATGCTCTTCGACCCAGGCATTCCACCCTTCTGCTTAGAACACAGCCTCAGACAGGTGTTTATGGTAGAAAGTTGTCCATCTAACGTGTTTTTGCATACACCAAAAAGGGAAACAGCTTTAAGGTCCTGGAAGAGGGGAATTGTTGCATAAATTATAGTACAGCCATAGGCCAGAATAGATTTTGAAATAGTTGATTGGCATGGGAAAATGCTCACAAGCTGTTACACTTAAAAATCAGAGTCTAACATCAAGATGTAGTTTCTAATTATATAATCTTTACCAATTCACAGAACTATGACTGGAAAGAAATACTGCGAGGGCTGCCAGTAGTAGTTCCTAGACCGGCTGGGCCAGTAACATGTGTTTTCTTCTTTGTTCTTTCCTAGACTTTCCAAATTTCTTCAAATGGTCATGTATTGGGTTTGTTTTCTCTGCTTCAGGGTATTGTCATATAAAAAAGAAAGCAGCTAAAGATCTTAAGTCACCCTGACTCCTTCTGTTTATTACCAGCTGAGGTTTGCTTTGTAAAATAAGGACAATTGCACCTACACTGCTTCACAGAATTGCTGTAAAGATAAAATAAGAAAGTGGATGTGATATGCTTTGTAAATTATAAGATGCTGTCCAAATGTTAGCTGTGGTTATCATTATAACACAAAATTAACTCCAACAACCTAACAGAAAAGAAATCCGTAATAAGATAGGGCTTTGGGAAAGGAACAAGGAAAATACAAGAATGAGCTAAGAATAGAAAAAAGCAAAAAGGCCACAGGTATCCTGAAAAATGTTCACCAGCATCTCTCAGGCAAAATGTTTAACAAGAAGCCCAAAAAAGAAAAATCTTACAAGGCAACCAAATGTAACAGCACTGCTTGACTAGCAAGCCACATAAGATGTTCTGACTTTGTTTAAAGAAAAAAAATCTGAAAACTGAGGAATATTTAAATCAGGAGATTGAGGAGCTCACTCGTTGTGACAGGCAGATGAAAATCAGAATTAACTCAGGTCAAAAATGTATGGGAAATGTATCCTGCAGAATCAGACTTAACTCCAAAAGTAAAAATAAGCACCCCAGGGGAGAAAACTGGAGAGAGAGAGAGAGAGGGCACTTAATTATCACGGGGCCAAAGCTGGACCCAGAATTGACAAAGACCCAGGAAAAGAACTCGGATTCTTTACCTTGCCAAGGAAGACTCAGGATCTGCCACTTCAGGCCATTCGCTCCTATTTGAATCTTGGCTGTTCTAGTTTCTCAGACCCTCACGTCCTTCTTGCCTGCAGCTCCTTCTCTGACTTTCCCTCCTCTTCTTGACCTCCGCACAGCGCCTGCTCCAGGGTCTTTTGTTTCTCTCTGCTCTTTCCTACCTGTACTTTCTCCCTGTTCCCCACTAGCACCTACAGATGTCCATCTCCACAGGAGCCCTTTCCTCAACTCTCATGCTGTCTGTCTCTCCCACTGCCTTGTGGACACACCCCTGAGTAGAAGCTCTCTGCCACTTCCCACAATGCTGCTAAAGCCAAATGGAGCTTCTTAAAAAATGACCAAACACACACTGGTTCAGTGGATACTCATCAGCTGTTTCTGATAATAGATCTGCTAGAAACACAGGCTTCCTCATGTGTTTCTTCCTCTCTTCCCAAACCAAATCATCATGTCTCAGATCCTGTTGACACATTCTTTCCTGTGTTTCTTATGTCCAACCCTTCACCTGACCCCACCCAGTTCAGATCTTCCTGGGCTACTCCAGCAGCCTCCCAACTGCTTGTCCTTGCATCTCCTTGCCCCAATCCCTTCTAAAGTGAAAGTGAAGCCACTTAGTTGTGTATGACTCTTTGCAACCCTATGGATTGTAGCCTACCAGGCTCCTCCATCCATGGGATTTTCCATGCAAGAGTACTGGAGTGGGTTGCCATTTCCTTCACCAGGGGATCTTCCCAACCCAGGGATCGAACCTGGGTCTCCCACATTGCAGGCAGACACTTTACCGTCTGAGCCACCAGGGAAGCCCTATCCCTTCTAAAGGGCACTGTCAGAGAGAGCCTCCCAAGACCACACCCTCTCCTGACTTGAATTCTCCCAACCGAAGCTTTCAATGACTATCTTGTGTCTATTAGACAAAGAGCAAATGCTTTGCCTGACATTCAAAGTTCTCAAGCTCTCCCTAAGGGCTGGATGAATGACTTGGCCAAGTCCAGCTGAATGATTGGGCCAAGAGTAGATTACAGGCGTGAAGCTGGGGTTACCAGTTGCCGAAAGATAACTGAGTGTGGGCAGAGTGGTCAACGGTCAGAAGGTCAAGACCAAGGAAGGAAACGTAATTGCCAACATCTGAGCACAAAAGACAACATCCCAAAGTGGGTCAAGGCAACAGCGCCATTCCAGAGATGGAAAGGAGGAAAGAGAGGAGAAGCAAGAGAGTGGGTTCCAGAGACAAGGACCAAATGGGCAGAAGTTGCTGGAGTTGGATGCAAAGAGGCCCTTCAGCCTGAGCAGTCAGGGCATGCTTGCTCAGAGCCCAGGAGGCTGAAGCCGGGCGACATGACACACCTGAAGACAGCCTCCCTGGGCACTTGCTCCCCACACAGTGCTTACCCTTCTCCATGCATGTGGGGCAAGTTGTAACCTCTCGAAAGTCAACCACAATTAATCCTTTTGGTACATTTCCCCTCTGCGTGAGCCCACCATGCCATGCTCCCTGCCCTTCAAACCAGCTATGCATCCCCATCTCTAGTCATCTCCATCATTTCCCCAGCCTAGAATGTCCTTCACCCAACCACGTTTAATTCTCATCCAGCCTTCCTGGCACAACTCAAGCCCCATGTCTCATGAGAAATTTCCTTCTTTCTGAGTTCCACATTAAAAAACAAAACCAGGGGAATACAGGGTTTACTGGATCTGGATCTGTTACACTTGTTGTAACTGCCTAGGTTGTCAGTGGCTTTTGCACGTTTTTGGCTTCCCTTCTGAGGCAGATACTGTAGGCTGGCTAACCAGCACCCATTCCCAACCCTGTCTGTCTTTACCACAGAGGCTGGAAAGCCCAAACGTTCATGGTCCCAGCCTCTTTTAATGCCAGGGTACTCATGTAGCACTGCTGTAGCCAAAGATAGATAAGCTCAGGTTTTATTCTATGGAGTTTATGGGAATGGGAGAGGGAGTACTTCTGAAAAGCATTCATCTGTCCCAGTGAAAGAGACAGGAAAAGCTGGTATCCTGTCCTTCCTTCTCGTTTGTGTCTCAAACACTGGCATGATGCTTGGGGCTGCAGCAGTCATTTTGTGACCACGAGACAAAAAGCACCAGGATGAAAAGCCAGTTGCTGAAAATGGATCCTTAGGGCCTGGTCCCTAAGGACATTGTTGAGCAGCTAAAGCAACATCAGTGTTAACCCACATCCAGACTGCATATTATTAGACAAAAAAATTTAATCTTACTTTTTTAATCTACTCTTAGTTAATTTTCCTATTACTTGCATCTGAAAGCATTCCTAACTCAATCATCTTTCTCACCAGGCTGAGAGCTCTTTGATTGCAGGGACCATACCTTCCACATCTTTGCTTCCTTCAGCATCTAATATAGGGTCTTGCCTATAAACAACCTTAATAACCTCAGCTAGCAGATGGGAAAGGATAGAAGGGAGTTTTCTATCCCTCAAAGTGTCTATTGAAGCAGACAAGACATGGTGTTACATGAAATAGTGGTAAACTAAGGAGATGTTCTAGATCTAATTGAAAATTTTGATGAAATAAATCCTGCCGACCAGATGGCATCCACCCAAGAGCTCTGAGGTGTGTAATTGCATAAATGCTGGCCAAAATGTGCAACCTATTAACATGGAAGTCCTCAGGTTCCAGAAGCCTGGATGATGGTCAATATCTCTCCCACCTACAAAGCTACCTGCAGAGGAGTCTGAGGACCAGAGAGCAATGGGTCTGCCTTCTTTTCCAAACACGTTGACGGAATCTGTAAGAGAGATGCCAGGACACCTAAACAATATGATGTGGTGGAAAGCTGGCATGGTTCTTCCTAAAGGAGACTCAAAAAGGGCTAATCTGCAAATTCTCTTTTAAAGGGGAGCAATTAAAGAGGCCTGATGTGGGGAGATGGAAGGGCTTTGTGGACAAGATACCTGTAGAATTCATAAAAAAAAAAAAAGCTCATAGTGTGGTTTAAGAACACAAGCTTATAAATATTCATCTGCTCTGGGATTGGCGAGACTGTGACCTGAAAACTGGAAATAGGATTAAATAAGCATGTGTCTTAATAGAGACTTACTAACGGTAGGTTCCCTCAGGAATCCCACTCAGACCAACAGGAGTTATTTGGCAGAGGAAATATTCATAGCAGCCGCTCTTCATCTACATAAGAGCCCAGCCCCAAACTCGGAAAACAGGTATAGGTTTGCCAGATAAAACACAGGACTGTGAGTTCTATTTGAATTTCAGAAAGACAACGGATAATTGTGTGGTATAAGTATATCTCAAGAATAAGTGTGCCTCATGCAATAGTTGGGACATACTTACCCTGCAAAATAATTCCGTGGTTCTCTGAAATGGAACTGTTGCTAGGTGTCCTGGTTTGGGGATATTTTGTGAAGTTTGGGGTTTGGTCTTTTTTGTTTTTTTCATTTTTTGTGTATCTTTAATTTTGTTTTCTGCTAAGTCTTGTAACCTTAGGCAGGGTGATAAGGAGGGAAGCTGGAAGATTCACCTGAGGAGGCCGAGGGGCTGCAGAGAGGGGCTGGACAGGACACTGAAGGAGGCAGAATCTCACTGGAGTCTATGAGCCCACGCACCCTGGGTCCTCAGGACCTTGCGGGGTGGGGCGTGGGGGTGGAGAGCAAGGACTCACTGGTTAAGAGACAACAGTACAGCCTAGCTGTGAAGGCTATGGACTCTGGAACCAGTTAGGGGAGCTGGGGTGCTGGGTACCAATTAGGTCTAGAACATCTCATTAGTTTACCACTATTTCATGTAACGCCCATGTCTCATCTGCTTCAACAGACACTTTGAGGGATAGAAAACTCCCTTCTGTCCTTTCCCATCTGCTAACTGTC
>SJYT01076375.1:1378-15987 GCA_006410635.1 Cephalophus harveyi
ACAAAAAGACACACTCACACTGAGAGAGACACACACACCCAGAGAGACACACACATTCAGAGACTCATAACACACTGAGAGACATGCACAGAGAGACACAGAGATGGGCATAATGACTAAGACACACATACTGAGACACGTACACATACAGTGGGAGAACACACACACAAACTAAGAACCAGGCACATTCACAATGAGAGAGACACACTGAAAGAGACACACAATAAGGGACAGAGAAAAACACAATGAGAGGGACACACTGAGACAGACACACCCTGAGAGAGTATAAAACACACTGAGAGACACACAGAGAGACACAGTCAGGCAAACTGACAGGGACACACACACTCGAGATATACACATACAGTGGGAAAAATACACACACACACTAAAAGACAGGCACATGCAAAATGAGAGAAAGACACTGACAGAGACACACACTGAGAGAAAGAAAAGCACAATCAGAGAGACACATGAGAGACACCCAGAGAGACACACAGAGTCACACAGAAACAGGAAAACGGACAGGGGCACACACAGTGAGATACATACACATACAGTGGGAGAAACACACACACAGACAAATGCCAGGCACATGCACAATGAGAGAAACCCAGTGAATGAGACACACACTGAGAAAGAGTGAAAAACACACTGAGAGACACACGGAGAGATACACAAAGAGACAGACAGAGACAGGAAAACGGACAGGGACAGACACAGTGAAATACATACACATACAGTGGGAGAAACACACACACACACAAATGCCAGGCACATGCACAATGAGACAAACACAGTGAATGAAACACACACAGAGAGAGTGTGAAAAACACACTGAGAGACACACGCAGACATACACACAGAGACACACAGAGACAGGCAAACTTACAGGGACACACAGACTGAGAGACACCCTCATCCACGTAGAGACACACAATCCTGAGAGCACTACACACAACCAAACACTGAGAAACAGGCACAGTCAACCTGAGAGAGAAACACACCCTGAGAGAGAATGACACACTGAAAGATATTCACTTCCATTGTGAGACACACACACACACACACACACACACACTCGAGGAACCAGGCAGCCTCACAATGAGACACACTGAGATGGACACTCTGAGAGAAAGGGAAAAACAATGAATGACACACTGAGAGACACACACAGAGCCACACGGAAACAGGAAAACGGACAGGGACCCACACGGTGAGATACATACACATACCGTGGGAGAAGCACACACACACACACAAATGCCAGGCACATGCACAATGAGAGAAACCCAGTGACTGAGACACACACTGAGAGAGAGTGAAAAACACACTGAGAGACACACAGAGAGATACAGAGACACACAGAGACAGACAAACTGACAGGGACACACAGGCTGAGAGACACCCTAATCCACGTAGAGACACACAAACCTGAGAGCACAACACACAACCAAACACTGAGAAACTGGAACAGTCACCTTGAGAGAGAAACACACCCTGAGAGAGAAACACACACAAACACTGAGAAACAGACACACTCACCCTGAGAGAGAAACACACCCTGAGAGAGGACCACATACTGAAAGATATTCACTTCCAGTGCAAGACACACAAACACACACACACACACACACATACTCGAGGAACCAGACACCCTCACAATGAGACACACTGAGATCGACACTCTGACAGAAAGGGAAAACACTGAGAGACACAATGAGAGAAACAGAGAGTCACACAGAAACAGGAAAACGGACAGGGACACACACCATGAGATACGTACACATACAGTGGGAGAAACACACTCACACACAAAGGCCAGGCACATGCACAATGAGAGAAATGTAGTGACTGAGACACACTCTGAGAGAGAGTGAAAAACACACTGAGAGACACCCAGAGAGATACACACAGAGACACACAGAGACAGGCAAACTGACAGGGACACACAGACTGAGAGACACCCTCATCCACGTAGAGACACACAACCCTGAGAGCACGACACACAACCAAACACTGAGAAACAGGCTCAGTCACCCTGAGAGAGAAACACACCCTGAGAGAGAAACACACACAAACACTGAGAAACAGACACACTCACCCTGAGAGAGAAACACACCCTGAGAGAGAACCACACACAGTGAGAGACACCCTCATCCACATAGAGACACACAACCCTGAGGTCATGATGCACAACCAAACACTGAGAAACAGACACACTCACCCTGAGAGAGAAACACATCCTGAGAGAGAAACACACACAAACACTGAGAAACAGACACACTCACCCTGAGAGAGAACCACACCCTGAGAGAGAACCACACACTGAGAGATATTCACTTCCAGTGCGAGACACACACACACACACACACATAATCGAGGAACCAGACACCCTCACAATGAGACACACTGAGAGGGACACTTTGACAGAAAGGGAAAAACACAGAGTGACACACTGAGAGACACACACAGAGTCACACAGAAACAGGAAAACGGACAGAGACACAAACAGTGAGATACATACACATACCATGGGAGAAACACACACACACACAAATGCCAGGCACATGCACAATGAGAGAAATGCAGTGACTGAGACACACTCTGAGAGAGAGTTAAAAACACACTGAGAGACACCCGGAGAGATACACACAGAGACACACAGAGACAGGCAAACTGACAGGGACACACAGAATGAGAGACAGCTTCATCCATGTAGAGACACACAACCCTGAGAGCACGACACACACACAAACAGTGAGAAACAGACACACTCACCCTGAGAGAGAAACACTCCCTGAGAGAGAAACACACACAAACACTGAGAAACAGACATACTCACTCTGAGAGAGAAACACACGCTGAGAGAGAAACACACACTGAAAGATATTCACTTCCAGTGCGAGACACACACACACACACACACACACACTCGAGGAACCAGACAACCTCTCAATGAGACACACTGAGAGGGACACTCTGAGAGAAAAACACTGAGAGACACACATACCGAGAGACACACAAAGAGACACACTGAGACAGGCACACTTAGAGAGATACACACATTGAGAAACACCCTCATCCAAAAAGAGTCACACACACCTGAGAGCAAGACACACACACACTAATAATCAATCACACTCTCAGAGAGACAACACACTGAGAGTGTGAAAACCACACTGAGAGATACACACAGAGACACACAGAGAACGCAAAATGAGAGGGGCACTCTCACACTGAGAGACATACACACACAGTTGGAAAAACACACACACACACAGTAACAACCGGATCGCTCACAATGAGAGAGATCACTGAGAGAGACACACACTGAGAGCGAGTGAAAAACACACTGAGAGACACACATACAGAGACACACACTGAGACACTTACACAGGCAAACTGACAGGCACAAACACAATGAGAGACATACACATACAGTGGGAGAGACACACAAGCCTGAGAGCAAACAAACACAAACACTGACAATCAGACACACTCAACCTGAGAGAGACACACAAACCCAGAGAGACATACACATTCAGAGACTGATAATACACTGAGAAACACACACAGAGACACACAGAGATGGGCAAACTGACTAGGACACACACACTGAGATACATAAACATACACTGGGAGAACACACACACAAACTAAGAAGAAAGCATATTCACAATGAGAGAGACACACTGACAGAGACACACATTGAGAGACAGAGAAAAACACAATGAGGGGGACACACTAGACACACGGAGAGATACACACAGAGACACACAGAGACAGGCAAACTGACAGGGACACACAGACAGAGAGACACCCTCATCCACGTAGAGACACACAACTCTGAGAGAACGACACACACACAAACAATGAGAAACAGACACATTCACCATGAGAGAGAAACACACCCTGAGAGAGAAACACACACTGAAAGATATTCACTTGCAGTTCTAGACACACACACACACACACACACACACACTCGTGGAACCAGACACCCACACCATGAGACATACTGAGAGGGACACTTTGAGAGAAAGGGAAAAAAAACTGAGAGTCACACTGAGAGACAAACACAGAACCACACAGAAACAGGAAAACGGACAGGGACACACACAGTAAGATACATACACATGCAGAGGGAGAAACACACACACACACACACAAATGCCAGGCACATGTACAATGAGAGAAACCCAGTCACAGAGACACACACTGACAGTGAGTGAAAAACACAGTGAGAGACACATGGAGAGATACACACAGAGACACACAGAGACAGGCAAACTGACAGGGACACACAGACAGAGAGACACCCTCATTCACGTAGAGACACACAACCCTGAGAGAACGACAACACACAAACAATGAGAAACAGACACACTCACCCTGCTAGAGAAACACACCCTGAGAGAGAAACACACACTGACAGATACTCACTTGCAGTGCAAGTCACACACTCACACACACACACACACACACACTTGTGGAACCAGACACCCTCACCAGGAGACACACTGAGAGGGACAATTTGAGAGAATTTGAAAAAAACTGGGAGTAACACTGAGAGACAAACACAGAGTCACACAGCAACAGGAAAATGGACAGGGACACACACAGTGATATACATACACATACAGAGGGAGAAACACACACACACACACACAAATGCCAGGCACATGCACAATGAGAGAAACCCAGTCACAGAGAAACACTCTGAGAGAGAGTGAAAAACACACTGAGAGACACACAGAGACACACACTCAGAGAAACACAGAGACAGGCAAGCTGACAGGGACTCACACAGTGAGATACATACACATACAGTGGGAGAAACACACACACACACAAATGCCAGTTACATGCACAATGAGAGAAACACAGTGACTGAGACACACATTGAGAGAAAGTGAAAAACACCCTGAGAGACACACGGAGAAATACACACAAAGACAGGCAAACTGACAGGGACACACAGAATGAGAGACATCCTCATCCACATAGAGACACACAACCCTGAGAGCACAACACACACACAAACACTGAGAAACAGACACACTCACCCTGAGAGAGAAACACACCCTGAGAGAGAAACAAACAAAAACACTGAGAAACAGACACACTCAACCTGAGAGAGAAACAAACCCAGAGAGAGAACCACACACTGAAAGATATTCACTTCCAGTGCGAGACACACACACAAACACACACACTCGAGGAACCAGAAACCCTGAAAATGAGACACACTGAGAGGGACACTCTGAGAGAAAGGGAAAAACACTGAGAGACACACTGAGAGACACACAGAGAGTCACACAGAAACAGGAAAATGGACAGGGAAATACACAGTGAGATACATACACATACCTTGGGAGAAACACACACACACACAAATGCCAGGCACATGCACAATGAGAGAAACCCAGTGACTGAGACATACACTGAGAGAGAGTGGAAAACACACTGAGACACACACGGAGAGATACACACAGAGACAGACAGAGACAGAAAAATGGACAGGGAAACACACAGTGAGATACATACACATACAGTGGGAGAAACACACACATACACAAATTCCAGGCACATGCACAATGAGAGAAACCCAGTGACTGAGACACACACTGAGAGAGAGTGATAAATACACTGAGAGACACCTGGAGAGATACACAAAGAGAGAGACACACACAGACAGGCAAACTGACAGGGACACAAAGGCCGAGAGACACCCTCATCCATGTAGAGACACACAACGCTGAGAAAAGACACACACACAAACACTGAGACACAGACACACTCAACCTGAGAGAGAAACACACCCTGAGAGAGAAACACACACAAACACAGAGAAACAGACACACTCACCATGAGAGAGAAACACACCCTAAGATAGAACCACACACCGAAAGATAGTTTCTTCCACTGTGAGACACACACACACACACACACACACACACACACACACACTCGAGGGACCAGACATCCTCACAATGAGACACACTGAGAGGGACACGCTGAGAGAAAGGGAAAAACACTGAGAGACACACAGAGAGACAAACACAGAGTCACACAGATACAGGAAAACGGACAGGGACACACACAGTGAAATACATACACATACAGTGGGAGAAATACACACACACACAAATGTCAGGCACATGCAAAATGAGAGAAACCCAGTGACTGAGACACACACTGAGAGAGAGTGAAAAGCACACTGAGAGACACACAGAGAGATACACACAGAGACACACAGAGACAGGAAAACGGACAGGGACACACACAGTGAGATACATACACATACAGTGGGAGACACAATGAGAGAAACCCAGTGACTGAGACACACACAGAGAGAGAGTGAAAAACACACTGAGAGACACACGGAGAGATACACACAGAGACAGACAGAGACAGGAAAACGGACAGGGACACACACAGTGAGATACATACACATACAGTGGGAGGAACACACACACACACAAATGCCAGACACATGCACAATGAGAGAAAACCAGTGACTGAGACACACACTGAGAGAGAGAGAAAAACACACTCTGAGCCATAGGGAGAGATACACACAGAGACACACAGAGACAGGCAAACTGACAGGGACTTATAGACTGAGAGACACCCTCATCCACATAGAGACACACAAACCTAAGAGCACGACACACAACCAAACACTGGGAAACAGAACAGTCACCCCGAGAGAGAAACACACCCTGAAAGAGAAACACACACAAACACTGAGAATCAGACACACTCACCCTGAACGAGAAACACACCCTGAGAGAGATACAAACAAAACCACTGAGAAACAGACAGACTCACCCTGAGAGAGAAACACACCCTGAGAGAGAACCACACACTGAAAGATATTCACTTGCAGTGCGAGACACACACACACACACACACACACACACACACACACACCCTCAAGGAACCAGACACCCTCACAATGAGACACACTGAGAGGGACACTCTGAGAGAAAGGGAAAAACAATGAGAGACACACTGAGAGACACACAGAGTCACACAGAAACAGGAAAACGGACAGGGACACACACAGTGAGATACATACACATGCAGTGGGAGAAACACACACACACACACAAATGCCAGGCACATGCACAATGAGAGAAACCCAGTGACTGAGACACACACTGAGAGAGAGTGAAAAACACACTGAGAGACACATGGAGAGATACAGACAGAGACAGAGACAGGAAAACGGACAGGGACACACACAGTTAGATACATACACATACAGTGGGAGAAACACACACACACAAATGCCAGGCACATGTACAATGAGAGAAACCCAGTGACTGAGACACACACTGAGAGAGAGTGAAAAACACACTGAGAGACACCCGGAGAGAGACACACAGAAGCACACAGAGACAGGCAAAGTGACAGGGACACAAAGGCTGAGAGACACCCTCATCACGTAGAGACACAAAACCTTGAGAGCAAGACACACACACAAACACTGAGAAACAGGCACAGTCACCCTGAGAGAGAAACACACCCTGAGAGAGAAAAACACACAAACACTGAGAAACAGACACACTCACCCTGAGAGAGAACCACACCCTGAGAGAGAACCACACACTGAAAGATATTTACTTCCAGTGCAAGGCACACACACACACACACACACACACGAGGAACCAGACACCCTCACAATGAGACACACTGAGAGGGACACTCTGAGAGAAAGGGAAAAACACTGAGTGACACACTGAGAGACACACACAGAGTCACACAGAAACAGGAAAACGGACAGGGACACACACAGTGAGATACATACACATACAGTGGGAGAAACACACACACACACACAAATGCCAGGCACATGCACAATGAGAGAAACACTGTGACTGAAACACACACTGAGAGAGAGTGAAAAACACACTGAGAGACACATGGAGAAATGCACACAGAGAAACACAGAGACAGGCAAACTACAGGGACACACAGACTGAGAGACACCCTCCTTCACGTAGAGACACACAACCTTGAGAGCACGACACACAACCAAACACTGAGAAACAGGCACAGTAACCCTGAGAGAGAAACACACCCTGAGAGAGAACCACACACTGAGAGATATTCAATTCCAGTGCGAGACACACACACACACACACACACTTGAGGAACTAGACACCCTCACAATGAGACACACTGAGAGGGACACTCTGAGAGAAAGGGAAAAACACTGAGAGACACACTGAGAGACACACAGAGTCACATGGAAACAGGGAAAAGGACAGGGACACAAACAGTGAGATACATAGACATACAGTGGGAGGAACACCCACACACACAAATCCCAGGCACATGCACAATGAGAGAAACCGAGTGACTGAGACACACATTGAGAGAGAGTGAAAAACACACTGAGAGACACACGGAGAGATGCACACAGAGACACACAGAGACAGGCAAACTGACAGGGACCCACAGACTGAGAGACAACCTCATCCACGTAGAGACACAAAACCCTGAGAGCATGACACACAACTAAACACTGAGAAACAGGCACAGTCACCCTGAGAGAGAAACACACCCTGAGAGAGAACCACACACTGAGAGATATTCACTTCCAGCGCGAAACACACAACACACACATACACACACACACACACACTCGGGAACCAGACACCCTCACAATGACTCACTCTGAGAGGGATACTGACAGAAAGGGAAAAACACTGAGAGACACACTGAGAGACACATACAGAGTCACACAGAAACAGGAAAACTGACAGGGACACACACAGTGAGATACATACACATACAGTGGGAGAAACACACACACACAAATGCCCAGCACATGCACAATGAGAGAAACCCTGTGACTGAGACACACACTGAAAGAGAGTGAAAAACACACTGAGAGACACCCGGAGAGATACACACAGAGACACACAGAGACAGGCAAACTGACAGGGACACCCAGACTGAGAGACTCCCTCATCCACGTAGAGACACACAACCCTGAGAGCATGACACACAACCAAACACTGAAACACAGACACACTCACCCTGAGAGAGAAACACACCCTGAGAGAGAAACACACACAAAAACTGAGAAAGAGACACACTCACCCTGAGAGAGAAACACACCCTGAGAGAGAAACACACCCTGAGAGAGAAACACACACTGAAAGATAGTTACTTCCAGTTCAAGACACACACACACACACACTCACACACCCTCGCGAAACCAGATACCCTGACAATGAGACACACTGAGAGGGACACTCTGAGAGAAAGGGAAAAACACTGAGAAACACCCTGAGAGACACATAGAGTCACACAGAAACAGGAAAACGGACAGGGACACACACAGTGAGATACATACACATACAGTGGGAGAAACACACACACACACAAATGCCAGGCACATGCACAATGAGAGAAACCCAGTGACTGAGACACACACTGAGAGAGAGTGAAAAACACACTGAGAGACACACGGAGAGATACACACAGAGACAGACAGAGACAGGAAAACGGACAGGGACACACACAGTGAGATACATACACATACAGTGGGAGAAACACACACACACACAAATGCCAGGCACATGCACAATGAGAGAAACCCAGTGACTGAGACACACACTGAGGGAGAGTGAAAAACACACTGAGAGACACACGGAGAGATACACACAGAGACAGACAGAGACAGGAAAACGGACAGGGACACACACAGTGAGATACATACACATACAGTGGGAGAAACACACACACACACAAATGCCAGGCACATGCACAAAGAGAGAAACCCAGTGACTCAGTCACACACTGAGAGAGAGTGCAAAACACATTGAGAGACACACAGAGAGAGACACCCAGAGACACACAGAGACAGGCAAACTGACAGGGACACAAAGGCTGAGAGACACCCACATCCACGTAGAGACACAAAACCCTGAGAGCAAGACACACACAAACACAGAGAAACAGACACACTCACCCTGAGAGAGAAACACTCCCTGAGAGAGAACCACACACTGAAAGATATTCAATTCCAGTGCGAGACACACACACACACACACACACACACTCGAGGAACCAGACACCCTCACAATGAGACACACTGAGAGGGACACTCTGAGAGAAAGGGAAAAACACTGAGAGACACACTGAGAGACACACACAGAGTCACACAGAAACAGGAAAACGGAGAGGGACACACACAGTGAGATACATACACATACATTTGGAGAAACACACACATACACAAATTCCAGGCACATGCACAATGAGAGAAACCCAGTGACTGAGATACACACAGAGAGAGAGTGAAAAACACACTGAGAGACACCCGGAGATACACACAAAGACACACAGAGACAGGCAAATTGACAGGGACACAAAGGTTGAGAGACACCCTCATCCATGTAGAGACACACAACCCTGAGAGCAAGACACAAATACTGAGAAACAGACACACTCACCCTGAGAGAGAAACACACACAAACACTGAAAAACAGAAACACTCACCCTGAGAGAGAAACACACACTGAGAGAGAACCACACAGTGAAAGATATTTACTTCCAGTGCGAGACACACACACACACACACACACACTCGAGGAACCAGACACCCTCACAATGAGACACACTGAGAGGGACACTCTGAGAGAAAGGGAAAAACACTGAGAGACACACTGAGAGACACACACAGAGTCACACAGAAACAGGAAAACGGACAGGGACACACACAGTGAGATACATACACATACAGTGGGAGAAACACACACACACACAAATGCCAGGCACATGCACAATGAGAGAAACCCAGTGACTGAGACACACACTGAGAGAGAGTGAAAAACACACTGAGAGACACACGGAGAGATACACACAGAGACAGACAGAGACAGGAAAACGGACAGGGACACACACAGTGAGATACATACACATACAGTGGGAGAAACACACACACACACACAAATGCCAGGCACATGCACAATGAGAGAAACCCAGTGACTGAGACACACACTGAGAGAGAGTGAAAAACACACTGAGAGACACACGGAGAGATACACACAGAGACAGACAGAGACAGGAAAATGGACAGGGACACACACAGTGAGATACATACACATACAGTGGGAGAAACACACACACACACAAATGCCAGGCACATGCACAATGAGAGAAACCCAGTGACTGAGACACACACTGAGAGAGAGTGAAAAACACACTGAGAGACACACAGAGAGATACACACAGAGACAGACAGAGACAGGAAAACGGACAGGGACACACACAGTGAGATACATACACATACAGTGGGAGAAACACACACACACACAAAAGCCAGGCACATACACAATGAGAGAAACCCAGTGACTGAGACACACACTGAGAGAGAGTGAAAAACACACTGAGAGACACACGGAGAGATACACACAGAGACAGACAGAGACAGGAAAACGGACAGGGACACACACAGTGAGATACATACACATACAGTGGGAGAAACACACACACACACAAATGCCAGGCACATGCACAATGAGAGAAACCCAGTGACTGAGACACACACTGAGAGAGAGTGAAAAACACACTGAGAGACACACGGAGAGATACACACAGAGACAGACAGAGACAGGAAAACGGACAGGGACACACACAGTGAGATACATACACATACAGTGGGAGAAACACACACACACACAAATGCCAGGCACATGCACAATGAGAGAAACCCAGTGACTGAGACACACACTGAGAGAGAGTGAAAAACACACTGAGAGACACACGGAGAGATACACACAGAGACAGACAGAGACAGGAAAACGGACAGGGACACACACAGTGAGATACATACACATACAGTGGGAGAAACACACACACACACAAATGCCAGGCACATGCACAATGAGAGAAACCCAGTGACTGAGACACACACTGAGAGAGAGTGAAAAACACACTGAGAGACACACGGAGAGATACACACAGAGACAGACAGAGACAGGAAAACGGACAGGGACACACACAGTGAGATACATACACATACAGTGGGAGAAACACACACACACACAAATGCCAGGCACATGCACAATGAGAGAAACCCAGTGACTGAGACACACACTGAGAGAGAGTGAAAAACACACTGAGAGACACACGGAGAGATACACACAGAGACAGACAGAGACAGGAAAACGGACAGGGACACACACAGTGAGATACATACACATACAGTGGGAGAAACACACACACACACAAATGCCAGGCACATGCACAATGAGAGAAACCCAGTGACTGAGACACACACTGAGAGAGAGTGAAAAACACACTGAGAGACACACGGAGAGATACACACAGAGACAGACAGAGACAGGAAAACGGACAGGGACACACACAGTGAGATACATACACATACAGTGGGAGAAACACACACACACACAAATGCCAGGCACATGCACAATGAGAGAAACCCAGTGACTGAGACACACACTGAGAGAGAGTGAAAAACACACTGAGAGACACACGGAGAGATACACACAGAGACAGACAGAGACAGGAAAACGGACAGGGACACACACAGTGAGATACATACACATACAGTGGGAGAAACACACACACACACAAATGCCAGGCACATGCACAATGAGAGAAACCCAGTGACTGAGACACACACTGAGAGAGAGTGAAAAACACACTGAGAGACACACGGAGAGATACACACAGAGACAGACAGAGACAGGAAAACGGACAGGGACACACACAGTGAGATACATACACATACAGTGGGAGAAACACACACACACACAAATGCCAGGCACATGCACAATGAGAGAAACCCAGTGACTGAGACACACACTGAGAGAGAGTGAAAAACACACTGAGAGACACACGGAGAGATACACACAGAGACAGACAGAGACAGGAAAACGGACAGGGACACACACAGTGAGATACATACACATACAGTGGGAGAAACACACACACACACAAATGCCAGGCACATGCACAATGAGAGAAACCCAGTGACTGAGAAACACACTGAGAGAGAGTGAAAAACACACTGAGAGACACCCGGAGAGATACACACAGAGACACACAGAGACAGGAAAACTGACAGGGACACACAGACTGAGAGAAACCCTTATCCATGTAGAGACACACAACCCTGAGAGCATGACACACAACCAAACACGGAGAAACAGGCACAGTCACCCTGAGAGAGAAACATACCCTGAGAGAGAAACACACACAAACACTGAGAACCAGACACACTCACCCTGAGAGAGAAATACACTCTGAGAGAGAACCACACACTGAAAGATATTCACTTCCAGTGCGAGACTCACACATACACACACACAAACACACAAGAGGAACCCATAACCATCACAATGAGACACATTGAGAGGGACACTCTGAGAGAAAGGGAAAATCACTGAGTGACACACTGAGAGACACACACACACTCACTTAGAAACAGGATAACGGACAGGGACACACACAGTGAGATACATACACATACAGTGGGAGAAACACACACACACACAAATGCCAGGCACATGCACAATGAGAGAAACCCAGTGACTGAGACACACACTGAGAGAGAGTGAAAAACACACTGAGAGACACACGGAGAGATACACACAGAGACAGACAGAGACAGGAAAACGGACAGGGACACACACAGTGAGATACATACACATACAGTGGGAGAAACACACACACACACAAATGCCAGTCGCATGCACAATGAGACAAACACAGTGACTGAGACACACATTGAGAGAGAGTGAAAAACACAGTGGGAGACACACGGAGAGATACACACAGAGACAGACAGAGACAGGAAAATGGACAGGGACACACACAGTGAGATACTTACACATACTGTGTGAGAAACACACACACACACACAAATGCCAGGCTCATGCACAATGAGAGAAACCCAGTGACTGAGACACACACTGAGAGAGAGTGAAAAACACACTGAGAGACACACGGAGAGATACACACAGAGACAGACAGAGACAGGAAAACGGACAGGGACACACACAGTGAGATACATACACATACAGTGGGAGAAACACACACACACACAAATGCCAGGCACATGCACAATGAGAGAAACCCAGTGACTGAGACACACACTGAGAGAGAGTGAAAAACACACTGAGAGACACACGGAGAGATACACACAGAGACAGACAGAGACAGGAAAACGGACAGGGACACACACAGTGAGATACATACACATACAGTGGGAGAAACACACACACACACAAATGCCAGGCACATGCACAATGAGAGAAACCCAGTGACTGAGACACACACTGAGAGAGAGTGAAAAACACACTGAGAGACACTCAGATAGATACACACAGAGACAGACAGAGACAGACAAACTGACAGGGACACACAGACTGAGAGACACCCTCATCCACGTTGAGACACACAACCCAGAGAGCATGAGACACAACCAAACACTGAGAAACAGGCACAGTCACCCTGAGAGAGAAACACACATTGAGACAGAAACACACACAAACACTGAGAAACAGACACACTCACCCTGAGAGAGAAACACACCCTGAGAGAGAACCACACACTGA
>SJYT01076383.1:1727-60151 GCA_006410635.1 Cephalophus harveyi
GATTCATGGGGTCGCAAAGAGTCGGACACGACTGAGCGACTGAACTGAACTGAAGAGTATCTGTTACATTTTTTTTTTTAATTTAGAAAGAGCCCACATATTGATTAATAAGAAATCACTAATATGTTTATAAAATGTAATATCTGCAGTAGTTAAAAAAATGGAGTACTGACAAAAAAATGCCAAAAAATTGCTAAGTAAAAGAAGCAAGTCTTGTATAATACTCAAAATGTTTGATAAATGTGAATGTGTGGGGAAGTTGACTCTACCTACAAGGCCAACAATGGCTCATCGTTGGGGAAATTACATGAGTGACTGTCATCATCTTGGTTCATGAAACTGAGCAGCCCACCTGCCTAAAACCATCTGAGGTCTCTACGTCATCCCCAAGCCATCTTCCTCTCAGAAAACAGCCCCAGGGTTGTAGCAAACCAATATCAGTAACTGTCCATTCGTCTCAAGGTCTCTTCTTTCTGGAGTCTCTTGCGTCCTCTTCCCTCTCACACTTCCAATTTTCTCACATATAATCAGAGGCTGTGATCACTATAAAACATATGAGAACAGAGCAAAAACTACCACGCTAACTGAGGTGCAAATCTTCCTGGCTTTTGCCTCTAGCCATGCTCCAGTGAAACTAAATACTGGTAGCATTCACCAGACTCTGATTCTTTTGTCTTGGCCAGTAGCGTACAGTCCTAGAATTTATAGTACAAAAGCAAAGCAGTGGTCTTGTGATTTCTACCTATTCTCAAAGGAATAATTTCTTCTAGCCAGCAAAACTGAAGAGGCTTTGAAGTCGAGTAATGAAAAGGTTATGGCCACTCGTGTATATGGATTTAAATTCTGACTCATCTGTATGGACTTGAGAATGTCAACCTTTAGTGCCTCAGTTTCCATAGCTGTCAAATAAAAATAATAATAGACCCACACCATGAGGTTGCTGTGATAAAACAATCTTACACATAAAACATACAGAAAATGCCTGGCTAGGATTTTGCGTGGTATTATCACACCTCAAAAGCAGCCAGAGAGTATGCTTCCTGAGTTACAATCTATTTATGTGTGAACTGTGGGTAAAAAATAGAATTCTTCCTGTAATACCATATTTTCTGGTCTTCCAGGGAGGCCACATGTGGTTATCCCTGACAACTCTGTTCAGAGATTTGAGTGTTTGTTGCCACTTGAACTTCATTCCAGTAAAAGCCATTTCCAGCTCCTGCTGCAACAGTCAGGGGCTCAAAGACAGGTAACAAAAATGGTAAAACAACAGTAAGAATGTCATTTTCTGAACTCCCAAATATTCAGGGAGATAATTATGTTCAGGGAGATAATTATCAGTGAACACAGACTGGGTGCAATGTACTATTTTAGTTTTTTCCCTTGTTAGATTGTAAATTCAAGAAATACAACTATGATGTCCACCTTATATAGTCTGGACTTAGAAGTAGATGTTCGGGGTCCAAACCCAGAATATTTTGAAATTTAATTGGTATTTGCAAATTGGAGAAAGGTAACTATGATGTCCATCTTCTGTAGTCTGGACTTAGGGAGAGGCACTTGTATGCAATAGATGTTCAGTAAATATTTGAACAAACACTTTATTGCGTCATCTAGCCTCATGCTGGTTATATGACTGACCTGAAATAGATGCTAACATCACACTTTTTCTGAGCTTTCAGACTCCTTATCTGTAAAAACAAAGGAGGAGTAAGTCTCAAGGACTGCAAACTCAAATCCTTGGAGTGATCTGGTAAATTTTTTAGTTAATTAATTAATTAATTTGGCTGCCTTGGGTCTTAGTTGTGGCACTCAGAATCTTCCTTGCATCAGGTGGATCTTTCATTAAGATGTAAGGACTCTCTCTTGATGTGGTGCTCAGACTCCAAAGCTCACGGGCTCAATAGTTGCAGCATCGATTTAGTTGCTCTGTGGCATGTGGGATCTTAGTTCCACACCCAGGGATTGAACCAGCTTCCCTTGCATTGCAAGGCAATTCTTTAACTATTGGACCACCAGAGAAGTCCCTGGTAATGTAAAAATAAATGTGCAAAGGAACCCGATTTAATGCCGGAGGAGTGGTGAGGACTGTGGCTAATTAGAGAAATGCCCCAAGGGATTTATATACAACTATTCTCTTAACAGTAAGCATACCAGAAAAAGACCCATCCCCTGAAAAATTAACTCATCCTGCAGTCTGCTTGCTTGTGGCTGTAGCAGTGATTGTTCAAGTCCTTCCCTGCACTAACATTCTGTGGTTGTGTGAGCCAAAGCTCTCTTCAAGCCTTGTTGCCTGTTCACAACTTGGCTGCAGTCAGCCTTGTTAATTCCTAATTTTTTATGAGATGTTGAGAAAAGTTTGCATGTAATTCCAGATGACTTTGTTGCCTTATTTATCAAGCATGTCTGTCTCACCAGTAACTGATCTTGAATTCCAGATAACACTAATTTATGTTCAATCCTGGACATGAGGTCAAATGACTCAACTGTGGCTTATTCACTTACGTCCCAGAAATAAGGTATCACTAGATCCAGAAATGCATTATCCCTAGTGGGGTCTCTTTGACACATGGCTCCGGGAACTCTTCATTTAGATGTCAGTCATTCCCTCCTCCTGGCTCTGATGTGTCACAGGTTTCCTGACAACAATTAGGGGAACTAAAATCACTGATAATCACAATCACACCTGCCCTCCTTATTGGCTCACAGGCAATTTACTTCTCTCAGCTCTTCTGTCACATAACACACCCCGGGTGTTACTTTTTCAAGCTTCAATTATAGACATTCAATCTGACAGCTTCCCTGAAGTCATTATTCTGCCCCCTATTTTCTGATATTGATCCCAAATGTTTGGGTAAAAGTGGGAAAAAAAATACAGTCAGTCATCCAGATGTTCAGGACGATGCAGATGCCGATCGTACAGTGACATGCCTCCAGGTGATGGCTGCAACCTTGTAAGCTCTGAAATTGTATAGAATCAGAATAGAAATCTTCTCGGAGAAGGCAATGGCACCCCACTCCAGTACTCTTGCCTGGAAAATCCCATGGATGGAGGAGCCTGGTAGGCTGCAGTCCATGGGGTCGCTAAGAGTCAGACACGACTGAGCGACTTCACTTTCACTTTTCACTTTCATGCATTGGAGAAGGAAATGGCAACCCACTCCAGTGTTCTTGCCCGGAGAATCCCGGGGACGGGGGAGTCTGGTGGGCTTCCGTCTATGGGGTCGCACAGAGTCGGACACGACTGAAGCGACTTAGCAGCAGAAATCTTCTACCACCTGCCTTCCTTTGCATATCCAAAATGTATTAACATATCTGCCTACAGAAGGGTCCATTTGTCCCTGAGCCGTTCCTTCATCCATTCAGGAGACATGTCAGAAGGTTTAAAATTGGGGGCTTCTTCCTCTTCCTCAACTGGTTTCTAGAAGCGGATGGGAACAGCTTTGATATTTATCTTCCCACTGATTTGACGCATGCTGCCATGTTGTCTTGGAAGGCAAAGCCAGCTGCTGTCAGTTTTATTTGAAACAACAGTTTTCTTTCCCTGTTTTGACGACAACAACTACCACCACCAGTTCCCAAATACCTAGAATGTATTCGGTACTCAGCTGGTGGCTATAGACCTCCTATGATATTTAATCTTTAAACAATTGAGATATTGGTCTATGGTTCCCATTTTATAGATTAAAAAAACCTAGCCTGCATCAAGGCTGTCTTATTTAAGGTGATACCTACAGGATTCATATGGAATTCAAATACAGTTTAGCTTGATTCCAAATATAAACAACAGCAGCTATAGATATTACTTTGCTGTAGGTCAGGCTTCACTATACACTATTTCATTAACCTTTGCAATACCCCGTAAGTTACATATTGTTCTTCTCACTCTGTGAATGAGCTATTATTCACCTATTTTTTAAAAACGTTATTAATTTATTCATTTTGGTTGCACTGTGTCCCTGTTGCTGCACATAGGCTTTCTCTAGTTGTGGCAGCTACTCCCAAGTTGTAGTGCATGGATTTCTTATTGTAATGCCTCCTCTTGTTGCAGAGCACAGGCTTTAGGGCACACAGGTTTCAATAGTTGTTGCACATGGGGCTTAGAGCACAGATTCAGTAGTTATGGGACATGGACTCAGTTTCTCAGAGACATGTGGAATCTTCCTAGACCAGGAATTGAACCCATGTCTGCTGCATAGGCAGGCGGTGTCTCAACCACTGGACCACTTATTTTTATTTTAGTTCCTTCAAAGTTTGTGTCTCTGTGCAGTTTGCTCACTTCAACACTTGTTTCTTAATTTCCCCCAATTGAAACACTGGTTTTATTGGTGTCCCAATGCATTTTCAATTTAATGGTGGTACTTAATGAACACCACATATTGCGTGGGTTTATGCAGATAGATTAAAGAGATTAGATTTCTTGGAACCATTCATTTATTCTTTAAATCTTTCCCTATGGAGCATTTCCATAAAACTCTACTTTGTGTGTGGGAGTGTCTCGCCTGTGAGGTTTCCACTTCCCGTATCTTGAGAAAGTGTGATAGAAAACATGGGCCATATAGAATCTCCTGACGAGCTATATGATCTCAGAAAATTTACCTACACTTTTGAAATTTAGCTTACTCACTTGTAGCATGGATACCTTCATACACACATACACATACACACACACACAGTGAGTATAATAATTCAAATAGATTATAGAGTGAAAATGCTTGTCATGGAGTAGCTGTTCAAAAGATGCTACTTCTGGCCCTAGAACACATCCCTGATACACTCAGTTTGGGCCCAGAGGACATCTCTCCCATTTAAGAAATCTCTAGTTGTTCAGTCTGCATCCAAACACACAAACGCTTAATAAAGTGTCTGACACAGCATCTGGAACTCAATTCATATTATTCCATCCTTTGTTTTCTCATTTTTTCCTAATTTTTGTAACATGCACATATGCTTGAGAAAAGGAAGCCTTTTGAAAAAGTTGACTAAATAAATGAAATAAATAATCTGGGAGCTATGTCCTTTGTGTATTTAATCCTTACAACAATTACGTGAATGGGAGCTATTATCTTCATTTCAATAATGAGGAAACTGAGGCCATTGGATAATGAAAATCCCCAAAGCTACACAGCTAATGATTTCCAGAGGCAAGGTTTTAGCCTTGGTTTTCCTGTCTCATTCACAGTCCTCTGACCTCTCTAAATAAATGTGAATCTCTCTCTCCCTTGCAAACATAGCTCAACTGATTCTGATGTAAAATTTTGATATTTAATCATAAACACATTAATTTTAAAACATTTCATAAAATATGCGTACAATGATTGCTGAGTAAATTTGGCTCCTGGTGAGTGAGACACTCACCTTAGTCCCAGCCCTTTACGTAATTTCTCATATAAATGATCAACTATCATGTCTGTGCTCAATCACTCTGCCATGTCTGATTCTTTGCAACCCCATGGACTGGAGCCCACCAGGCTCCTCTGTCCATGGAATTCTTCAGGCAAGAATTCTGGAGCGGTAGCCGTTTCCTGGTTTCCCTGGTGGCTCAGGTGATAAAGAATCTGCCTACAATGCCTCCAGGGCATCTACCCAATCCAGGAATCAAACTCGTGACTCTCGCATCTCCTGTATTACAGGTCGATTCTTTACCACTGTGCCACCTGGGAAGCCTGGTGTTTAATTCATTTATTCATGTACTGTTTAATTCATTCACTCAATCATTCATTCAGAAAACTGCACACAAACCACATTTCTATATGGTGTGGGCTGTTGGTCTTCTTGTAACCTGGTTATAAAAAGCCCTCTTGTTATGTAGCCCGGGGCAGGCTCAGGAACCCACATTCGAATATTAATGAATGGGAAATGGATGATTTTATGATGCCTGACCTTTCTGCTTTAATCCATTAGGAAGTATAGATTGGTTAGTAGTTAGCACAACTGGGCAAAAGCTGTCTAAGTGGAAAATTGATCCTGGTAAGTGTACACATAGCAGTTCCACCTGTTAATGCTTCCTATTTTAGCTTTCTGAACTTTTGCTCATAGATACCTCAAGTTCACGTCCCAGCATGCCAAGCTGAATGTGGGGGAGACTTGGCATGAGTTGCCAGAGATGTCATTTCTTTCCATGTTAAGTAAAGGGATAAGTTAAAAGAAATGCCGTACAAATCAAAAGATCAGCCCCAGCCTCTAGGAAGCACCACTTGGTGTCTCCTCACCCAGATCAATTGAGCTCTTCATTGAGAAGGTTTTGCAGATACTTGCAAACGTCAGTGTAAGGCTCTATTTTTTTTTTTTTTTTCTTTGCTCCATAGAAAAATCCTAGGCCTGGTTGCCTTTCCTTCACGGTTAAGGGCAGGGCAGACAGAGGGAACACACCGTGGTCTGGTGGAAAGGGCTTGGGAGACCTCAGTTCTTGACCTAATCCTGTCTTATTCATTACCTTTGTCTGGGCTTTCATTTCTTCATAGAAAAGTGAGAGGGTTGGACTGGGTAATCTTTCAGGACCCACCCAAGAACTCCATGATGCCCTTAAGCCTGCATTCTAGTTCACATGTACCTTGAGGTCTGCCTTTGTGTTAAGTGAGGGTTAGAAATAGGTTTCAAGTCCTAAATCAGTTAATTGGTGTTGTCTGACTGGAGCTCTATGTTGAGGAATTTCTGAAGACACAGGTAAGTCTAGAAGGACAAGCTCCACAATGTTCCATGGAGTCGGGTAGAAGTGGGCATGGGGTCAGAGTGGTTTCCTGAATGCCTTGTAATTGCCTTCAGGGCACTAGATTGAGATCTCATTGAGACAGGAATTCTATCCTTTCATCTTTATTCTCCTAGCTCAGGGCCTTGAAAAGAGCAGATATTCAGTATATGTTGAAGGATCCTGAAGGAATGAAGGAACACCGCTCATGGAGTTCTGAGACTCTGGGATCTAGAGGATTTTGTTGATAGTGAAGAAGGAAACAGTCAGAACAGGCTCCAAGAAAGCAGGACTCTATCTTGGGCCAGACTGAGAACTTTGAGCTATATACCCAGTATTATGGGAAAAGACATACCAACTGGAAAACCAGACCCCCAGAGGGAAGAGCACCAGGGCTTGTACCTAGACTCTCCTTTGCCTAAAAGAATGCCCTAATTATCTGTGTAACTGAATAGAATCATACATTCTATTATGCTTATGGGATATGACCACAGGCCTATTGACAATTGCCCACCGCTAACTACCTAGGCCTAAGGCATATGAATCACAGGTTAACTTTGATTGTATCTTTCTTTTCCTTTGTTCAGACTAGTTTCAGGCAATTTGGGGAGGTGGGTTTGGGCAGGTACACTTAGGGTATATAAGGTTTTCACAAAAACTGGTCAGAGTCCTTGGCTAAGAGGAGACTCTACCTTGGGCCTGCCGGTGTAATAAACTTCATCCACTGTCTGCATTGTCCTTCTGAGTGAGTTTGTTTCATGGAACACATGGCTACAGCAACAGAGAGTTTATTTTTAATGCTGATACTCCCTTTGCCCAGCCTGAGCCTGAGCCTGCTGTAAATCTTGATAACAAGAGGGCGAAATGATGACTTCTATAGCAAAGTGAGTATATTCAAGAAGTAATGATATTTTTTCTGAAGTCAAAGTGCTTGTGTTAAAATCCAAGGCTGATCATTGGCTAGGTGTTATCCTTGGGCAGGTTCCTTCACTTTACTAAGCCACAATTTCTTCATCTATAAAATGGGGATGATAAAGTACCTAAATCACTGGCAGTTACAAAAACTGAATAATGTGGAAGTCCATAGTATAGAACCTGGACTATATCAAGTACATATTATCCATTATTATAATTATTAGTTACTGCTTGACCATGAACATGTACTACACACTATGCTGAAGCCAAGAATATTTCATGCTCTCCTAGTACTTCTAAGAAAATCAAGGCTATTTGGGAGAGAACAAGCAAAAAATATTCTTATGCTTCTGGGAGGGAGTGGAATGTTGGACAGGGAAGTTGCAAGAACAGAGAGAAATGGGAGTCAACACTCAGAGCCTCTGAATTATCTCCAGATGATTTCCCAAAGCCCTTCACTCCCTAAGCCTAACAGATCTATAAATATTCCCTCTTTGCAGTCAAGTTTAAGGTGAGAGGCCCTAAATGATTCCATTCCTGAGTCTTGGATCTAGGCTGAACTGTATTCTCAAAGATACATATGTTCTTATTTAAATGATTGTTCTCTGAAATGCTTCATACCCATCACATTTTTAGAAGAGCATAATCTAAGCAAAAGGAAACCACTATAGAAGTTAGATTATGGGCTAGTAGAATCATGGAGCCCTTTTCTACTGTATTACCACTATCTGTGCATTCTAAGTGGCACATATGACATACACATGGCAAATTTGAAGGGAGTTGAACAAAACTGTTTGAACGAGTGCAGCAGTATGGCTAACATTAGAAGGAAAAGAAAACATCATGGCATAGGTCATAAAGTTGACTAGTTGCCCAGTTATTGCCAACTAGTTGCCTGTTTATATCATGACTGGGAGAAAAATCTGAAATATAGTAGTTGATGAATATGTTTTATCTCCTTTACCCTATATCTCATGGTCATTATTAACACTGATGATACTCATGCTTTCCACACTCAAGAAATTATTTTCACAACCTTTTTCATAACTTTCTTGCTCACTTCCTTCATTTGCTAAATATGAATTGAACTTTGTCTCCACTTACTTACAAACAACATACATGTTCTTTTCTACACCAGACACGTGGTGGACACTGTGAGGGAAACAAATAAGCTAGATGATGGCCTGATTTCCAAGGATTTCAGAGCCTTATGGAAACAGGTGGTTAGATCAACTCAGATCATCATAATACAGAGCAAAAGGTAATCCAGGATCTGGAGATTTAGACATGAAAATGTAAGTGAGACAGAAGATGAGGAAGAAAGAAGGAGAAAAAATAAACTAAGATACATTTAGTAGCCACTATATACAAGGTGCTGTTCCAGCCACTTAGCCATATTTATGTCTGTATCTATACTTCACCTCTATCTACATCCATAAAAATTATACCTGTCATCTACAAGCACATCATAAAATATAGGTACATCAGCAAGTTATTATTGTCTCTGTTTTGCAAATGAGGAGGCTGAGAGTCAGAGAAGCTAAGCAGTACAACTGAAATGCATTCTTAGAAAAAGAAAAAAAAAAATGATAGTCAGTACAATGGCCCCCATGCCTCATCTCTCATTTGTCTTCCTGGCCTCAATATCCTTTCCCAGAATAAGAACTTACTTTATTAAATTTCAGTTCTGTGCTCACCTTTTAATACATATTATATTTCTTAATGGGGTTCCCTGGCAGCTCAGATGACAAAGAATCCATTGCAGTGTAAGAGACCTGGGTTTGATCCCTGGGTTGGGAAGATCCCCTGGAGGAGGCCATGCCAACCCACTCTAGTATTCTTGCCTGGAGATTCCCCATGGACAGAGGATCCTGGTGGCCTACAGTCCATCGGGTCTGTAAAGAGTCCAACACAACTGAGTGACTAAGCACAGCACATATTATTTAATAATAACAATAGCCCAGTGAAGGGAATGTGGTTGCCCTTCCTTGTTTCATAAATGAGAAAATAAAGGCTCAGAGAACCTATGTAAGAAGGAATTTCAAAACAGAATTCATAAATGTGGCATTCTCTGTCATCTTATGCTCCCTCTGCATGATCTGAAAGTAAATATTCTTACAATACATATGTGTATATGTATGTATACACACATGTGCACACACACATGTATATGTATATACACACACACACATATATATGATATTTGTATCATATCAAATATCTACTGCTGCTGGATAATTCGGTCAGTGACTTTTCGGAGGTTGCATAAAAGATCCTCTTTCTCAAGTTCAAATATTTGCTCATCCTGGAGGCCTTCATTAGAGATTAACAGGAGATCCAATTTTAAATTTCCCATGTTGGAACTGAGGATTCTAAATAATGACCTGGAGATTTGAATATCAACATTCCCTAGAGAGGAAGTAGCCAAATGACACTCTCTATTGCTTTCAGCAAATCCAATTAGTTGAAAGTTCAATTTACAATGAATCCTGGGAGCAACTTATGGAAAGAATACTGACTAGGAATAAAGACAGCTATGATCAAGTCAAAATAACCATCATAATTAACAATTGCAATCTGCTATGTAGTTTAAAACACAGTTCATAGTATTTGCTCTTTCTAATAATCCTATGAGGACATGTTATTATTTTCCCAGAATCCAGGGCCTCTTTAAGTCCTGCTGATTATATGCCGTAACTGAATCTGGGTTCTAGCCCTCCTTCTCCATAACCACAAACTCTCTTTTGGATCGGATCTATCACCTGTTACCTGGGGTATTTCAATGGCCTCCTCATTGATCTTCTTTCCTTAGTTTTACATCCTGCACTTCATTTCCTACCTTTATGACAAAAGGCTCTTACTAAATCACAAATATGAATTTCACTCCCTTAGGTAAAACTGATCAAATCCTATCCCTCCCAATTAGCAAAATATCTTCCCTCTCCTTCCCTCCCTCCTTCCCTCTTTCCTTCCTTCCTATATTCTGTTGACCACATGCTGTCTCATAAGTGTCACATGAAAATATCAATGAACAGGGCTGCTTCAGTAGAGGTAGATGTGAGAACTCCAAACAGTACCTGTCGCCACCCCCTACTCCCCACCCTGCTCTCTGTTTCATCCCCCCCCTCCTCTAATCCAAGTAGTCTATGGAGCACAGTTTGAAATGTCACTGGCTTATAGAGTAAAGTTCAGACTCCTTAGGGGAGGGGAGAGCCCACGTGTAACCACCCCCCAGGCTCTCAGTGAGGAATTAGCCCAAGTGACAAAGGCAGTCCAAGAGGTGGCCCTCACCCCTGCAGCTGCAGAGCTAACCGGATACATTAGGGGAAAGAGCAAAAGGTGAATGGCTAAGACATCCATCTTTCAAACTTCTTTTGGATCAAATGAAACCTTTTGCAGTTACCTGAAAGAAATACACATACTTACATTTTAAAATTTGTGCATGGGTTGTTTTTCCAACGCAAATGCCACAAATATTATGTCCTCTGCATAATCTCTCAGACTTCCCTGCCCTTCATGTGGGCTATCTATTTTGTCCTGTACTTGCTTTTTATACCACTTCATGCTTTACGATAAGACATACTACGTTGCACTGAAGCTGCAGTTTCATGTCTGTCTCTTCTCCTAGACTTTAAGAATAGGGAGCGGGTTTTATTCACCTTTTAATCAATAACACGGGGGTTGGCACACAGTAGGTATGCCACCAATATTTGTTGAATTGAAGGTGAGGATATTTTCACTTACAAGCAAAAGTACAGAAAGTATACAAACACTGGCTAATGGTATGGTTGAGATTATCACCTGTAAAAGTTGATTATTTTTTAATAAAAGGATTTGATTGACAAGAACTAAATTAACAAATGACTCTTTTCAAAACAGCTGTTGCATTACGAGGGGTGAGCTGTTACCTCACAAATAAAATAGATTGACTACATTTGAGGCTGCAAGCTAATTTTGGAACCTACATGGAGTGAGATGATGTGTATGAGCAGAAAAACAGGATACAGGGCTTTCTGGAAACTGTATGTTCTGCCCTCAGCGATCTGAGCTTTGGACCAAGAAAATCAATGCATAGCAGTGCAGAGGTGATAGATGGGTGATCACCATAGAAACAGCATGACTCTCAGAATAGGTCAAGACTTGACTGTATCCAAATCAGTATAGTATCATATCTTAGAAAAGAACACAGAGGCCCGAAGTGGAGGGGTCTCCTTACTAAGGGAAGAAGGAAGGAAGAAAGTTGACAGGGCACTGTAGCTACCCCCGAGGGAAAAGACACAGAACGCAGAAAACGTGAACATTCTAGCTGCAGACAGAGAAGCTTCATCAGACTCTGTCTTAGCTCTGAAGAGAAATCCTTTGTGACTATCTTCATGTCTTCATTTTGTTTGGGTTTTGCTTTTCCTTTTTATTCATTTATTTGACACAGGTGTATAAAAGTAAGTCATTAAAAGCATGCACTTTGGAGTCAAACATTCTGAGGTTCATGTCCTAATATTGCCCACAATGAAAAATGGCAACAGGAATGGAACTCTTCCCATCTCGCCTTAGTGCTTTTTGTTGGAGTGCCCTCCATCTGCCTATTGCCCAGAACCTGCTCTGCCTGCAAAATTCAGCAAGCCAGGAAGGCTGGAGAACCAGGCCTCCAAACCCACCCTCAGCAGACCTCAACCAAAGACTTGCGGAAGGTGGTGTATGGAAATGTGAAAGTGAAATTTTTAGTCACTCAGTCATGTGCAACTCTTTGTGACCCTGGACTTACCTCTGTCCATGGATTTCCCCAGGCAAGAATACTGGAGTAGGTTGCCATTCCCTTCTTCAGGGGATCTTCCTAACCCAGGGACTGAACCTGAGCTCCTGCATTGTGTAGGCAGATTCTTTACTGTCTGCGCCACCAGGGACGCTACCCCCAATACCTTGCATCTTTGATGGGATAGCTCTCAGGTATGTGTTCTTTTGACTGCTTGAGTTTTCCCAGGAAGACTGAGTTCCAATCCCCTACCATGATTTCTGGGGCTTCCCTAGTGGCTCAGATGAATCTGCCTGCAACATGTGTGTGTGTGTGTGTGTGTGTGTGTGTGTGTGTGTGTGTGTATAGGTATGGAGAGAGTATTATAGGCAGAGAAAATCATATATCAAAAGACCTGCCATACATGTGAAAAAATGGAGGAAGGTAGAAAGGAGGTAGGGAGAGAGAAAAAGACTGCCCCAAAGTTCCTTTAATCTGATCCCATGTGCATCAAACAACCACTACTTCAGTTTAGTTCTGAAAGTTTTTTTTTTTTTTTTAAATACTAAGAAACCAGTCAGAGGTTCAGTGTGCTAACACTGCCATTTAGTCATTGAAAAGACCACCTTGGCTGCGTAGGCAAACACACTGAGAGGTATTCTGGTTTAATTTGAATGTGTGTCTTGTGAGTTGGGTGACAGTCTGGCAAGTCCATTGAGTTATACCAGTTCTGGGCCGCTAACAAGATGGAGTGTATGGAGTTGAAAGGCTGAAATTGCCACCCTGAGGCTGGGCTTATTCCCAGGGTGACACTCCTCATGAGCGTTCCTGATGGGCTCTCTTCTTTGGGGGAAGGCTTCTTCTTGACACTGTGCCCTTATTCTATGTCAGCACCCAACATCCACTGCCCAACCCCCATTCTAGATTGCAGATCTCTCTGTTCTAATGCCAGGAAACGGACACCCTCAGCAACTTTATCAGCCAAGACCACCAATGAAAGCCCAAGCAATCTTCTTTTCTCAAGCCCTGGGGTGCAGAGAAGTTATAAATCAGACAATTTTGGTAGGGGCAAATTAAATATTTCATGGTGCAGTTCTTTGAACTCATAGAAGCAAAAGTGCTCAATAAATGGACATTATTATTATTGCTTCTGGCTGCAGACACTAAGGCACCTGAGACCCCTTACTTTTTAAGTGTTTTTTCTCTTTTTTTTTTCAGTGGTTGTAATGAAACTTATTTGCTTATAGGTATTACCCTGGTAGTCTCTGTTGCCTTTAATGCTGAGTAACTTTGAGAGCCAATGACCACTGGAACCACCACAGCTCAGACATCATCAAGAAGACATATGTTTTATTCTTAATTGGGTGGTATGGATTATTTTTCTTTTCAGTATTACTGGAAAGCACTATGAGAGGATTTTCCAGAATGGTGCAATAAAAATAAAATTTGATTGATTAATTCAATAACTACGGCTAGGAAGCATCTTGTGTGGCAGTGGGGAGGAAGCATCCAGAGCCCATAGATGGAGGCTGCATAACTCACGTCTGTTTGAGACACAGACTCCTGAGCGAGATGCTGGCTTCTTAGAGAACAGCTCACTCTTGGAAGTAAGAGCCAGGTTGAATGGCTTATTTTCCTCCTGAGCTTCATCTGGTGAGTTATAACTGTGGGGCATCAGGGTAGAGATGGTAAATCATATTTACAAAGCTCTTCAGCAGTCACCCTCCATTTTTGCCCTGATTCTGTTGGTAGAAGCACTTAGCTCTTGCCTTTGGGTAGAACTCAGGGGAGTCCCAACCCCAAGGAAAGGCCTGCTGGAAGGATTATTAATTCATTGCCAAGGTAGGGAATTTCAAGCAGGTGTCACGGGACTCAAGACATTGTATGCAGAATTCTTCTGTGCACAGTTTTCTGTGGAAATAGTGATATTAGTTTCTCCAAGATGTCTATGAGTCCCCACAAGGTTAAAAGCGATGGCACTAGAGTATATATTCACAGGCTGGAGGCACTGGAAGATAGATGATGTTTCTAAAATGTATATATGGGACTTCTCTGGTGGCACAGTGGATGGGAGTCTGCCTGCCAATGCAGGGGACACGGGCTAGATGCCTGGTCCTGGTGGGTTCCACATGCCTTAGAGCAACGAAGCCCCTGCTTCACAACTACTGAGCCCATGCTCTAGAACTGTGAGCCACAACTCCTGAGCCTGTGTGCCAAAACAACTGAGGCCTGAATGCCTGGAGCCGGTGCTCCACAGTAAGAGAAGGCACCACAATGAGAAACCCTCACCTCACAAGGAAGAATAGCCCCTGCTCACTGCAACCAGAGAAAGCCCACACACAGCAATGAAGACCCAGGGCAGCCAAAAGATAAATAAAAAATCAAATGTATTTGTGAGCCGAGAATGGCCATTTGATCACAAATGTATTTTTTTTTTTTTTCCAGCTGAGGCTATCATTAATATCTAAAACTGACTGGATTTACAAAAGGTATTCAAGTCCAATTTAGGACGGGGTCTGTATGAACAAATCACAAGTGCTGTGGACTCCTACTTAGCCTTCAGGGCTCATTTTAAATGTAATTTCATCATAAAACTTTGCACACATATAATATGGATACTTTTTTTTTTTAATTGTCTTCTTTCTGATTAACGTTGAGCTCCTTGGGAGAGAAATGGAGTCATTTTCAAGATTACACTCCTGGACCATATTATCAGGTACATTCTGTAAATGTGTAGGGACTGAATAAGTGGAAGGCTCCCTGTGTGATGGGAACTACACCAGCAGAGACCTGGAGGTGAATGTGGATCTCCGTGTTAATCATGTGGCTTTATGTTGTGAAGGAGAGCTATTCTACCAGCTAAGTCAAATTGGGAAATATACTATTTACAAATGGTGGGCAAGAAGGGAACAGGCTAGCTTCAGGAACGATTGGACAGAGAACTCAACACATCGAGACCTTCATATCATTTTTGCTGCTTCTGTTTCTCCACTGGCTCAATGGGTTCCCACTACAGAGAGATGATTTCCCTACAGGGATGAACAGCTAACTTCCTTTGTTAATGTTTACATTCATTACTTCCTCTGAATGGTCAGCAACTTTTTTAGATAAACAGACTAAATCAGCTTTCTTTCACCTTACAAGCAAAGAAACAAAATCAAGGGGGTCAACTAAAATGAAAAATGTCACATAGCTAGAAAGCAATGGAGCAAGAAATAAAACCTTTCGGAAAAACTTTCAAAAAACAGTTTGTGGACATGAGAAAGGCTGAGCTTAAATACTGTTATTGTTGTTTAGTGGCTAAGTTGTGTACAACTGTTTCATGACCCCATAGACTGTAACCCGCCAGGCTCCTCAGTCCATGGGATTTCCTAGACAAGAATACTGGAGTGGGTTGCCATTTCCTTCTCCAGAGAATCTTCCCAACCCATGGATCAAACCCATGTCTCATGCATTGGCAGGAGGATTTTTTACCGCTGAGCCACCATGGAAGCTAGAGCTTCAATATTACTTACACTCTTATTTAAAGACTGTTGTTCCATTGTCTGAGTGATAGACAGCAATTAACCATGCCTTTCTAAGCTTTGGTCTTTCTAGCTGGTAAATAGAAGGCAGAATAACATCAGCTCCCCACAGTTGATTGACATCTATCTATGTGTCTATCTTACACATAAATATATCATTTCACTTAATAAATTATTATTAATATATATGTACATATATAAGTAATGGGTTGGCAAAAAATTTCATTCAGGTTTTTCTGTAACATTTTATATACATATATGCTGCTGCTGCTACTAAGTTGCTTCAGTTGTGTCCAACTCTGTGTGACCCCATAGACGATATATATATATTATATATAATATATATATAGAGAGAGAGTCGTTTTTGTTGGCCAGAAATTTGCACTTTTATATATATATACATACCTAAAAGTGTAATGATGTATTTGAAAATTCTTGGCACATAGATTGTCAAATAAATATTGACAAAGTCAAGTACATAATCCATTTAGCAATGTACAAAATATAATTGTGAAATGTACTTCATAAATACCCTACCATTAGTTTAATTTTTATTTGCCAACATTCATTTTCTCTTCTAGCTCACATTCATGTATATTTTTTGGTGTACCTTATTACATTGTATTTGACTTGCTATTCCAAATACAAACCCATATACTTAGAAAGAGTTTTCTATCCTTCCATTCATCCAAAAATATTTATTGGGCACCTATCGTAATGGTGCCTGACACTGGAGGGCACAGTAGAGAATATGACGGATCAAGTCCCTGCCTGTGTGGAGTTTACATTCTATAGGAGAAGCAAATTACAAACTATAAAGTAAATGAATGTATAACAAACTTTCAGATTGAAGAGATAAGGAGCATTAAAAGAAAGAAAGCAGCAAGGGGATAGAGAATGAGGAGAAGGTGAAATTTTATGTACTGAGTTATTAGAACTTTATCTAAATGAATAAAATCTTTAAAAAAATAAAGAAGAATCTGAATGTTAGGTTAGAAGAATGAATGTATAACAAACTTTCAGATTGAAGAGATAAGGAGCATTAAAAGAAAGAAAGCAGCAAGGGGATAGAGAATGAGGAGAAGGTGAAATTTTATGTACTGAGTTATTAGAACTTTATCTAAATGAATAAAATCTTTAAAAAAATAAAGAAGAATCTGAATGTTAGGTTAGAAGAATATTTTTGGCAGAGAACACAGCAAGAGCGCAGGGCTTAGGGCAAGAGTTTGCCTTCCTTTAAGATTTGTAAGAATAGTAGAGTGAGTGGGGGAAGGTGACAGGGGATGAAAAGGTGGCCAGGGTACAGGCCACGTGGGGGTCTTGTGGGCATGCAAAGTGTCTGTGTAACCTTCTAGGTGCACTGGAAAGCCTCAAGGACACTGGGGAGTCCCTGAAAAACAAAGAAGGCACTTGTATGATTTTCTGGGTGATGGACAGGCTGCTGGGGGCAACAGTGTGAACAGAGACGTCAGCTTTGGTGCCATTGTGATTGAAAGATGAGGATGGTTCCAAAAAGGAGTCCTGAAAGCAATGAGAATTGATCAGATTTGAAAAATACTTCGCAGGTATTAGCTGACAGGGTTTGAGAATGGAAAGGAGGAGGGTATAAATCTTATTTGCATTTTAAAGGAAAAGAGATAGACACTGAACACTCTGTATTCTAATAATAGCCAACATTTACCAAGCACGATGTGTCATGCCCTGGGCTAAGTGCTTTATATTCATTATGTCAGTTAATACCGGTTCCCCATCACAAAATGGTTTGATTTTGTTTACTTTGCTTATTTTTATTTTAAATTCTAACTCTCTGTTTATATAGATCATGATCTTAATGGCTCGGTGTCTCATTTCTTGCCCTGAGCTCAACAATTAAAACTAATGACAGATATAACTTTTAAAAAACATAATGCCCTGAGTTTCCTAGAGGAGGGCTTCCTTACACACTCACCTATTAGTTCTCTGTTCTCATGTTCTTCAGATAATCACTCTGTCCTTCAAAGCCATGGCCCACTGACTAGGTGGGCCCAGATCCATGGACAGGAGATGAGCACCTCTATTTCTGGCAATCTTGATACTGAGCATTGTGAATGTAATTCATATTACTATTATTTTGTATACTCAGCATGTATGAAAGGACAGCTATAGTGATTTGCACTGAACAAGAACATTTAAAAACAAAAATTCTTTAAACAGGTCTCAGGTGGAGGCCATTATAATATGTTTCATTAAGTCTAGCTCTTGAAGAATCAGGTTAACTCACTAACTGGTTTTCTATACCTGAAGGTTCATGTAGTAAACTGCTGTTTGTGTCTATGAATACAGGTGAGGGTGAGAACCAAAACTGATATTTACTTTGGCTGTGGCATGATCTTGCAGGCTTTAGCTGCAGAATAGCAGGCACTGACCATCCAGTAGAACACAACCAGCCATCTTCAAAAATCAATGCGATTGATCTTTAAAAAAAAGTGTGTAAGTCACTCAGTCATGCCTGACTCTTGTGCAACCCTATGGACTGTAGCCCATAAGCCCCTCTGTCCATGGAATCCTCCCAGGCAAGAATACTGGAGTGGATTGCTATTCCCTTCTCCAGAGGATCTTTCCAACCCAGGGATTGAACCTGGCTCTCCTGCATTGCAGGCAGATTCTTGACCATCTAAGCCACCAGGGAAAGTCCAAAAATCAATGCGATTGATCTTTACCCATGCATAAATCTACTTCTCACTCTTTCAAGTCACTGTTTAAAGTTTTGCTAATTTTCATATTTATTGGATCATGGAGAAAGCAAGCAAGTTCAGAGAAACATCTACTTTTGCTTCATTGACTATGCTAAAACCTTTGACTGTGTGGATCACAACAAACTGTGGAAATTTCCTAAGGAGATAGGACCACCTTACCTGTCTCCTGAGAAACCTGTATGCAGGTCAAGAAGCAACAGTTAGGACCAGACATGGAACAACCAATTGGTTCCAAATTGGGAAAGGAGTACAACAAGGTTGTATATTGTCACCCTGCTTATTTAACTTCTATGCTGCATACATCATGTGAAATGCTGAGGTGGATGAATCAAAAGCTGGAATCAAAATTGCCAGGAGAAATATCAACAACCTTAGATATGCAGAAGATATCACTCTAATGGCAGAAAGTGAAGAGGAACTAAAGAGCCTTTTGATGTGAGTGAAAGAGAAGAATGAAAAAGCTGACATGAAATTCAACATTGAAGAAACTAAGATCATGGCATCTGGTCCCATAATTTCATGGCAAATAGAAGGGGAAAAAGTGGAAGCAATGACAGATTTTATTTTCTTGGGCTCCAAAATCACTGCAGATGATGACTGCAGCCATGAAATTAAAAGATGTTTGCTCCTTGGAAGGAGTGCTATGACAAACCTAGACAGTGTATTAAAAAGCAGAGACATCAATTTGCCATACAGTCAAAACTATGGTTTTTGCAGCAGTCATATAGGGATATGAGTTGGACCATAAGGAAGTTTGAGTGTTGAGAAGTAATATTTTTGAATTGTGGTGCTGGAGAAGACTCTTGAGAGTCCCTTGAACTGCAAGGAGATCAAATCAGTCAATCATGGTTGGTAAAGGAAATCAACCATGAATATTCGCTGGAAGGACTGATACTGAAGCTGAAGGAAGCTCCAGTATTTTGGCCACTTGATGGGAAGGGCTGACTCATTGGAAAAGACTCCAATGCTGGGAAAGATTGAAGTCAAAAGGAGAACAGGGTTCAATAGCATCACTGACTCCATGGACATATATTTAAGCAAACTCCAGGAGACAGTGGAGGTCAGAGAAGCCTGGCATGCTGCAGTCCATGGGGTCAGAAAGTGCAGACATGACTTAGCAACTGAACAACAACAATTTTCATATGAATAATAAAGCAAATAAGTAACACCTTCAGCTGGGTTTTGGGCAGTGCTTCATAGTGAATATATGTAAACTGAAGGAAGAATAAAGGATCACTGATAGTGCTTGGGATAGCTCTTATCTTTCATTCCATAGTATGTGAAGTCTAAGAACTTTATTGATTTGATGACACATTCCTAGAAACTTGGCAACCGTATCCAATAGGCCCCTGGATAGCATGATGCTCTTGGATACCAACCCACACAGCATGGAGAGCATAATACTTGGAAACCAGGAGTGGGTGGTGGTTCTGATATCAGTAAGGAAGTAAAATACATGTATGATGGTCTATCGCTATGTTTAATTTAAAAGACAATCTATTGAGCTTAGCTAATAGATTGTCTTTTTAAAATAAAAAGACAATAAAATAACAACCAAAAATGAATAAAAAAATAAAAAATGAAAACCAAGTTGAGCTTGGTTTTGTTCCTGACTCTTTATAAATTATTTTACCAGCTGACAATTCAGTTTTCTTATTTCTAATATCAATAGACAAGACCAGATAATCTCTCATGTTCTTTCTGTATGTGATTTTCTGGGAAACTAATTGATCTTAAAAGCATAATTTCTGAGATAGCACAGGAAAGATAAATTGATGAACATTTGGACCCAATCAAATATCTTTATGAAGTCCCAAGTTTAAAAAAAAAGACAATTAAAATAGAAAATAAAAGCCCTCATTCATTCTGCAATGTAAAGACATATGCTTTCACAGTTGGGCAGGATAAACACACCTCCTCCATTAACTTCTAATCTTCTCAATCTAATAAGAAATAATCAAGTTTGGAAAGGTACAGAAGAAATAGAAAATAAGAACAGACTAATAACTGAGGAAGAATCATAGAAAGCTCTTTAAAAACTGTCTGCCTAAAACACATTAGATTCAGAGAGATTTAATGGTGATTTAATTCAAGCATTCAAAAATATCTAATGCATTCATCATAATTTATTATAGAGAGTAGGAAATAGAGAAACTATCCAATTCATTCCATAAGATGGATTTGATCCTGATTCCCAAAGGTGATAAGATACTATGCAAAAATGAGAGGGAAACAAAATCATCTAAACCATGAACATAGATTCAAACTTGGAAATTAACTACTTTAAAATAGAGTTTAACAATCTAATATTGCTGATTCAATAATCCAACAGGAATAAGCCCAGTTTCAATATAAGAAAATTGAAAAATGCAATAGAAATTTATCAGTAGGATAAAAAAATAAAGGTAGATGATTATTTTAATATTCCCTAAATACATCTGATGAAATTTAATAACATTTTCATTTTTCAGGGTAGAATAAAATAATTTCTTCTTAATATAATGACTGTCTCTTATACACATCTAGATGTGTATAAGAGACAGCTCTTGAAGAATCAGGTTAACTAAAACAAGTTTATCCACTCTGTCCACCCTCATTTAATATTACTTAAATGGGTCTAGCTAGTACAATTAAGCAAACAAAGAAGTAAAACTAATACTTATTAAAAAGAAAGAAAAAAATCATTATAAGACCTTTAAGCTTTGCTTGTAAATCTGATATCCAAAATACTCTGAAAATTAAACATTTTACACTTAATATTACTTAAATGGGTCTAGCTAGTACAATTAAGCAAAGAAGTAAAACTAATACATATTAAAAAGAAAGAAAAAAAAATCGTTATAAGACCTTTAAGCTTTGCATGCAGATATGATATCCAAAATACTCTGAAAACTAAACATTTTACACTACTCATTTTTGATGCAAAATCTGATTTGAGCTTCTATAAAGCCATTTAGTGTGACTGTACTGCTGCAGAAAAATAACTATGTTTTATTAATATGCTTCTTCCCAAGGTTCTGCTGGGGGTGTTATGTAATATATAGGATATGCAACATTTTTCCATTCAAAATTCTGAATTATAAGATATATCTGGCCCCAAGGATTTTAGATAAAATGTGAATCTCTATTATGTGCAGACTATACATCAAGGGCATTTTATAAGTCAGTTTATATTTGTTAGAATAAAATAAAATTAAATTAATAAAACATTTTCTATAAATGACTATAGTAAACAAAGTCAATGATAAAATGTTTATTTACATATCTGTTTACCCCCTACATGGGTAAAGTGCTTGAGGGAATGGGTTATATTTTGTTCATTTCTCTATCACTTGTACCCAGAATATTACTTGGCATGGAGGAAGTAAATAGATATTTTGTTTTAAAGAAGAGATGAGTGTATAAATAAGAAAATTGTTATTAAGTTTTCCAGTTTTAATTTTAATGTATAAATTTTATACAATTCTAATCAATATTCCAACAAGAATTTAAATTTGATTTGATTTGTTTTAATTTCAAAATCTAAGAAAAGGCTGATAAAACTTTCGTTTGTAAAACAAAACTGGCAGAAGTAATAAAAAACATTATTGAAAAGACAAATAACTAAAACAGAAACCAGGCTCGTGCTGGAAAATTCTGCTTACCCTTAGAATGATTTTTGACAAATGGCTTACCCCTTCTAAGTACCAATGTTCATGTGTATAAGATAATAATCAATAATTAGATACCACCAGAAAACAACTAGCACTCATCAGTTAATTTGGTAAAGTTGCAGAATACAAAATTAATACACAGAAATCTATTTCTACATACTAATAACAAATGATCAGAAAAAGAAATAATAAACTATAAATAAACCTACCTAAGAGGGTAAAATACCTATACTTGGAAAACAATTAAACACTGAATAAATAAATTGAAGACAACACAAACATATAGAAAGATAAAACATGCTCTCAGACTGCAAGAACTGATGCTATTAAAATGGCCATACTACCCAAGGCAATATGCTGATTCAATGCTGCTGCTGCTGCTGCTGCTGCTAAGTCACTTCAGTTGTGTCCGATTGTGTGTGACCCCATAGATGGCAGCCCACCAGGACCCTCCATCCATGGGATTTTCCAGGCAAGAGTACTGGAGTGGGGTGCCATCGCCTTCTCCGACTGATTCAATGCAACCTCTATCAAAATACCAAAGACATTTTTCATAGAACGAGAAAAAATAATTTTAAAATTAGTATGGAAACAAAAAGCATCCTGAATAATCAAAATAATCTTGAGAAATAAGAAAAGAGCTGGAGGAACCATGTTCCTTGACTTCAGACTGTACTATAAAGCAATGGTGATAAAAAGAGTATGATACTGGTATAAATGATATGGATAGCTACATATAAAAGAATAAATTTTTTAAAAAAATTCTAACACCACATATAGGTCTTTTACCTAAAAGGAAGATTAGATATCATAAAATTCCTAGAGGAAAACACAGGCAGAACACTCATTGACATAAACCATAGCAATATTTTTGTATGATGCACAGAGAGTCTAAGTCCCCAATTTTCATTGTTCATACATGATAAGGCCAGGATTCACGTCTAGAGTCCATTTTCCTACCTTGTTGGAATACAAATGTTTTCCATCAATTGCCAACATGAACTGCTTTAACAAAGTAATGCTGGCAAAGCACCTCAGGTAAAGCCTTATCTATAGAAAGTGGCTGATGCTTTTTCAACTACAAACTGAGGAACAGAGAGACCGAGTTTGTACATCTGGAAAACGAGCCATGGACAATGATCTCAGGGGAAGCAGGACAGAGGAGGCAAGTCCCGGGCTCAGAGAGTAGACTTCATATAGAAGTCGGTGCATCTCTTCTCTCTTTTTTTTTTTTAATGCAACTTTTCCATAACTGGATACAAGTCAAGTTTATTTCTTCCTGCTCTAAATGCTAAACAGAATCTCAAGAATTCAACGTTGATCCTAACTACTTACTATGCTTCCCTAAATGAGGGTAGGGCCTGTGGGAGGGGAAAGACTATGGTTTCTTAAAGAAGCTGAATAATTAAAGTAGGGTCAGCAGTGGTACCTAGAACCAGCATTTCTGAAAATTACAGTGTTGCTTGCTCTCTTCTCTACCCAGTGATGAGTTAATCTGCAAGACTTGGATCCCTCCTCATCTACAGCGGCCCCACAACCCCTGTTATACCGTATGCATGCAGATTTTCCTTGCTTAGTACATAGCCCTCTTCTCAGAGGAGGGTCCTCCCTGGTCTAGTCCCAGGACCTCTTGGTTAAAATCCCTTCCTGTTCCCTGGCGGTTTCCCAGAGCAGCTGTAACCATCCCATCCCGTTTCTTCCTCACTCTTCAGGGTCACTTCAGGAGGATTTGCTGAGTGCCTGCCACATTCCAACACTGTGCCAAGTCCCAAGAAAATGGTGACAATTTAAAAACAAAGATCCAGCTCCCAAAGGCCTCTCAGTTACAGAGAGAGAGAGACACAATATGGAATTGCTGCAGTCTTCAGAATAAGTGTATGCTGAGGAATTTGAACTTTCATGTAGGGGCAATCAGTGGCCACTGAGATTTTGCACATAGAGATGGTTGCACATGTCTTCCTGCTACAAGCTCATATTGAGTCTGACATCAACCATGTCTATTGAGTCTGACATCAACCATGTCTCACGAATAGCATGGAATTTCCTTTTCTGTGCACACCACACCTGGTTTGGCCAGAAATGGCCTTGGGACACTGTGTCCTTAATGGCCCAGCTTTCCTTTAAGGCCAGACTCGGCAGCAGGAGACTTTTCTCCTTGTCCTCTTGCCTGTGCCGTATTGTTACCCAGTTTGAGTCAGTTCTTAATACTAATGTATGGTCCAGGAACCACCAGCACCAATATCACCTGGGAGCTAGTTAGAAATGCAGAATCTCAGGCCACAATGAAGAGCTACCAAGTAAGAATCTGAATTTTAACAAGACCCCTCGGGAGTCCTGTACCCACTAAGGTGTGTTTCAGTGAACTAAGTAGGTTTCACCACGGAGCTTGTTTGCACTGTGACAGAATCCCACCCCTCATGCGCCAGGCATTCACAGAGAAGAGGACAGATGTGTGGAAGGAAACTGACATCCTGTGAACCAGGTTAGTTAATGCCTGAAGTTTGTGGGCTAGAAACACTCCATGTTATTTTATCTTCTAGCAGTCTTGCTGGGGGATTAACAGCATTCTCAGCTCACAAATGAAGTGAAGCTCAGAGCATCTAGAACCACACAGCCAGGATCACTAACCTCACTCATTTTTTTTCTCCACAGCTCTTTGTGAACCGCAAGAAGCATGAATCCACTATCTCGACTGATCCAAAATATAAGAACCTACCCCAGGAAAGAAAGATTTTTGCCAGCCCTTCAATGACCAGTTCTCTATTCTGCCAGCCTAGAATGGCCCTCTCTCTATCTCTGCCAGGCCCAGTGTTCAGCTGAAAAGCAAAGGCTGTCTTACAGGCTTAGAATTCCCTCTGGGATCCCCTCCCTCTCCACTTGGATTTTGCCTTTCCTTCCTACACAAATAGCACTGGTAGATTTAATATTCCATACCTCACACTTGACTTCCAGATTCTCGGTTAGCACAGTCCTATTTCAGAGAAAGAAATCAAGCCACTGAGAAGCAGACTGCCCCCAGAGCGGGAGGGAAAAGCAGACAATTCGACATAACTGCCTAACAAAGTGTATTTATGAATATCATTGGAACAAATGTCTCCCCATAATCGCAGTCATCATCTCCTAGTGTCACATCATGGAGATACTGGGAAACAAGACTTATAACCTGATTTTCTATCAGCTGGTAATGTCACCACCCACCTCCAGCTTCCCTAGCTAAGCAGCATATGACTCATAGCTTCCTTCTAACTTCGAAAGCACTTTGGGACCAAAAAAGAAAGAAACAAAACTATATTAAAAACAAACAAACAAATACATTCCATCAGTAGCTTGTATCTTAATGCATCAGGAAACTGATCACCACAGATGCTTTAAAAGGTGCTGACATGAATTACCAGGGGCTTAAACTCCTTGGAAATTGATCTGACAGTAGGAGAAATGCAACCATTTGATATGGAAAATTCCAAGCTATTCTTTGAGGAAGCAGAGCCTTGATTTTCTGAGTTTCTGAGTTTCTTAGCTGTCTCCTTCCTGACACTTCCTTGAGCTCCCAGTTCAATTATCCCCTTCCTCTATCCCCTTCTCTCCATTTCTGCTGCCACTGCCCTAATCTACCTCCTTCTTCCTCTTCTCATGGAGAATGCTGCAAACATTTATGTGGATTTCTCTGACTCTAAGCTCTTTTCCCTCCAAGCTGTGCTCTGCTCAGTATTATTATTGTTCACCTACTTCTCTGTTTACATTTTTTTTTCATTAAGACCACAAACTCTCTACAATTAGGGACCAGCCATTTCCACTACTTTCTACCTATAGTACCCAGCGCGGAACATGGCACAATGCTATGGAGTGGAATTAAAATTACTATTCAAAGAATAAAGAGCATCTCATAATGGTTGGCCTTTGAGGAAAAATGTGTCCCAGGGAACTCAGGACAGTATCAGCCCCTTCTGATGACAAATTTTGCAGGTCATAATAAACGATATCCTCCCCATTGTCCTAACTCCCCTTCTCTGCCAGTCAGGGCTCATCCTGGGTACAGAGACACAGGGAAAATCACACAGCTCTCTCCAGGCGAAATTCTATTAAGTAAACATCAAACATTAAATGTGTAACAAGGAGGCAAACAAGCTCTGCCGCAGGGGTTGCGAAGGTCTGAGAAGTGTCCATCCTGTTAGCCTGATGAAGCAAAGCATCTACGGGTTCGTCATATGTATTCAATTCAAATCTGTTTCATGGGCTGTAGACGTTTTTATTTTAGGTGGTAAACATGAATTCTAACATTATAGAACTGCAGTAATCTCTTCCCAGCTTGAAGTTGTTATTAAATACAATCTCAATTTACTTCCTTATACTTTCTTAAAAAAAACCCTCAAGAACCTCTGTTTTAGGTTATATGTTATATACTTGTCAATAATAAATTTTCTTATGATTTATTAACAATGTGGCAGGAACTGTATTAAAGGCATATGTTGTATAGTCGCTCAGATGAGTCTGACTCTCTGACCTCGTGGACTGTAGTCTGCCAGGCTCCTTGGTCTATGGGATTTCCCAGGCAAGAATACTGGAGTGGGTTGCCATTCCCTTCTCCAGGGGATCTTCCCAACCCAGGGATCAAACCTGGGTCTCCTGCTTTGCAGGCAGATACTTTACCATCTGGGCCACCAGGGAAACTCGTATTAAGGGCATGCTATGTTCTAAATGTTTGTGTCCTCCCAAATTCAGATGCTGCAACCATAACTACCAAACGTGGTGGTGCTAGCTTGTGAAACTTTGGAAGGTGCATTAAGTCATGAAGTAGAACCTCCATGAGAGGAATGAGTGTCTTAGGAAAGAGGCTCTAGAGAGAGCACAAGCCTACTTTCACCTGTCTGGACACTGAAAAGGTGCCAGTTATGAACCAGAAAGATGGCCCTCCCCCAAGCATGTTAGCACCCTGATCCTGGACTCCCCATTCTTTGAATCTGTGAGAATTCAAATTCTGTTGTTTATAAGCTACCCAGTCTGCAGTATTTTGTTATAGCAGCTCATATAGATTGAGATGTATTCTAATCTCATGTAACTCTACAAAAATTTAAAGATAGATACAGTATAATTTCATGACAAAAATACCCCATGGTAGCACACTTTCATATACTATGACTGCTTATTAGCTCTCATATACTATGAGAGCTTATTAGCTCTCATTATCTGCCCAACCCCATTTCGAGACAGACACAGGGATCAGATAAAGTTTTTGTTTTCTGCATATGGAGTTAAGATTGGGCAGTGAAATGTCAGGCAGCCTTGTTCTGAAACTAGCAAGGTTGATTGATCCCTGCATCTGCAACATTCTCTTGGCTCAACAAGCTGACCCCAGACAAGGCACAGTGAAATTGGAAGAGCCCCCATCCATATTTCAGCCACAGGAGATGATGCCAGCCCCCAGAGGGTGCCAGGTCACGTCAGAAGCCTGACGGTTTAAAATTGCCCAGATAAACCCTCCGACCTTTTGGCCAGCGACAAAAAAGGCTCTTCCCCCGTAATTTCAAAAATGCAGCCCCTTGTTTTATGCGATTGAATTTTCATGCCCAACTTATCCTGTAAGGGCAGAACTTGCTGTACTATTAGGCTCCTATTATAGTTGAAGAAAGCAAGGTTCAGAAAAGTAGCTTTGTTCAAAGTCTTCTGGGTTGTAAATAGTATGTCCAGAAAACAAAGTGGATGAGTCTCCTTCCAAAGCCCACACCTGGCTTCCCAACCACCATGATTTCTAAACAGGATGATCTCTGAGCAGAGTCTGCGTGTCTGACATTTTGCTAAGAACTTTGTATACATTCTGTCACTTAATTCTTACAACCACCCAACGGAACTGAAGTCGTATTTCCCCTGTTTTCAGATTCTAGAACTGAGGCTATCTGTGATTAAGTAAGAAGAAAGTTTACTCAGTCGTGTCTGACTCTTTGCAACCCCATGAACTTTAGCCTACTAGGCTCCTCTCTCCATGGGATTTTCCAGGCAAGAGTACCAGAGTGGGTTGCCATTTCCTTCTCCAGAGGATCTTCCTGACCCAGGGATTGAACCCGGGTCTCCCACATTGTAGGTGGATGCTTTACTGTCTGAGCCACCAGGGAAGTCCAAGAATTCACAGCTAGTAAATGTCAGAGAAGGGCTCAAAGTGAGGGCCGCACAACTCCAGAGCTATGAGGAAGTCACTGGGGGCTGGGATAGATTACGGAGCTAGAGTTCACTTTGAGGCAGAATAGGAATGATGGCTTTTTCAAATAAGTGTTGAGAGAGAAAAAGGAAATTGAGAGTAACCTACCCTGCTCTACCTTCAAGGGGCAGGAGGAAAGTACTGAGGGCTGATGTCAAGAAGCTGATAACACATGATTTGAGCCTGTAACTTGGGCACATATGGGACCCAGGAGGTCAACGTTATCATCTCTGAGCTATAAAATCAGAAGGGCCCTGGATATCTAGGTGGAAGACTGACACAGAAAGACTAAGTTCCTCTTCACATGCACTTGCCCACAATGAAGAAAACAAACACCTAAGCTAAACGTTGCTCCTGGGGAAGACATGATACATTGAATCGACTTGTTCCATCCTCCCATTTTAAGTTGGAGATAATTAAGATGTCTTTCGGAGAAGGCAATGGCAACCCACTCCAGTACTCTTCCTGGAGAATCCCATGGACGGAGGAGCCTGGTAGGCTGTAGTCCATAGAGTCGCTAAGAGTCGGACACGACTGAGTGACTTCACTTTCACCTTTCACTTTCATGCATTGGAGAAGGAAATGGCAACCCACTTCAGTGTTCTTGCCTGGAGAATCCCAGGGACAGAGGAGCCTGTTGGGCTGCCGTCTGTGGGGCCGCACAGAGTCGGACACGACTGATGCGACTTAGCAGCAGCAGCAGCAGCAAGATATCTTTGACATGGCCATTTTTTTGTTGAATTAATGATTTGATTGAATACAATGTGTTTCTGAGGGCCTCTACAACCTCAGTCCCTACACACTACTTTTTTTCTTGTACTGACTTAAGATGGTGAACCTTGTTGACACAAGGAATCAGGAATGGCCACAGGAATTTGTCAGGACCTAATCCTATGGTTAGGGACAGGCTGTTGCCTTTGCATCTATTTGCAGTGAGAAACAGGCCCCAAAGTGTTGTGACTGCTGTGCAGTCTCCAGCAGCCTGCAGGGAGGCGGGGTCTTAAACGGAGCTGCGGGAAGCTGGGCCAGCACCCCTGCTACGCGCTGTCAAGCTGCATCCATCGGATTAGGTTAGGAGTTAAGATGTTACACAATGTGACCAAGGGGATCAGAAGCAATCACACAACCTGTCAGCCAGTGCTTTCCTGATGATTCCTGAGGAAGAAGATTGCTTCCTTGGATGCAGAGGAGGGAAGGGGCAGCACCTCGCATGGGGCAGGGAGAAAAGGGCCTCTTTGGTTCCTTATGTAGTTGTGCTTGGTGAGGAGGGAGTGGAAAGTCAGTCTTATTTCCCTAGTTTGACTTTAGGATTTCTGCCTGCAGATCACAATTCTAGAAGCCTTTTCTTCTAGGACAAGAGTCTCAAGGACTCCTCTATGGCCTTTCAGTCTCCCGGGAGCCAGGCCAGAGAGCTCTGTGAGGGCTTCTGTTTCATAAAGGCGAGACGGGGCTCACCTCCACCCACCCTGCCCTCAGACAAGGCCAGTAAATGCGACTGAAGGTCGAGGACACTTGGCGCCGGCTTGGAGGTGATTGAATCATAGCTTCTGTTTACCGGCTACCGGGCCTTGGAGCTAGCCCCAGCCTGGCACCGAGAATACCCTGATGTTGGCAGACAGGAAGTGGATGCAGCTCAGCTTCTGTCTGAACCATGTAGATGCTATCCTTGAATGTGTCTGCTGGGACTGACTCCCAGACGCATTGCCTGACAGATACTCCAGTGACATAAAATACAAATAAGGCAGGCATCTTCAGAGAGGGCATCTCATACTCAGAACTGTGATAAGCACCAAATTGGCAAGGGATCATTGTCCAAGAATTCCTAACCACCGGCTGATTTCCTGTACCCTTCTTCTGATATCAAGCCTTCCTTATACACACAGAATCAGAGAGGCGAACTAAAGCCTTGACTTTATTTGGGTGAATCATCCTAGGTTCTCCTTATTTGTTCAAACCCGTTCCTTTGAAACTACACTGGCAATATATAGCATCACCATTGTGAAAATGGTTTCTAGAGCTATATTTTACCCCAGTCCAAATTGCCAACATGTACTGAATCATGGAAAAAGTAAGAGAGTTCCAGAAAAACATCTATTTCTGCTTTATTGACTATGCCAAAGCCTTTGACTGTGTGGATCACAATAAACTGTGGAAAATTCTGAAAGAGGGGAATACCAGACCACCTGACCTGCCTCTTGAGAAATCTGTATGCAGGTCAGGAAGCAACAGTTAGAACTGGAGATGGAACAACAGACTGGTTCCAAATAGGAAAAGGAGTATGTCAAGGCCATATATTGTCACCCTGCTTATTTAACTTCTATGCAGAGTACATCATGAGAAACACTGGGCTGGAAGAAACACAAGCTGGAATCAAGATTGCCAGGAGAAATATCAATAACCTCAGATATGCAGATGACACCACCCTTATGGCAGAAAGTGAAGAGGAACTAAAAAGCCTCTTGATGAAAGTGAAAGAGAAGAGTGGAAATTTGGCTTAAAGCTCAACATTCAGGAAATGAAGATCATGGCATATGGTCCCATCACTTCATGGGAAATAGGGAAACAGTGGAAACAGTGTCAGACTTTATTTTAGGGGGCTCCGAAATCACTGCAGATGGTAACTGCAGCCATGAATTTAAAAGACGCTTACTACTTGGAAGAAAAGTTATGTCCAACCTATATAGCATATTCAAAAGCAGAGACATTACTTTGCCGACTAAGGTCCGTCTAGTCAAGGCTATGGTTTTTCCAGGGGTCATGTATGGATGTGAGACTTGGACTGTGAAGAAAGCTGAGCACCGAAGAATTGATGCTTTTGAACTGTGGCGTTGGAGAGGACTCTTGAGAGTCCCTTGGATGGCAAGGAGATCCAACCAGTCCATTCTGAAGGAGATCAGCTCTGGGATTTCTTTGGAAGGAATGATGTTAAAGCTAAACTCCAGTATTTTGGCCACCTCATGCGAAGAGTTGACTCATTAGAAAAGATTCTGATACTGGAAGGGATTGGGGGCAGGAGGAGAAGGGTACGACAGAAGATGAGATGGCTGGATGGCATCACTGACTCGATGGACATGAGTTTGTGTGAACTCCAGGAGATGGTGATGGACAGGGAGGCCTGAGGTGCTGCAATTCATGGGGTCACAGAGAGTCGTACACGACTGAGCAACTGAAGTGAACTGAAATCTTACCTTCACAGCTTTCTAGCTGTGTGACCTTGGGAAAGTGACTTGAGCTCTCTGTGCCTGTTTACTCAGATGCAGGATGGGGATCCTTGTTAGTATCATTCTCATTTAAATGAGTTAATTTTAAATATCGATCAGTGCATGGGCCATTGCCTTCTCTGACTTAAATGGTAAGTTCTCCTAAATGTTAGACATTCTATTTCTGACCCTGGACTCTGCCTCCTCTTTCTGCTTCTAAAGGTCAGTTTTGTCCTTTAGACTTAGGGTCTTATTTGGTTTATATTGTTGAATGCCTGACTATCTCTCAAGGATGTTGTCTTGGAGCTCCACAGTTTGATTACCAAGATAACATCCCTCTCTCTCTCTTCTGCCTTTGGGAGATCTGATTTCCATCATTAACCTTCTAGACAAGCTGGTTCCATGAAATCAGACACAGGTTTCACCATCCAGATATCTGTGGTGGAGAATTCTAATCCAAGTCTATTCATTTGGAGCTTCTCGACATAAATCACATCTTGGGGGTCTTTCTCCCATTAATTGGCTTTTTCTGATTCAAAAGAGCAGCCTGGAAACTTCACAGCTGACTTAATTCTTAAGGCACATGGCGGATGCTTAATAAATGGCTTTGACTAACTTTCTGGTTTCTTTTCTAGACCTAGTCAACTGGTTGCAAAATGTTTTTAGCCTCTGATTTGTAAGAGAAATATCAGGTTATTCTCTGGCTGGGGATAGTTTCCTCATAAAGGAGAGTCACTTCCTGAGCATCCTTGCCAACTCATCGAGGTGGCATTATCTTGAGTTCACACCTTGTCTCAGTGGGCTTGGCTTCCTATTGGCTATCACCTCACAAGCTTCAGCTCCCTATCTGGTAAACCTAGGCAAATATAACCCTTGGCATGGGAGAACTCTGAATAAAGTGCTAGAAAGATGTTCTAGAAAACACAATCAACAATAAAAAATATTGGATCCACAGGTGGGAGTCACATATGGAAACTATGACCCTGGTCAGTGGGCCTATACATCATCCAGGTGCAGAACACCTGGAGATCACAGAATACCATGATTGCTCCACAGCCCCAACGCAGAGACACAGTTAACCCCAGCGTCTGAACCAGGCATGGCTTTTATGAGCAGAAAATATGACTAGATTGCTGTGTATAAATGCAACAAAAAAATAAGAGCAAGTTAAAACAAATCTATTAAAAAAAAAAAATACATCATGGCCTAAGCATGTTCACCTATTTCTGAGTCTTTCCACTGACATCATTTGCAAATTTTCATTAATTTGGTCATTGGCAGGTGCACAGGAAAGGCTGAATAAGAGCAGGTCCCAACGTTTCAAGAGGAAGAGGGGGAGGGTAAAGTTTTGAAATGGGAAAGCTGTATCTGCATTCATTTATTTTTACACAAAAGAAAATGTCCAGTATTATTCAAGTTTTACAGAGGAATACTTTAGAACAAGAGGAGAAACAGCAGTATTTGCCCTTCTAGAATGCTCCATGGCCTTCAAAGGTGAGGTAGAGGCAGAAGAGATGGGAGCAGGGTAATCTTCATCAAGTCCTGACTCATTCTCTGCCTTGTGTTTCCCCTTCAAGTCTCTTATTGTGGGCCATTCTCTGATCCTTTGGATGACTCATTGGTCTAACTGAAGTTGTCTTCATGGTTAGTCACAGACTATGGACCTCTGATTTGTAGAAAAGGACATCTCATTGTTCCTTCCATGCTCCCCCAAAGAATGCCAGGGACTCTTCTTGAAGTTAATCCTACAGAAAGCACAAGGTTGCCTACATTGCACACTCCCTGGACCTTTCTCTTCTTAAGCATCTCCTTTTTGTTCCTTCATGAATAGCCCTCCTTTTTCTTGATTCGTCTCTTATGTTGCTCCTTATGGTATAAAGTGGTAGCTTGCCTTTATTCTTCAAGGCCCGAGTTTGTGTTTTCCTGTTCAATGGAAGACTTTCTACTGGACTAGTACACATAGGTTTCAGTCAGATACTCACATATAAACCAAGGGAATTCTGCCAATGTCGTATTCCTAAAAGACATTGCAATGCAAGGGGAATCAGCAATCCATAGTCGGATGCATGGTGCACTTCAGCATGGCACAAAAGCTACAAACTGACAGCAGCAGAGGCCGCTGTAGGAGTGGGAGTGGAGGGCAAGACTCCTCTCCATAACAAGTATAGAGAACTTTTTACAGTCCCAGCTAGTTCCCAGTGGTTATAAAGGTTTGGCAAGATGAAGTGGTCTGGCTATCATTTTGGATCACAATTACATGCTGAATGTTCTCATTTTTCATGAAGTCTGACTATGCTATTGTTCAGATGGTTTCCTCTTTTGCATTATTTTTCAAGATGTTTTTAAAATAATTCCCCATCAGCTCATGTAACTTAAGTATTTCTCTCTCCTCTGTAACCTGAAGGAGTGACACCATCATAGGGACATATAACAAAGTCTCATTTAGAGTTGTCTTTCTTAGATGTAAGTTGTAGTCTAAATCAAAAGCTGAAATATGAAAAATCAGAGAACACCCAGTAATCTTCATGAGCTCCTGTTAGAATAGGATATTGTATTTTCAAATATATTGTAAAAAATACTGACCATCCTAAGCCAAAAAGGTCACAGACTATAAAAGGCTAACAGAATAAAAGACCAAAACGGAATATCTTCTGATATATTGTAAGGGGACCCACTAGGAACACCAAAGTTGGTATAGAGATTATTTTAAGCTGAAGACATTTGAGATTTAAAAGATTCAGGAAAAGTCTTCTTAGAGCTTTCCTTGCCTAACAGAAAAAGGGAAAAATCAGAATAAAGCAAAATGTCTGAAAATGAGGACTTCCATCAATTCCCTCTTCAGGGTGTGTCTGCTTCCAGGAGAGAGGCCAAGAGTAAACCTACCATAAATCTCCTCTCCTGGGAGCTCTATAACCTAAAAGAAGATGGAAAGACCACTCACACCTATATACGCAACATTGTCACAAACTTTCTTATCCCCTATTTGTTCTCCTGAAAGAACTCATTTATTTTTCTTAGAGAAACCTATTTGGTCTTCCCATTGGAGCCTTTCCTATGAAGTTGAGTACAGAAGCCCAAAATAAAATCACTTCTTAGAATTAATTATCCATGTGTATACTGAGTGAGGAGAAGGCAATGGCACCCCACTCCAGTATTCTTGCCTGGAAAACCCCTGGACGGAGGAGCCTGGTAGGCTGCAGTCCATGGGGTCACTGAGGGTCAGACACGACTGAGCGACTTCACTTTCACTTTTCACTTTCATGCATTGGAGAAGGAAATGGCAACCCACTCCAGTGTTCTTGCCTGGAGAATCCCAGGGACGGGGGAGCCTGGTGGGCTGCCATCTATGGGCCTGCACGGAGTCAGACCTGAAGCAACTTAGCAGCAGCAGTAGCATTCAGGAGAGTGAACACTGAAGTTCATGTTTCCATGTCCACTTAAATATCTGCTGGGGTCAGTATGTTCACAAGAAGGGGAATTGAGGGGCGGCAGGAAGTGGAGGTGGGGAAGTTAGGAGACTTGTCTCAATGGTTTCTATCTAAATTACAAATCACAGATCAGTGAAAATGAGAACTTTTTCAAAAGAAGGGATGGGGGAGCCTGGTGGGCTGCCGTCTATGGGGTCGCACAGAGTCGGACACGACTGAAGTGACTTAGCAGCAGCAATATAGCAGGAAAGTACATTATTATATGTTCCTGCCTAGGAATATAATACTGTAAACGAAAATGAACAAACTCAGCTCACGCAACAAAATGGATGTATCTGAAAAACAAAATGTGAACCCACAGAACCCACATGCTTAAGAGTACACACTGCATGATAGCAGGGTTTCGAAGCCACGGTCGTGTCGCTTGGAGAGGAAGAAGGGGTTATGGTTGGGGGTCGTCTCTTCCTCACTGCCCACACACTGGCAGTGCTCTGTTTCTGGACCTGCATGGTGATTGCATGGATGTTTGTTTTGTTCTAATTTACTGAGCTGAACACTTATGTTTTGTGTGCTTTTCTTGTGTTCACTCTCAGTAAGAAAAGAGCCACCCAGCTTCATAATGCCCAGTAAATATTCAATATGAGATTGTCCTTCTTACTTCTCCTTTTCATTTGTATTTGCATATGTCCTTTGATTATTGATTAATCTTGGGTTTGAGGATATACTTATAAATTTGTGAACTCTTTAAAGATTAGAGTTTAATCTTTAGGGCCTGTTTTAGCCAGCACACAAGACAGAAAGTGACTTTAGCTTTGAAAATTCAGATGCTCCAAGTTTTTGTGTGACCCAGGAGCAGTATAATATTTTTTTAAAGATGACAAAAGTATAGTGCTTTAATTTTCATTGTAGAAAGTCTTAATTGTAAATAGTTGAAGCTATCGCTTTTTTGGGTTACTTTTTCTATTGTTTCAAACCTTGTTTTTAACCCAAGAGGTTTGTGGTTTTGTAAAAGTTATGTACATTCCTGATTCAATTTTGAAAGTTTCAATATATTTATTTTTTAATTGCAAATGGAATATTGTTTTGAAAATTTTTTGTAATTGAGTATTTATAAGAAGTGTTGATTTTTATGATTATCATTTACATCACATTTGATTAAACTCATTGATTTTCTGGTAATGGTTTTAAGTAATTCTTCGTATTATCTTTCCATATAGTCATATCAGTTATATCAACTGGTATTAATAATGGTCCATTATTAAGCTTCTGAATCAAAATATGCTAAACATTTGTGTAAAAGAGGTTTTCTTTTCAGTAATATAAAAAATGAAATATTTTCTCTAGTACTTTTATTTGTTAGTTACTAAAAGAATTTTCACAGCTTATTATTTAAAAATAATTAAGTGGTGAAGACGTATTTTAATTCTCTCTGAAAAGGATTCTTCAATGTCATTTATTGCTCTAAGTCTATATAAGTTTTTGATTTTGTTTGTAGCTTTCTCTTTTAGACATGAAAACTGGCAAGGTAGGCAGGATATATTGGCATAATCTCATTACTGCTGTTAACAAATGATATGTTAGTCCATATTATAATTTCTTTGAGGCAAGGGACCCCTGAGTCTCCGATAACCTGAGAAGAATTAATTCTTCTCTACAGAGCACCCAGTGGAGAGGTATGTGTTCTGGGTGCAGAGGCTAGTTTTGCTGTAGCTTCATTTTCTTAACTTGGTACATTTGCAAACTGTAAAGAACATTGCCATCCCATTGTAAAAAATGAAACTTTTGTAATAAAAGATCAGTATGAGCTTGAGTATTAAACTATAAATTTAAGTCCCCCCTCCTCCCCTCCCCATTTACATACAGGGATCATCCTACGTTTTTGGAAAGTTTATCAGGGTTTCTCTGCTAGTATTTTTCTCTGTTACTAGAAATTATATTTGCAGTCTGAGGCCAGAATTAGTTAGACTGTGAGTCTAAAGAATTTTTCCATGAGACAAATAAGGCTAGCAGCAGCAGCAGCAGAGGCTTTTTTTTTTTTTAAATGGAAAATTTCATATATACACAAAATTAGCATTTTCAGACAATTCCAAAAGCTTTAATTCACACTAATGTTGGAATATTATTACTGATTTGAGGTTTTATATTACTTGTTGTGATCCATACTTTTTTCAGTTTAAAGAATAAATTTAACACCAGGTGATGCTAAATATTTAAAGTCTAATTTGGATAAGATCCATCAAAATCATAGAGCATCCTGGATTTGCTGGCATAGTCTTGATTTTTGTTTAGTGAGGTACACTAAAGAGCTAGAAGTTAAGTTTCCCTTGTCCTTCAGGTGCTTCAAACCAGGGCTCTGTAACAGCCTAGGGAGGTGAGAAAGAGTGGAGGTGGGAGGGAGGTTTCAAGAGGGAAGGGACATGTATGTGTACACCTATGACTAATTCATGTTGATGTAGGGCAGAAATAAAGTCAATATTGTAAAGCAATTATCCTTCAATTAAAAATAAATTTAAAAAAATGAAGGAGAAATGTAAAAAAAGCTGCATATTTCAGAGCACCTCTTACACCAATGAGCATTAGTAAAATAAATTGACAAATTGTTTTTTTAATAAAAAGTTATGTTGAATATATAAATATACTTATATACTTAATATAGATCTTTGAGATGACGAATCAAAAAGGCAGACCAAAAATGTACTTAAAATAGTCCCATGCCCTGGTATTTGTATATTTGAAAAGGTAGGCTGACTCTAATCATGCCCAGGAATATCCCGTCTCCAGCCTAATTTCTCTTTCAACTTATTTCTCAAATGCCTTTGGCCATGACTTCTAAGACAGCTCTCATTCTGAAGTGATATGATATGCTAATTAGATGTTGGGATGTTAGCAGCAATCTACGTAGCTGTGGTGTTACTTGTTCAGTTCAGTTGCTCAGTCGTGTCTGACTCTTTGTGACCTCATGGACTGCAGCACGCCGGGCTTCTCTGTCCATCACCAACTCTCAGAGCTTACTCAGACTCATGTCCATCCAGTCAGTGATGCCATTCAACCATCTCATCCTCTGTCATCCCTTATTCCTCCCGTCTTCAATCTTTCCCAGCATCAGGGTCTTTTCACATGAGTCAGTTCTTTTCATCAGGCGGCCAAAGTATGGAGTTTCAGCTTCAGCATCAGTCCTTCTAGTGAATATTCAGGACTGATTTCCTTTAGAATGGACTGGTTGGATCTCCTTGCAGACCAAGGGACACTCAAGAGTCTTCTCCAACACCACAGTTCAGAAGTATCAATTCTTCTGCACTCAGTTATGACTACTGGAAAAACGATGCCTTTGACTATATGGACCTTTGTTGGCAAAGTAATGTCTCTGCTTTTTAATATGCTGTCTAGGTTGGTCACAACTTTTCTTCCGAGGAGCTAGCATCTTTTAATTTCATGGCTGCAGTCACCATCTGCGGTGATTTTGGAGCCCCCCCAAAATAGTCTGTCATTGTTTCCATCATTTCCCCATCTATTTGCCATGAAGTGATGGCACCAGTTGCCATGATCTTATTTAGTTTTCTGAATGTTGAGTTTTAAGCTAGCTTTTCACTCTCTTCTTTCACTTTCATCAAGAGGGTCTTTAGTTCTTCACTTTCTGCCATAGGGTGGGGTCATCTGCATATCTGAGGTTTAGTGATATTTCTTCCAGAAATCTTGATTCCAGCTTGTGCTTCATGCAACCTGGCATTTTGCATGATGTAAAAACTTTTAATTAAATTGTAATAAGTACCTTGGTTGTATGCAGAAAAGTGCATTGAATGTCTCCTCTCATATATGCACTTCCCATTGTTTTGCTTCCTGGGAAATTCACCAAGTGATAGAATGTGACTTCTGCGTTTGATCCTAGTGTGTCAGAGTGCAGGATTCACCTTTAAGGGTGTGTTCTTTTATGAGTGTCTCAATTAATGTCTTTACGTCCCACTCCTGTAATTTGATGAAGGCAGTCAAGATAGAATTGTAGCTTTCCTAACCCACCCTGTTGTGAGTTTTCCCAAGCTCTAGATGATAAAGCCAAGCCCTGGGAATTTGAAACTTTCTGGTGGAGAGTTCAAAAATGTTTATGCTAATATAAGCTGATGGTGAGGGCTTGTGACTTTCAAATGTTCAGATGCTTTTCAGAATGGCTATATTAGCCCTTATATGGATGGAACATTTGTGTGCTTGGTGTGCCCTCCAAGCAATATCTACTTGTGAAGATTATTTAATCAGTAATCACTGATAATGGGCTTTTAAAAGCACATTCTAGTTTAGATTCGTGTCCTTGGAAACTAAGTACCCAACCAAGTACAAATCACAAGTATGGTAAGCTATTGATGATTCACATCACACAGCCACTGACTCAATTTATACAAATAATTAGAATAATAGAGCTGTTCTTGTGCTAGTTGACGCATCATTTTTGGCTCATGGCTGCCTAGTGAATCAACTCTGTGTCTTCACTCTGGTTAATAAAGCACGTTTTGCATTGTCTTTTGTCTTGTGATTCTCAAAGTTTCTGTATAAATGTTGGTGGGTGGCAGGTGTTTATTTTCTTTCCTGGATATTATATCAAGGAAACCATAGCATTGAGAAGTTTGTCATTTATACCAGCCAGCTGGATTTATGCCTCTGTATCTGCATATTGTGTTCAGTTTTCGTGTTTGAGAGTTTTGAAAACAAATTTGCTTATAAGAGCAAGTTGGTGGTGTTACTGTCAGTGAAATTAACCTGTCTGATTTATCTGCAGGTTAAACATTCATTTTTCATGTTATATGTGATCCCACAAATTTTGTTTTTATCTTGCAAACATTAATTTTCCTAAAGATTGTGTTTTAATGTTCCTGGGTTTTTATCCTGTATTATTCTAAGTGTTAGTCGCTCAGTTGTGCCTGACTCTCTGCGACCTCATGGACCTCATGGACTCTCTGCGACCTTCACTCAGCATATAGCCCGCCAGGCTCCTCTGTCCTTGGAATTCTCTGGGCAAGAATACTGGAATGGGTAGCCGTTCTCGTCTCCAGGAGATCTTCCCACCCAGGGATGAAACCTGGGTCTCCTGCATTGCAGGTGGATTCTGTATGATCTGAGCCACCAGGGAAGCCTCAATAAGCAATCTTAAGGAGAATTTTTCTTCTGAGTTCAAGTTAGATAGGTGCTTTCTAGTTTTGGTAAAAGGTCTGAGGAAACAGAAGAGATCTCCCTGGTCCAACTGTAATTCAGAAGGCTAAGGCCCTAAGTGAAGAGTGGTTATCTACCTTTACATCAAACATGTGCACCAACTGGTGATTTTAGAAGCTCACAGGAGTCCTGGTGCCTGTTGCTGTATCTGCTTCAAATTGTCTTTCTACTTCACAGCTCTCCCTAGGGGTATATTTATGTGGCAGTGTTTACAGATGATTAATATTTAAATAGAAATATGCCACTCAAAGTTCTTTGTTAGAAAAGGAAGCTGAGGTGGAGTACTTGGGTGTGCTGGCAGCCAGCTCTCTTCTCATGGAATTTCAGAATTTTCAAAAAGTCCTGGCAGCCTTAACATTCATTTCAATTAGAAGAAGCTGGCTGTTGGTATTTACAAAGTTGGGAAAATGTGAAATTTTAATCATATAAGCTTTCTTAGAATGTAATATGTTCCATTAAAATTATGAATTAGGGTTGCAGAAGAATTTAGAGAATGACATAACAAATATTTATATGGCTATCATTTACTTCTGTCAAATTCTGCTATTTTCCCATAGCAAATAGGCTTTTATTTTTTAAGAAACAAAATGGATACAGTTGAAGTACCCTGTATATTCCTCCCTGAATCTGTTTTTCTCTCTTCTTCCCTTCCTCCTCAGAGGTAACCACAATCCTGATGTATATTATTATGTATAAATATAGTGACATGAACTTCCCAGGTGGCACGGTGATAAAGAATCCACCTGCCAATGCGGGAGATGTGGGTTGGATCCCTGGGTTAGGAAGATCCCCTGGAGTAGGAAATGACAACCCACTTCAGTGTTCTTGCTTGGAAAATTCCATGAACAGAGGAGCCGGGTGGGTTACAGTCTGTGGGGTCGCAGAGTCAGACGCGACTGAGCACGCACACATGCACTCACTCATAGTCACGCACAAGATAGCTTCGTTTTCCATGTTTTCAGTTACTGAAACCCAAAGAAAGAAATGAAGAAGCAAGGAGAAGAAAGGAGGAGGACCAGGCCATCCTGGTGGAACCTGTAAAAAGAGTCAAAGAAATTGAAGTCATTGAAAGTGATTCTTTTCTTCAGCAAACATTCAGATCAAGTAAAGGAGTCCAAAAGTCAGTGGAACCTAGTGAAGAAAAGCGTTCTGCTGCAGCCTCAGGACCAGCGTCATGCTGGCTGATCCACTAAGTAATGAGAAATAAATAGACCCAGAAGCATCCCTACGCTATCAAGTACCAGGACAATTCTCTGGCTCATCCAGATTTATTTACTGAGAAAGCTGATGCTGAGGAAAAGTTCAAGAGATTAATTGCTCCCTGACAAGAAAGGCAAATGGGTAGTCCTGTGGCCTAAAGTAATATATGTATGGTTGAATTAACAGTAACATTGGAAATTTAGGTTTTTAAATACTAGTATTAACTTTCTACTCTTGAAAATAATTTAGCTAATTATATAAACAAGGTAATCTCGTTTCATTCTTTTTTCATGTAGGCTCTCATATTTGTTGATTTGAACTTAATGAAACTTTGTGAATATTAAAACTAAACTTTAAGCATGCTTGAAAATGTCATTCTGTTAAAAAAGCTAATCCTAAAAATATTAGTATTAAAGGTACACACATAACCCCCCCCAAAAAAAAACCAGCTTCATACTATAAAACATATCATTCTGCATGTTGTTTCTTATTTGCTCAGCATTGTATTTTAGCATGTTGATATTTGCAGGTTGGTCATTCATTTTAGTTGTGAGATTGTACTCCATTATATGTATTTATTATAATTTATACATTTCTCTTGGTGGGCATTTAGGTTTCTGGTTTGCATTTACAAACAACTGAGTAAATGGAACTGAGTATTCTTGCAGGAGTCTTCTTGTGTACTTGTGAGAGAGTTGCTCTGGGCCCTAGAGTCTAAGAGATACATATATACAAGTGGAGTTGTTGGGTTGAAGAGAATATGCATATTTAGATTTACTAGATACTGCCAAATTGTTCTCTAAAGTACTTGCATTAATTTATACTCCTGCCACTGGTATATAATAGTTTATAATAGTTTCCGTTCAGACCATTCTTGGTTTTATCAGACTTAAATTTTTGGCATATGATTGGTATGTAATGGTTTTTCATACTGTTCTAATTTTTGCTTTACTAATTATTAATGAGCCTAAACACCATTCATTCACCCAGCCGATGAACTGAGTACTGGCTAAGTTCTGTGTGCTTATATTCTAGTGAAGGGAGGTATAAATGAATAGATGAGAAAATGCATAGTATCTTAGATGGTGCTATGCTGTGGAGAGAAAGAAGAGAGCAAGTACCTTGTGGATAACCAGGGGAACATTCCAGGCAGAGGGGATAACAAACGAGAAGACCCTTGGGTGTGACCTGTTCACAGACCCACAGGGAAGGCAGGGCAGCTGGAATAGAGAGTAAGGGAGTAGCAGGACGTGAGGCAAGAGGAGGAACGGGGAGCCTCATAGACAATTATAGAGACTTTGTCTTTTACCTTGAGTGCGATCGCCATCTGAAATGGGAGGGTTTTGAACAGAGGATGACATTGTCTCCTTTAGGCTTTAAAAGGATCATACAGTGTTGTGTTGAGAGGAGATTGTAAGAGAGGCTAAAGGAGGAAGCAGGGAGACTAATTAGGACGTCATTGTTATAACTCAAGCTAGATAATGGTGAATTGATGAAGGTGAGGAAAAGTGTTCACAGTCTGGATGTATTATTTATACAGACTTATACATGTATTTGGAGAAGGCAGTGGCAGCCCACTCCAGTACTCTTGTTTAATTATTTATAATATTTATAAGCAGAGTCAGTGAGGTATGCTGATATATTAGATGTGGGCTGTGAGAGGAAAAGTATCAGTGCAGAGCTTTTGGCTGTGAAAACTGGAAGGCTAGAGTTGCCATTCATTGAAAAGGATCAGTGGGAGAAGTAGGTTTGGGGAGGAGGGAGAATTCAGGAGTTTGATTTTTGAACTGGCAAGTTCTAGATGCTTCCTCAGCATTTTGGTTAAGATGTTGATGAGGCGCATAGATACATGAGTCTGCAATAGAAGTCAATAGAGTCTGCTATGGAATCTGTAATAGCTAGAAGCAAGGATGTCAGCACTGAGGAGAGGATTAAGCCATGAGATTGGAGGGATGAATGTGGAGATGTCCAGGAAGAGCCCTGGGCCAGATCGGTGTTCAGAGGTCAGAAAGACGAAGCTTATGAACGAGACTGAAAATGAGTGCCCAGTTAGGAGGAGGAGAACCAGAGCAGTATTGTTTTCGAAGCCTAGTGTGAAGTGTTTTTAAAAAGGACTGGTTGGTGATAATCAGATGTGCTCCAGTAGATCAAGTAAGGTGAGTGCTGAGACCTGACCTTTGGTTTTAGCAATGTGGAGGTCAGTAAAGACCTTCACAGGAGGTTTTTCTGTGGAGTAGTGAGGTGTATCAAGACTGGGTTGGTATCCCCTAAGAGAATGGGAAGACAGGATTTGGAGATAGCAAAAATAGACATCTCCTTTGAAGAATTTCTCTGCAAAAGCAGAGTAGAGAAATGGGACTATTGCTGGAAGAAGATATGGGATTAAGAAAGTTTTTTCAAAGATAAGAGATACTTCAGCATGTTTCATGCTGATATGAATGATATATAAAATGGGGGAAACTGATCACGCCCAAGAGAGAAGGGAGAATTGCTGGAATGACTTGAGTAGATGAAAGGAGAGGGATCTAGCATACCGTGGAAGGACTGGTTTTATTAATAGTGGGAGCATGGACCGTTCATCCCAGTGGCAAAGGGAAGGTATACTTTGGCACAAATATGGGTAAACTAATAAATTTGATTGCTTTTTATTTTCTCATTGAATGTGATATAGGACTGAAATGAAGGAGAGTGAGAAGAGAGGAAAAGGTGTGACCTAGTTATTCAGCCAACTCATTGGAAAAGACCCTGATGCTGTGAAAGATTTAAGGCAAAAGGAGAAGAGGATTGCAGAGGACGAAATGGTTGGATAGCATCACCAATTCAATGGACATGAACTTGGGCAATCTGTGTGAGATAGTGAGGGACAGGGAGGCCTGGTGTACCGCAGTCCATGGGGTTGCAAAGAGTTCAACACGACTTAGTGACTGCACAACAGTAGCAGTCATTCAGGAGAGTAGAGAAATGGTCTGTGATTACAAGGCCGCACCTTGGCCCACTTGTCTCTGATCATAGGTATATAGTGAGGTCAGTCAGCAGAGTTGAAAAACTCACCTNGTGCATAGATCCCAAGACAAACAGGAGCATGGGAACCAGAAGAAAGCAAGAGGAGTAGGGGAGAAAGGGAAAGCAGAGGGTGGAGATGGGATAAGGATTGGTGGGAGAAGTTGGAGGAGGGGGCTAAGGCCACAACATTCAGGGTCCAGTGGGCCACTGTGAGTGCTGGGTTCTGAGTCCTACCCAACCTCGGGTAGCCTTTGTTGGCAAAAGGTCATTCTCACATCTCACTGTCATCACGTGCTTATTGATCTGTTTCCCCTACAAGACCATGAACTTCTTAGGAGCCTAGGAAAGTGCTCAGGACAAGGCACACTTTCAGCAAATTGACTGAATGAACAAATGGCATCTGAAAACACTGTAATTCTATATGATGCTATTGAAAGACAGATATAAGACTGGAGCAAAATAAGAAATGAGCATTTTTGTTCCTGGCTAAGAATCAAATCAGTCTGATATATTTACATATAAATTTGCACTTATGTAAAAATATATAGGCATTACATTTTGGTAATTATAGACACCATTAATAGTTTGGCACCAGGCTCAGTGTCATACATACAAACTATTTAATTTTCATGAAAACAAATATGAAGTAGTTATTGTTCACTCCATTTGAGAGAAAACACAATAGCAAAAGCAAAAACAAACAAAAAGGCAGGCAGTTTAAATAAATAATCCATGATGACAAAAGTAATAGTTAACGGTGCTGGAATTTGAACCGGGGTGTTTTACTCAAAGCCTACATACTTAGCAACTTTTTGATATGTTCTTCAAGGTAGTTATCCTTGCTAAAGTTTAAGCATTTACAACATAATATCTACAAATAATTGTCACTGAAATGAAATGAATTATAGTAAACATTAAAAATAGAGACATAGAATTTTAAACAATAATTAATAGTTAATTGGGGCTTTCGCAGTGACACAGTGGTAAAGAATCTGCCTGCAATGCCTGGAGACCTGGTTTCAATCTCTGGGTCCGGAAGATCCCCTGGAGAAGGAAATGACAGCCCACTCCAGTATTCTTGCCTGGAAAATCCCATGGACAGAGGAGCCTGGTGGGCCATAATACATGGGGTCACAAAAGAGTCAGACACGACTTAGGGGCTAAACAACAAAATGATTAAATAAAAATACAAAATTTGATGGAATCTCATTAATCATGATTAGAATATAATACAGAAAAAAAGATAGCACTCAGTGCATGAGAATACGTTTTTCAGTTGCTTTTTTGTTTTAATTTTCTTTGTTTTTGTCATGTTGCCTTATATTACACAAAAATTAGCAGGAACAGGGAAACAATGGGAGGTAATTTCCTAGGAATGACTGACCAACAAGGTGGTTAAATAAGCCAATATTTGTATTTTTCAACTTTTTCTATTACTAGCCCTGTGTGTGTGCTAAGTCACTTTAATCATGTCTGACTCTTTGCGACCCTATGGACTATAGCCCACGAGGCTCCTCTATCCATGGGGTTTTCCAGGCAAGAGTACTGGAGTGGGTTGCCATGCCCTTCTCCAGGGGATCTTCCCAATTCAGGGACTGGACCCATCTCTCTCATGTCTTCTGCATTGGCAGATGTGTTCTTTACTACTAGTAGCATCTAGGAATCCCTCGCTGACCTTGACTAAAAGGCCTTTTTTCTTCCCCTGCTTTCTGAATAACTCCCATTCCTTCTTCAACACCCAGATCAGATTCCTCTCAGCCTGGAAAGCCCTTCTTGGCCTTCTGGGTCCTACTCTACCACATCCATCTCTTTCCTACAGTTTACAAAATATAGCATAATTTTTGTTTCCTTCAATGCAGAAATCTAAGCCCCACAATTAGTAGGGTGTTTATTAATAGCTGTTGAACAAATAAGCAAGTGAATTATTTTGTCAATCATTCTCTTTTAATGCAAAGGCTGCCAGGTTGTAAGTAAATGGAACAGAAATATATACTTATTCAGATGTGGCAAACCCTGCTCTGGACATACTGCTTGAATGACTGACTACATGTAGTATTTGTAATGGACATCCCCGGTGGCTCAGCAGTAAAGAATCCGCATGCAAGGTGGATAACACAGGAGATGCACTTTTAGTCCCTGGGTCAGGAAGATCCAGAGGAGGAAGTGGCAACCCACTCCAGCATTCTTGCCTGGAGAATTCCATGGACAGAGGAGCCTGGCGGGCTACAATCCATGGGGTCACAAAGAGTCAGACATATCTGAGCACGCAGGCAGTATTTATACTAGCATTTTTTAGTATGTTTCTCTATTTCCATTTAATAGATGAGCGAAACAGGCTCAAAGAAGATAAACTATTCCCGTTAGATAGGAATTAGTTTTCCTGAGGAAGACAGTTCATGTCATGGGAAAAGAGTATTGGGGATTTGGAGAGAGATTTTAAAAATAATAAGATGAAATGATGCTGAGCAGCATTTGCAGGGAGAGTCTAGGATGAAATCTCTGCTCCCCTGTCCTGGTTTCTCTATGGGACAGGTGAGCACAGGGGTTAAGAGCCTGAGGACTGAGGCCAGCCCACCTTGATTCGTATCTTAGCTCTTACCACTCTCTACATATGTGACCTTGGGAACCGAGTAACCTCTTTGAAATTCAGTTTACCCGTCTGTAAAATGGGGATGATGATAGTAACACTTACTTCAAGGGGATACTATGAGGATGGAAAGAGGTGAAACAAGCTTCCATTGTCCTAGGCACTTAGAAGGCTTATGGGTGTGAGCTATTACAATTCAGTGCTTTCATCGGGAACAAAGAAGCAAAGTTATGCATTAAATAATGAGTATTGCCTTGGGGGATACAGACAAATTGAGGCCTGACCAGAGGAGGGTTAGTAGAAAAGAGGAAGACTATCCATATATTAAAGGGATCCCTGGAAATGTTATTTTTTGTGGAAGCAGAATATTCAGGAAGGAGATGGCAGCTGCTAATTAGGCAACACTTACTCACCACAAGGCACTGAGCCAAGCTCTCACACCCTCACCTTGTTCATCTTCACAGGGCCACCATGAGAGAGGCCACTTTTAAACCTTTTCTTAGAATTTGTACTGTTCATTTTACACCAAGGAAAACTAGGGTCAGAGAACCGATATGACTTGACCATGGTTACAAAGAAAGTAAGCACAGGATGCAGACCTAGATCTATCTTGTGCCAAAGCTGGGGTCCATGGCACTGTGCTGTGCCACCCCACAGGTCCCCTTCTTCCTCCTGGCTTGTCAGAAATCAAAGGCAGAGGAAGAGGAAATTAATTTATTCTGTGTCATTCCAGAAAACAGAATGAACAGAGTATATAAGAAAGGAAATTTAGTTCAACATTAGACAAGATCTTTAGCTTTACAGAGGCACCTGTGAAATCAGGGAACTACCTTAAGGGAATCAGACAGGCATTGAACCTTGCCTCCATTTCTTAGTAGCTAGGAAACAATATATATACTGACATTCTCTAACATTCAGTTTTCTCTTCTGTAACGTTAATATAAGAATCCTTAGTTCGCTTGGTTGTTTGGAGAATAAGATTATGTATGCAAATTGCTGATCACCAGCCTGTGTTTGCTCCTTCCATTTACCCCATTTTTTAAGCAATTGGAGCTGTTCAATAATGCAGTAGGAGGTAATGATTCATATTTCCATTCCCTGCCCATGGAAATGTGTAAGCAAAAGGTGTGTTGGTGAAATGATTGGACTCTATAATGCCACCTCAAACCTCAGTGGAAAGAAGAACTTTGGGAAACCTTCAGGTCTAAAAGTCTACAAAATTAGGAAGAACAGATGATTAAAAAAAAAAAAAAATGATCTTACTAATTTGATCAGGGTGTTAACATTAAGTCTACAAAATTGAACATAAGGAAACATGAAAAATGAGAAGGAAATAGCAACCCACTCCAGTATTCTTGCCTACGAAATCCCATGAACAGAGGAGCCTGTCTGGTTACAGTCTGTGGGGTTCCAAGAGCTGGACACGACTCTGGGACTAAACCACCACCAAACATGGAAAGAGAAGTTCTGCATTTAAATGTTTAAACGTTAAAAAAAAGAGCAATAACACAATCTTGCTTGTAGACAATGAGGAAGTAGAGTTTGATCGTAGTGCAAGTGAGAACATGCTGGGATCTTCTTTTGATCACCAACTTAATGTGTGACTTGATTTCTAAAACAAACACAGTGGCAAAGAATAACCTTAACTATTTAGGCTGCTGCTGCTGCTGCTAAGTCGCTTTAGTCATGTCCAACTCTGTGCGACCCCATAGACGGCAGCCCATGAGGCTCCCCCGTCCCTGGGGTTCTCCAGGCAAGAACACTGGAGTGGGTTGCCATTACCTTCTCCAATACATGAAAGTGAAAAGTGAAAGGGAAGTCGCTGAGTCTTGTCCGACTCTTAGCGACCCCATGGACTGCGGCCCACCAGGTTCCTCTCTCCATGGGATTTTCCAGGCAAGAGTGCTGGAGTGGGGTGCCATTGCCTTCTCCAACTATTTAGGCTATATTGCATATTTAGAGGTTCAGGATCTAGGCAGCGGTCTTATTGTCCCACTATATTATGTGCATCTTACTAGGAGAAAATTCCCTTTTAAAGCCAGTCTATAAGTGAAAAATTTCATATAGCCAAAATCAATTTTGAAAATACTTAATCTTACACATAAGGTAGAATATGCATAGTTTAGGGCATACAATTGTGTTAGGCAATTCATTTGCACAATAGAATTAGAGCCCTACATGACTAAATTATGTTGTGATTAAACGTGCAACCACTTTGGGTTTTTTTTTTAAGATTTTTAAATTTTAATGTTTTAAATTTATTTAATTTTTAAAATAAGTATTTATTTATTTGGCTGTCCTGGGTCTTAATGGGATCTTCAATTTTTGTTTCCACATGTGGGATCTTTTGTTGAGGCATCTGGAATCTAGTCCTTTGATAAGGGATTGAACCTGGGCCCCTGCATTGGGAGCCTGGAGTCCAGTGGCTAACCGTTGGACCACCAGAGAAGACCCTCCCCACCACTTTACTTTTTAAAGTTTAACAAAATTCCAACAGAGAATGAGAAATGGGTGAAGGATTTTAATATTATGGCTTGTCTTAAAGTTTTACTCAATTAAAAAATCATTAATCTAGTTTATAAATAGATTGTTGTGCAGATTAAGTGAGATAATATACATTGATCTTAACTAATCATTAAATTTTAAGAGGTAATTTGACCAGTCAGACTGGTGCACAAGGTTGGGTTGGACTGGGGGCTGTGTCCTAAAGTAGGGTTCAGCAAACTGTGGGGCAGCATATGGCCAGCAGCCTATGCTTGCATACCTACCAGTAACCAGAGATTTTTGAAAGTGAAAGTAAAAGCGAAGTTGCTCAGTCGTGTCCGACTCTTTGCGACCCCATGGACTAGTAGCCTACCAGGCTCCTCCCTCCATGGGATTCTCCAGGCAAGAGTACTGGAGTGGGTTGCCATTTACTTCTCCAGGGGATCTTCCTGACCCAGGGATCGAACCTGGATCTCCCGCACTCCAGGTAAACGCTTTAACCTCTGAGCCACCGGGGATTTTTACATTATTAAAAAGTGGTGAAAAAGAAGAGGAAGAAGACTAAGTGGCATATCCTATATGTGATCTGCAAAACCTCAAATAGCAACATTCTGGCCCTTTATTAAAAAACAATATATATATATATATATGTATACACACTATATATATATATATATATATATACACAATACAATATATATATAGTGTATATATACAATGTGTATATATATATACACACAATATATATATAGTGTGTATACATATATATATATAGCTGATTCTGGCCATAAAGGAATGTGATTGCCACTTCTAAGGGGAAGATGATCTCTCTACCTCTGGATTTATGTTCATGTTCCTTGACGTGCCTCCCAGGCCCCTTCCCCTTGCTAACTTGTCCATATTGCCAGCACCATCTCTTGCCGTGGAAATACTGACGGTTGGCAGTTCTCTAGCCCTAGGGCACTGTTTCACTCCTCTGGGCCTTCATAGGTGCTACTCCTCAGTAAAAGTTACCCTCCCTTGACATTCAAGTTTTTCCCACTATTTACTTAGCTCAGTGGCATACTCACAGAATTTTTTTTCTTTTTAAGTGATCTAACCTAATTGAAAGCATCTTTTCCTTCATGGTCTCTCTTTCTAGAATCAGGAGTCTAGACAAGTTCCTTTAGCATAGGGACACAGGTTATTCATCTTTTTAATTTCTAACACTGGGCCTAGAACCTGGTGGGCTCTTAGAAAATGTTTGCTAAGCCAGGGTAAATATGTTCAAATATTAGTACAACTGTTGGCGCAGGAGGGAATGGAGTGCTGGGAAAAGCTTTCAGAAAACAAAAATGAGAACAAAGAGGGAAAGTTATAGTTAAAAATGAAATGATTTGTCCGAATTCCTATTGAAGACCAGTAATAAAGGGATTGATATTATTAAGACCTGACTTTGAATCTTGACTACATGTCTTAATTTCAATCTGAGACTTTTAACAAAGGAATTCACCATTAGAGTCAGTTTTCTCATCTCTCTCCTGGAGATTTTTTAACACCTGCCTGATAGGAGTATTGGAAAGAATAAGACCATGTACATTAGAAAGACTAACACAATGTCCTTCAAGGAGCAGTTGGAGTTCCCTTTCACTCCTCCCTAATTCTTCATGCCCTCAGCTTCCTCCCCAGTGCCACATCTCCCCTTACTGTGTCTGAAAGGAGCAAGTGAATTTCCACCAAACTGCTCCAAACATTTCATCAAAGTTTCCCCCTGCCTTAATATACCACCCCCAGAAGACAAACACTAGGGTTCTGTTGACAGAGACAGGCTATGCATCCAGAGAAGACAGTTCATAGTAATTTTGTCAGCAAAATTGTAACAATAAAGGCCCAAACAACACTTCATCTCCCTGTCAGTTGTCTTGAAAGGGCAGATTACTTTTTCCTCAATCTTGGCACATCCAATTAAGGTAGACTTACAAGCCAGGCAGGTGTAAAGTGCAAGCCAGCACTTGTTCCCATTAGCAATTATCACTGGAAAACTACACGAATGCAAAGTCTTGGCATTACGGTTGCCCTGGCAACCATCAACCTGCAGAGGCCCAGTGGACGCAGACATGAAAACTTGACACCACTGCCCTTAAAAAAAAAAAGAAAGAAAAAGCAGCTTCTCTTCTATTTTCCCTGGTTATTTTATGTGTTTGTCATTGCAACCCCCCAAAGAAAACACATCTTATCATCTACCTGGCATTTCAGAATCTATCTAGGTGTTAAATTAACCCTTGTATGTTTCTGATGAAAATACATTGAACACCTACTATGTGCCAGGTGTTGTGGAAAAAAAGCCAATTTCAAGTGAGAAAAATAAATGTATTTTTACTTCCTTCCTTTTTTATTTTTCCTTTCTTCCTTTCTCCCCTCCTTCCTTTATCCATTCATTCAATGACATTATTCGGAGAGTCATGCAGGCCAGTCACTCTGCTTGACACAGCTGATGCAGAGATGCATAAGAATGATTTCTTACCCTGAGGAAGTTCTCCATGTAGCCATGCTGAGAAGCCATAAGAACACAAGACCCACAGGTAAAGGCAGATGTGGCTATAGGAAAGGCCAAACAATCCCGTATAAGGACTCTATAAGCCAAACTAAGAAAATGCTTCAGAGGCTTGACAAGATGTAGAATGGTGCAGATGTCGAATGCAAAGCATTGTTCTTTTTACACACAGATTTTTGGATGATCTAGTTGGTAAAAGAAGCCCAGTGAAGAATAATACATTTAGAAAAGCCTGAATAAGAAAGAGCAAAGATGGTGAAGGACAGGCTAGGGGACACCACTTCTGATCCAATTTGACATTTAAAAACTTAGCAAGCCTGCTGTATGTGTCTTTTTCTTCTTCTTCATTTCCTTTTTCTTTTCCTCCCCCTCCTCTTTTTAATTAATATTATTATTACTATCAATCCCACTATATAGATGATCAGATGAGGAAATTGTTGATGAGGTTAACTCACTTGGAATCAACAATGCTTACATTCAACCAAGTGTCTGATTAAAATCCTGTGCTCTTGTTGCTATGTCATGAGGGAGTGAGAAAATGCAAATTTATGAAATGTAGACAGAAAGAAATGCACCAGAAACATGGCACTTGAGGAAGAGCTGATAATCAGTGGCACTCAGGGGTACCTATTTCCTCTGGAAAGCCCTGACTTTGGAATATTTAACCTTTAATTTAGCAGAGGCTCTGACAACCAAAAAATACCAATTGCCTCTTGACGTTGTTTTTTAAGTTCCATGACAATCCCTGTAGAAAAAGCTTTCAAAGAGACATAAAAATAAAAGGAGAGGTAACATTAGTGAAAGGAAAAGAATTATTTAAAAAATAGAGCTGCCGAGCACCGTTAGACTTGTGGTCCATTGAAGCCACCCACAGGGACCCTGTGGGGCAAGCAGGCAGGAACTGGCGCAGCGCTTATTTTCTGGATAAGAGAAGTGGGTTCGGGAAAGCTAGTAACTCTTCTCAGCTCACATGTCTCTTGCTTGATTAAAACCACCAGCACTTCCTTTTTCATATCTATTAGCAGAGGGGAATTTGCTGGTGAATTTTAATTCAGGAAAATGTGGTTGAGCATCATTTAGGTAAGAGCTGTGCAAAAGTTTAGGCCCAGAATTAGTACTGAAGAATCTTACTACTCAAAGTGTGGTCCAGGGAGTGGTGGTAGCTTTGCCTGGGCACCTGCTGGGAATGCAGATGCCCTAAATCTGTGTTTTTGTGAGATCCACAGGTGATGGCTGTGTACATTACAGTTTGAGGAACCCTGAGAATAAATGACACATGCTATAAAAAGAAGATAGGCTTTGGGGTGAAATTCATCTGGATTGACATCTCAACATGAACATCAGTCATGACCACGATTTTGATAGTTAGGAAAGAAAGGGAACAGGTTTTAGGGAGAAATAGCAGTTTAGGTAAAAGTACAGAGGTGTGACTGGACTTAACATGTTAGTGTTAAGCGTTAGAGTTAGTGACTGGTCTAGTTAGCAAGTGGTCTCATGCTTTTATCAAACTGAGAAGATAAATTAGAAATAGGACTTAGGAGTCAGGATGAATATGCAACTGTTATTCTCTGATGGATAGGAAATAATTAATGCCTAATACTACAATCACACCAAAAGCAATTCTTTGTGTATATTATTATAGAGTTTAGCTGTATCTGATACATAGGTACTCAATAAATATTTGCTGACTGACTGAATCAACATAAAATATTTTTTATGTCTGTGATTATTTTGTGGGATATTTCCAATACCTCTGAGAAATAAAAAAGAGCAGAAATGATTTTTTGAATTCTTATTACTATCTTCCTCCATTTTGCAGAAAGTCAACATTTGGGTGGAGAAAATAACTTCCATGAAATGATACTGCTAGTAGTTGCTATAACTAAATCATAAATTCAGGTCCTAGGACTCTACAGTGAACCCACTTTTTAACCAAAGAGGACTCAATTCTTTGGCTTCACATTTTCTCAGTTCACATCTAAGATCTCATTTGAGAACTAGGTATGCACAGAGTATAAGGGAGTCAGATTACGTCCTGATTTGCCATGGTTACCAGCCCTCTTCTTTTCAGAAGTCTCCTGAATGGCTTTCTGTGCTACAAATCCATGAGTTTCCCAAAGGTGGAAGTGCGGCCTCTGCTAGTCGGCACTAACCAGCTTCTGTACACACCTTGCTTTGCCATCATGCTGGGCACTGTGTCTCCAGATAACTGGATAACCAGTCTCTTTTCCCCAGTTTGAATTGATAGTTCCTGGATTTTCTTTTTCCATTAAGAGATAAATATATTCTTCAGCTTCCTTAGTAGCTTAGCTGGTAAAAAAAAAAAAATCCCCCCTGAAATGCAAGAGACCCCCAGTTCAATTCCTGGGTCAGGAAGATCCACTGGAGAAGGGATAGGCTACCCAATCCAGTATTCTGGCCTGGAGAATTCCATGCACTGTATAGTCCCTGGGGTCGCAAAGAGTCAGACACGACTGAGTGACTTTCACTTTCACACTCCTGGAACTTGAAATACTTTAACCTATGGGAAGACTTACCAAGAGAGGGAAAAATTGGCAAAGCAAACAATTTAGTGACCCATGGGTAGACTGACTCTGGAGCCATATGTCATTTTTTTAAAGCCAATTTCAGATGACTGATGATTAAAGGTGCCTCTCTCAAGTAAATAACTAATGTCTGGAAAGAACAACTTTCCAGGTGAGAAATGGTGGTTCTAGAAGATTCTCTGATGTAATGAAAGACCTGGACTTAGAATTGAAACTGAAACAAATGGCCAGTCCTGGTATTAATACCAGCGCCACTGCCTGCTAACTAACTGGTTAACATTTACCAAACATGCACACTGTTTCAGGAAGAGTGTTCAGTGCCCAGGTATCATTTTCTTTAATCCTCACAACAACCCTGTTTTTAATCCCTCTTTTGTAGCTGAAGATGTAAAGTCTTGTGTTCAAGAGGCTTCAGAAACTGTTTCAGTCACACAGTTGTAAAGAGGTGGAATTTCAAATCCAGTTTCATCCATCTTTAGAATTCACTCATTTGACCATTATATTACATGTCTCCTGTATAATTTGGATGACTTAGAACCATTTATTCGGCCTGCTTCTCAAGGACATGGTTTCCCCAATTTGAAACAGGATGATAATGTACACAAAGATCAAGAGCTAATGCATGTGAAAGTGCTAGAAGAGTGGATGGTGCAAAGTAGGTACTCAAGAAATACTAATATTTTCCTTCTATTCCTCTTGAGAAGTCCTAGAAGAAAAAAAATAACCTGTTATCTAAACATCACTTCTGCAATGCTTGCAATGGTTTTGATTACACCATCATTTTCCCTGGAGCTAGTCAACAGGATTTTGAGTTCTCAGACTAGCTTTGTAGGCAGTCCTGATGGGAGACAGGATCTGTTACTGAGGAACTCTTTTTTTCCTCCAAGTGGGAGTTAATAGCAGTTTAGTACTTGAAAGAATCTGTGATGCCAGACACTTGCTAAGTTATACCAAAAATAATATTGGCAGGCTTGGCAAAGCAACCTCAGTTGGAATGCCTCTGATGTTTACTCTGGGCTCTAGGTTGGGCAAAGTCTTCAGCATCTTCATAACTCTTTTCCCTTCAATCTATTTCGCTTTGGGAGAGTGAAGTAACACAAAGGAGCCACTGCCAGGGCTTTTCCATCTGCAGCAATAAAAGCAGAAACATTATCTACTCTCTAACCATGCTGTGAAAAACAAATGAGAAATGCTGTTGCATGTCTAACTCATCATGGGTGGTTGCATGTCTAACTCATCATGGGTAGTCTCATAAAGTGGTGAACATCAAAGCAAGTGAGGGTGTTTCTGGTGGTAGCTAGTCCTTAGTTCCCGTTTTCCAAGGTCTTAAGTCACAAGCGGTCAAGAACCAGCTCTTCCTTTGTCTCTAGAAAAGTTTGGCAAATTATCATTCCAAATAAAATAGGTATGTATAGGATTTTCCTGGGAAGGTCTATTTTGCTGTGCAAATGAGGAGTCCAAAGATAGCTTTCCCATGCACTTGAAGATGAGAGCTGATGGATGAGATGATGTCCAGATCATTTTTCAGAAAGTTCATGAGAAGGCTTCATAAAGACCAGAGCTAATAAATGGAATTCAAGGGAAAGGAGAGTTTCAAGATGCAACAAGCATTAAGTCTAGAGAAGAGATACCAGAAATTTCCTTGCTATCCTTAAATACATGGGCAGTTATTCTAAGAAGAAAGGCAAATTTGGAATGCACTACTTTACAACAGATAGAGAACTCAGTCAGTGAAACATGGTTATAGAGTATGAGACAAAGTGAAAGAAGACTGAGTAACGTGAGTGATTTTAACCCAACATAATTTAATAAGGAAGGTCAGAAGCCATGTATCCCTGAAGTGCGCCTGTAACATACAAGAAACAGCCCTCATCAGGGAATTTTAAGATTTTTGTTTGATCCCCAACTCTGCCTTTTGAAACCCCTATGACTTTCGTAGCCTCTTAAACCTCATCTATTATTTCTCATCAGTTTATTTCTCATCTATTAAATGAGGATAATGCAGAATGTGACCATTTATTTTGGTGATTACGGTGAATTTTCAGGTACTTTTTATATATGGTGTCACTGAACAAATATCTGAGATAGCTATCCCTGTTTCTGGATTTTATATGAGAAAATTGAGGCTCAGAAAGTCATATAACTTGCAAAGTCCCACAGCTAGCAGATGGTAGAGCCTAAATGGACAGTCCAGATTGTCTGACTCTAAAATTTGTATTCTTTGCATGATATGACATGCAAAGGCTCTAAGCCTTTCAGAGAGTCACATAAAATAATGAACACAGAAGCAAGTGAGGTCATTTCTGGGACATCACTGGAACTCAATAAATGTTTGCTGAATTTGAGGCCAAAATGATAAAGACCCACCCATTGTAAAAAAAAAAAAAAAAAAAATCACCCATCTTGTGTTATACACCACATACAATTAACTTTAAAGTGACATAGATGGTTTGGCAAACATACTATGAATGAAAAGTAGTTATCATGGGAGATGAGACATTCTTTCTAAAGATCTACCCTTGTGCAAGGTATTGCTAGACTCTGGTGAATCATAATTGGATTTGGAAACACAGACCATTATTTGCTTAGATGAGAGTACATTTTTATTTCGGGGGAGAAAGCTGGAAAATTTGAAATGGCCATTTTGCCAATTAAGGTGAATAACCTGTGGGTGGATCTGGGAATGAATGGAGAGTTGAGGAAGGAGAACCCTAACTAGAAAGGAATGAGATGACTCCACTGTCACCAAGGAGTTGTTTTTAATGTACTAGAGTCCTTCCTGAAATCAAAAAGGCTCTACTTTTAAGAAGACATTTAATGACGCTTTGAATAGCAAAAATTGGCTTGGGCTTGTGTATCAGAAAGATCGGAAGGCAAATCCCATCTCATTCCGTGCTGAGCTGTGCAAGCTCATTTCCCCTCTGTGTCAATTACTGTCAAGAGTGATAACAATTTCTTGCTTGTTGGATTTTTGTGGATGTTAAATGAAGTGATGGATAGGAAAGCATCCCTCACACATTGCCTACATGGAAACAATTCAGACACTATCTGTGGCCTGACTCTTTCTCATGTTCCCTGATTCCTTCTTGTGAAAATGGCTCCGAGGCTCTGACAGATGTCCTGACCTTTCTACCACTCTGCTTCTTTTTGTGATATGATTCACTAGTCATTTTGGAACACGATTTAGTTTTAAAAGCAAGATACTGTATGTACTTGAGACCCAGTTGAAGTCATTCAATCAGAGAAAGGTCATGTTAACATATAAATATTGAAAAGAACGATAATTAGGCAGGGAAAACAGCAAAACACATTAAAAAGGCATGGAACAATTTTTAAATGTTAACATCCCAAATTAGTGATGATTATAGTACATTTAATAGTTTTATTTCAAGCCAGATTTCTGGTGTAAAAAAGAAGGAAAGGATTTACTTAGAAGCAGTTCCAGAAATATACATACACAAACTCTATTATACATGTACCTGTACACAAATGAATGATTGTTATTTGGGGATGTGACCATCATTGATGATTCTCATAGAATCAGTTATACAATAAACTTCGAACAAGTTCCATCCCCCCAAAACAACACCCACACTGGAAAGAAAACAGGACACCATATATAAGCTGTATTTCATTTAGCAGTTGGCAAAGACTGAGAGAGAGATATCAATAACCTCAGATATGCAGATGACACCCACCCTTATGGCAGAAAGTGAAGAAGAACTAAAGAGCCTCTTGATGAGAGTGAAAGAGAGTGAAAAATTTGGCTTAAAGCTCAACATTCAGAAAACGAAGATCATGGCATCTGGTCCCATT